>VZTN01032284.1:300-12825 GCA_013400515.1 Erpornis zantholeuca
TCCTATTACAGCAGCACTGGTTGACCACTCAGCTCGAACTGTGCAAATGTGCAACTACAGTATGCAATGGCATAAAACCATTTTTCTTGCATGTACCTGAAGGCATGGTGGTGAAGGTATACCTGAAAGGAAGGTTTACCAAGAAACATGACAGGCTCTTCTCACTGGTGCCCAGTCACAGGGCCAGAGGCAGTGGGTCCAAACTGAGATACAGGAGATACCATATGAACTCTGGAAAACATTCTCTGCTGTGAGAGTGACTGAGCACCTGAGCAAGGTACCCAAGGAAGTGGCAGAGCAAGCAATCTCAGCGTGGTCCCAGGAAAACAGCACCCCTATTTAAACAGTGGTTGGATCAGATGCATCAACCTTGCTGGGACTCAGAGTTCAACTCATTCTTCTGTACTGCCTGGCTGTGAAACAAAAGTCACTCGCGGAGCACACTAATTATCTTAGAGGTAACTTGAAGTTCCTCTTGAGTATTTATTTGTTCAGTCCTCACTGATTTGTACCTTTTTTACCAGACTGAGTTTCCCACATTCCCACATTTTATCCCCCAGGAAAAAAAAAACTACCTGGTAGCTATAGCCTACCAGTTCTCTCAATAGCTTACCATGACAGTGACTCTTGTACCCTATCATTTCTCACTTTGGTTTATTTCCAAAAAATACTCATAGAAGTTCTTCTGCTACAAACTTCATCTTCAGCCAGGACGCAGCTAACCATTAATATTGCCAGGCAACAGGAGAGCAATTGATATTGTCTATTTTGACATTAGAAAGGCTTTTGACAGTGTCTCATAAAAGATCCTCAGAGAAAAGCTGATGAAGTATAGGCCGCATAAGCAGAGGGCGAGGAGGATGAAGGAGAGGCTGAATGGTCAGGATTCTTGCAACAGGCTTTGTTACATGTCTTAAATACTTCTACATCATTTCCCACTAACATGGTGGTTGCTTTGATCCTATACATTTAAGCAATCCAACTAAGAGCTGAGGTAAAAGAGGCAGCCCAAACACACACCAATCCCTGACAGGAAAACTGCTAATTATGGAAATTTTGGAAGGGATTTTTACGAAGCATATTCATTTAAATACGTAGAGTATAATTCACTATAAAACTTCCTATTGAAAATGCTAGAATTTTACTGTTATTTCTTCAATATAAACTTTCTCCAAAATGTAAGGAGAAATGTCATATTAATAGCAATGTGCAGGAAACCAAAGTCAAGTGGTTAAGTAAGATAGTGGTGAGTAAGATATCTCAGTTTAGCAACTACTAAATATATCACTTATATTTGCTCTATTGATCAGAAGAAAATATAAACCAGCTATTTTATAGGTAAAATTATGTTTACCATCTTAAATATTACATGCTGATATACCATCTTCCTCTGCTCTTTAGTTATTAAAAGACTACCTAATGCTGTGTAAAGANTGCCTGCATGCTCAGGCCACACAATACTTCAGAAATCCATCTGTGATTTGCAGATTGGGATTGATGCTGTTTTGCTGTGGATGAAAGGCCAATACAGCCACCTGGCTGCTGTCATGCCACTTGCACAGTGCTACGTATTATCATAAAACACTAATAACTTAACTCAGCTCACCCCTTCCTCCCTTGGAATGTAACTTTAGCAAACTGTTAATCCCTAAGTTTCAGCATGAAAACTGTCAATGTCTACCTCAGAATAAATGCTGTTTTCTGTAGAAGGAGGCAGGCCAGACAAGGGAAAGGTCATGCCAACTAAATAAGACACTGTTTGATCATATCAAAAGGCTTGAGAACTGTTTTAGCAAAGCTAAAAGCAGAAAAAAGACACTTGACATCTGGCAAAACTGAGTGAAAGGGATGTTGCTTTCTGCTGTCCTTTAGGAAAAATTACTGTGCAAAACCAAACCTCTTAAAAGACAAAACCTTTTATACAACATTTTAAGGACTGCAGTTGCAAAGTCCAACATTCCATAAGCTTTGTCAGAAGTAACAGTGTGGAGGTTCCTTAATTTGGGTCATGCTGACACATACATATTCACAGAATACAACCTTGGGTATACCTTTCTCCAAAATGGCTGACACTTTAATGAAGTGCATACAAAATGTACTGCAGTTGTTGAAAAAATACAGTGAAAAAATATTCACTACCTTTTTTCTCTATGCATTTTACTGTGTACATATCCCATAAGATATGGTCTAAGCTAACAACTAGTTTTTCCTATGCTCTCCTGCAATGATCTCACAGACATTAATACCTTTCTTCCTCTTTCAACAGACCCATAAATTTTTCCATTTTAACAAGAGAAGAAATAAAAACAGATTAAGATCCTAAGGATGCAAATTTAATTTACAAATAATTAAATCTAGAAATCACTATGCTAATGCTAAAGCAATGTTAAATTCAGCAGCCACAACTAACATACTAGAGTTTGGCTGATTTTGCATTTCAGTAATTTTTGTTTTAGATTATAAATAGACTGTGTATTAGTTAGACATAATATTAAAAGACAGGCTGGCCTTTTCACACCAAGAAAATACCATTTTTGCCTAAAAAATTAAAAAATGGCTGGGTATTTTTAATGGAAGAATCTGTAACATGATAGTACATATTTTTACACCAACCAATTACACAAAAGATGCTAGGTTTAGACATTGCCAAGGCACTAGAAATACTCGTTTTTTGATCCATACATTAAATTTATGTACAAACCTAGGTTAAAAAAATTAAGAGAGAACAATTTCATTCAAATAATTTTAATGAATTTGTAGTTATGATTTTGTCCTTGTTCTAAGTCACAGAGCAATCTTTTTCAAAGTTTTACGAAAACCTAAATATTAAATTTAGAAATTACACTCTGGAACATGAGCACCTAGTAGAAATCCTACCTTTTAATTTCCCCCTTTTCTTCATCATACACGATGAGTTCATTAGAGGGCTTAAGGCTGGAGCAGTCTCAGCTGTAGTGACCACACCCCTGCTGAGTTCAGGATCTTGAGAAACACAGGCCTAGCAAAAAGCAAAGTCAAGACCCAGAACTTTGGAAGAGTAGAATTCCAGCTACTCAAATAATTGATGGGCAAGATTCCCTAGAAAACCGTCCTTAGGGATGAAGCAGCTAATAAGAGCTGGCAACTCTTATAAGGACACTTTTCTTAGAGCACAGAAGCCCTCCATCCTGATGTTTAGGAAATCAGGCAAGTCACACTGGAAACCTGTGTGGTTTGAAGAGCAAGGATCCGCTCCTCAAACTGAGGAATAAGAAAGAAATGCACAGCCAGGAGAACCAGGAACATGTGGCCTGGAAAGGTTCACGGACATGGTTCAGATGTGTAGGGATGGGACAAGGAAAGCAAAGGCACAGATATAATGTGAATTCTGTAAGTGTATTGGTCAGAAAAGAAAGACCAAGGAGAATATACAATCTCAGTAAATGAGAAGGGGGAGCTGGTGACAATGGATATGGAGAAGGCTGGGGTTTGCCTCAGTCTTCACTGGCTTCTCTAAAGCATTTTGGGCTTCTCACTTCTCTCCAGCCCATGAACCTCTAAGTGGGTGTTGGGGGAGTGATATCTCTCTCAAAGTAAACAAAGAGCAGGTTTGGGAGCACATGATGAAACTGAACAGCCGCAAGTCTTTGTGGCTGGATGAGATGATCCCAGGGTCCTGGCTAATGTTGTTGCTAAGCCTGCAACAACCCTCAATACCTGAAAAGTCATGGCAATCAGACAAAGGCTGCTGTGGCAGGAAAAAGGGAAGCATCACTATTACTTTAAAAAATGTAGAAAGGAGAACCCAGGGATTGGTTGAGCCTTATATCTGAGCCTGGGAAGATCATGGAGCAGATCTCAGGGAGGCCTCTTAAGGTACATACAAGACAAGGAAGTGATCCAAGCCAGTGAAAATGGTTTTACTAAGCCCAAATTTTGCTTGATCAACATGGTGGCCCTTCAGTGACTGAGGGACTACAACACTCAACAAAGGGAACACCGACTGACATAATCTGCCTAGATTTCCTTAAATCCTTTCACATATATTTGAAGGGTAGACTATTTGGGGATTAAGGGATTGACTGGACACACCCAGACAGCTGTGGTATAAGGCTCTGTATCTAGATGAAAGTCAGTGGCAGCTGATGTTCCCCAGGGCGCTCTCTTGGGACCAGTGCTCTTCAATATCCTCATCAATGAAAGGGACAGTGGGATTGAGTACACCCTCAGCAGGTTTGCAGCTGACACAAAGTTGAGTGGTACTGTTGGTACAACAGAATGACGGAATGTCATCTGGAGGGATCTGGAAACACTTGAGAAATGGGTCCATGACAACATCATGAAGTTCAACAAATCCAAGTTCAAGCTTCTCTACCTGGTTCAGGCAATCAGAGACGTGAGTACAGACAGAGAAGAACTGAGAGCAGTCCTGTGGAGAAGGACTTGAGGTTCTTCTGGATGAAAACCTGGACATGAGCCAATAGTTTGCACTTGCAGCCAGGGGAGGTGATCCTTCCTCTCTACTNTCAAGCTTCTCTACCTGGTTCAGGCAATCAGAGACGTGAGTACAGACAGAGAAGAACTGAGAGCAGTCCTGTGGAGAAGGACTTGAGGTTCTTCTGGATGAAAACCTGGACATGAGCCAATAGTTTGCACTTGCAGCCAGGGGAGGTGATCCTTCCTCTCTACTCTGCCCTTGTGGACCTCACCTGGACTGCTGTGTTTAGCACAGGGGCCTCCAGCACAAAAAAGACATGGACCTCTTAGAGAGGGTCCAGAGGAGGCCATGAAGGTGATCACACTGTTGGAGCACCTCTCCAGAGCCAGCTGTGGTGGTTCAGCCTGGTGAAGAGAAGGCTCAAGGGAGACCTTACTGCAAGGTCCCTCCAGTATTTTAAGGAAGCAACTTTTACACAGGTGGAGAGTGACAGGACAAAAGGGAATGGTTTTAAACTAAAGGGGAAGAGATTTAGATTACATATTAGGAAGAAATCCCTTACTGTGAGGGTGGTGAGGCACTGGCTGCCCAGAGAAGCTGGGGATGTCCCTTTGTTGTGGTTTGACACTGGCTCAACACCAGGCACTCACAGGAGTCGCTTGCTCACCCTCCCCTGCCACAGCTGGGCAGAGGAGACAGGGAAAAAAATTAAAAAAGGCTTCATTAGTTGAAATAAGGACCAGGAGAAAACACTTCAAGGGCAAAACATTCTTAACCTAAAATTACAAATTGAATTTATTGCTGAAAGAATCAGAAGAGGATAATGAAAAGTAAAATAACCTCTTCCCCCCAGCCCCTCCCTCCTTCCCACTGACAGCACAGGGGACAGGGTTTGGTCAGTTCATCACTGAGGTTTCCTTCTGCTGCTCTGGGAGAGGAGTCCTTTCCCTGGGAGGCTGTGGGGTCTGTCCCACGGGAGACAGTTCTCTGTGAACTTCCCTGGCGTGGGTCCCCTCTCAGGAGCAGCAGCCACACCACACCTGCTGCAGTGTGAGTCCCTCCTAGGGCACACAGCCCTCCCAGAACTGCTGCAGTGTGAGTCCCTCCCAGGGCACACAGCCCTCCCAGAACTGCTGTACCGTGGCTCTCCCTTCTCTGGGGTGCAGTGCTCCAAGGACAGGCTGCTCCAGCCTGGGAGCAGGGGCCTCTCTCTCCACTGGGTCTCCCACTGGATCACAGCCTCCTCCAGGGATCCACCTGCTCTGGCATGGGCACCTCCCCACGGGCTGTGGGTGAATCTCTGCATCCCCCTGGATCCCCACGGGCTGGGGGTGGATCTCTGCATCACCCCTGGATCCCCACGGGCTGGGGGTGGATCTCTGCATCACCCCTGGATCCCCACGGGCTGGGGGTGGATCTCTGCATCACCCCTGGATCCCCACGGGCTGGGGGTGGATCTCTGCATCACCCCTGGATCCCCACGGGCTGGGGGTGGATCTCTGCATCACCCCTGGATCCCCACGGGCTGGGGGTGGATCTCTGCATCACCCCTGGATCCCCACGGGCTGGGGGTGGATCTCTGCATCACCCCTGGATCCCCACGGGCTGGGGGTGGATCTCTGCATCACCCCTGGATCCCCACGGGCTGGGGGTGGATCTCTGCATCACCCCTGGATCCCCACGGGCTGGGGGTGGATCTCTGCATCACCCCTGGATCCCCACGGGCTGGGGGTGGATCTCTGCATCACCCCTGGATCCCCACGGGCTGGGGGTGGATCTCTGCATCACCCCTGGATCCCCACGGGCTGGGGGTGGATCTCTGCATCACCCCTGGATCCCCACGGGCTGGGGGTGGATCTCTGCATCACCCCTGGATCCCCACGGGCTGTGGGTGGATCTCTGCATCACCCCTGGATCCCCACGGGCTGTGGGTGGATCTCTGCATCCCCCATGGATCCCCACAGGCTGCAGGTGGATCTCTGCATCCCCCTTGGATCCCCATGGGCTGCAGGGGCACAGCTGCTGCACCATGCTCTGCACCACAGCCTGCAGAGGAATCTCAGCTCTGGTACCTGGAGCACCTCCTGTCCCTCCTTCTCCACTGATCTTGGTGTCTTCATGTTACTTTTCTCACATGTTCTCATCTCTGCCTCCTCTCTGACTAGAAGCAAAAACCTGTGACTCTGTTCTGATCTTCTTAAATATGTGACCACAGAGGTGTTACCAACCTCTCTCATTGGCCCAGCCTTGGCCAGCAGCATGTCCATCTCCAGAGCCACCAGGGACTGGCTCTGCTGGACATGGTAGAAGTTTCCAGGAGCTTCCTCACAGGAGCCATCTCTGTGACCACCCTGCTACCAAAAACAAGGCCATGCAAAACTGATCCACCCATCCTTTGCAGTGTTCAAAGCCACGCTGGATGTGGCTCTGAGCAACCTGATCCAGTGAATGGCATCCCTGCCCATGACAGGGCGTTAGAACTAGAAGATCTTTAAGGTCCTNCTGTGACTCTGTTCTGATCTTCTTAAATATGTGACCACAGAGGTGTTACCAACCTCTCTCATTGGCCCAGCCTTGGCCAGCAGCATGTCCATCTCCAGAGCCACCAGGGACTGGCTCTGCTGGACATGGTAGAAGTTTCCAGGAGCTTCCTCACAGGAGCCATCTCTGTGACCACCCTGCTACCAAAAACAAGGCCATGCAAAACTGATCCACCCATCCTTTGCAGTGTTCAAAGCCACGCTGGATGTGGCTCTGAGCAACCTGATCCAGTGAATGGCATCCCTGCCCATGACAGGGCGTTAGAACTAGAAGATCTTTAAGGTCCTTTCCAACCCAGACCACGGTATGATTCTATACTGGATGACTAGGTGCCATGGCACCTAGTAAATATTACATCATGCCACAGGTACCCGCATGTATTTTATCCCTAACTTAGCCAACAGTTTCTCTAGGATGAATTCATGACTTTTTTAGTAACACACATTACTTAAGAAAAATAAAATTAATGTTTCTTTTGCCTCTTCAGTAAGAGCAGCTGTAAATGCACATTTACCTTTCAATCTTTTGCCACAAAAAGGTACACAAAAAATACTGACAAGGTTTCTAATGCCAAGCATCCCTGTCCAACATGAGAATGCTCTGATGTGCTGCACATTTGTAACAGTGAAATGGTTCCCTTCAAATGCTTCTACAAACTGGTTTTCTTTCCCTCAAACACTGAAGAGGCTGTAGGAGATTGCTAAAAAGGGCACCCTTACATAGCTGTTATGAACTGCTTTTCATGGTAAGTCTGCAGACATATGATCAATTCGCTGGCTCCAAAAGCTGTATGTTAAAATAGCACTTACATAGGCAAACAATTTACAAGTAATTTGAATAAAAAAATTTGCATCAAGGTAATGTATTGAACAGAACAAAAATTCTCTAGATTTGTCATATTCAAAAAAATAAAAGGAATTCTTTTGCCTCCAGGGGAAAACTTATGACTCTCCCTATCTTTGCTCTTAAAAAGTGAATTAGCAACTTGCAGACTACATTACATCTCATCAAAGACACAAAAGATGTCAAATCTAATATCATGAAGAATACAACAGCAGCATATACTTCACACTTGCCCTGTATGTGAATGTGTACACATACATTTTTTTTCATGTAGTGAATTAGAGGAAGACAGAACTACAAATCAAGAAACTATCTAATTTGTTTTGAAGTATTTTTAATCTCTAAAGTCCATATTAGTTTATATGACCGAAGAGAAATATATTCATGGATTTGCTTGAAAAGGCTGAAGAACATTGTTCACAATTTTATGCTACACTAAAAGCCTTTTCTGGTCTTGGTTTTTATGTTATGTGCTGCCACCTGTCTTCCCATCAATTCCTGTCTCCTTAAACGCAACTTCAAAGCCACAAATATTTCCTTTTTTTCTCTTCACACCTGGAGCTCAGCTTATTGCAGGAGCCTGATCTTGTACTTGTTGCTCCCAGGACTCGTAACTGACTCTTGACAGCAAAGGGTAACTTATTGAATAAGTAAAATGTGTCACTGTATGGTCATTAGGGTAGGTGGGTGCCTGTAGATCTCCTTCCACTACCACAGAACTGCTATTGCTGATAGAAACATATTTGTGATGATGTGCGAGAGAACACACTTGGTTCTTGAAAAGGCACATAATTCCCAACCTAAATGTGTCTATGGACAGCTTGTGTGGTCTCATGGGAAATGTAGCATGGGTGCTTGCATGGAAAATGAGACTGACTACCATAAAATAGCAGTAAAGGAAACAGCAATAAAAAGTTAGGATGTTCCCAGAAAGTTTATGTTTATCCTGAAAGAAGATACTCCTTATTTCCTTTATTTTGGGACTTGGACATGAAAGACAGCAAAGTAATGTTACTAAATATTTTTCCCTTCTGAGCACAACACATTTGGAGTAAGTACAGACATCTTAGACAATCGGCAGAGAAATGTTATCATAGAAGAACTCATGTTCTGTGAAACCAATCTGAAACTTCCAGTTAGTCATGTTTATTTAGACAATTATGAGTAAAGCTCAAAGAGCCAATTGTTACAGAATCTAAGCAGAAAATAGTGTTGGGCTGTACTGATAGTACATACTTAAAATTATTAAATTCCAGGCAGTCAGTAAAATGCACTGAAGAAGACACTCATAGCCTGCAGTTTTAAACTTCACCTTCTGGAAGCAATTACAGAACTGATGGATCTAATAATCACTTTCAGATACAGAAGCTCCAGTCCATGGTAAGCATTTTTTAGATGAAGAAGAAATAGATCAGTCGGTTATTAACAGTAAGGCTTCTCTGAAGTCTTCTGCTTCCAGAAACATCACATTGAACTGAGGCTTTAGGAAGTGACAGATGAGTTCACTCAGAAAAAATGTTTTAAAAAACCCTCAAGAAAAAAGGAAACACAAAGTGCTACTAAAACTTGCCTCACCTTGGCCAATCTTGATGGCTTGCATGATGCCAATGCCCTCTTTCCAACATGATGTTTTTGAGAACAAACTTAGCAAGGTTTAGGGGCCACCAGTATCAACATCTTCTAGAGGACAAAAGGACTTTAAAATAATTAAAGATGAACTTAAAGCAAACATTACGCTTGTGTTTTGAACAATAAAATTAAACCTCAGGAACTTGTCACCAAGATTGTAACTTCTTGTTCCTTGTAGTAAGCTAATGAAGTCTAATCTTGTCCCCGATTTAGCACAGTTGTGGAGACATGGCCGTGGATGTCTCTGCAACTGCAACTGCATGTCCTGCAGTAACAGAAAGGTTTGAGGGGATCAGTTCATAAGATTTACCAGGATTGTTATTACACCGGATGTGAACACATTGATTTTCATGCCATCATTACACATGGACCAGCATAATTACAGACACAACTGCTTGTAAAGCAGTCTCTCCCAAGTGCTGGCAATGAAGAGGAAAGAAGAAGGATCTCAGATCATTCTGCCTGTGCTGAAATTTGTTGTGAAAGAAGGTGATAGGAGTTAAATACTGTGTATCACAGAAATGAAGAATTCAAATAGTTATCCTATTTTTTCTCAACTGTTCTTACCCTGCTTTACTATAAATCTGCTTTTATACTGCTCCAGCCCCCAACATAACTGGCTATTTTTGTCTTACAATTACAGTGCACTATATGATACCTCCAATAACTTACTGAGACACAAGTGATGCAGGCTATATTACTGCACACAAACTCCATGCTACCATGCCTCCTGCACCTCTGTATCCTAGCTACTTCATGTAGCTCTTTACTATCCTTAAGTCTGTAGTACAGAGAAACTAATACACCAAGGTATTTGAATGGAACTGGAATATCATTACAGTTTTGACACATATATTTTAGTGCTCTGCAAGAAACACAGTTTTGCACTGATCTAAATCCTCAGAAAGGACTGCTCAAGCAGTAGCAATTATACAATTGTGTCAGAAGGGAATTCTATATTTAAGCTGCAGCAAGATTAGATAAGAGGATTACTGAGTTATACTTAACAATGTTTTCACATATTTTCCTGTGAAATCTTTTCCTTACTGAGGAGTTAGTCAAATAGGAATTAAGCCCCTAACACTCAAGAAACAGTATTTGAAAATTATGAAACATCATTAAAATTGAATTATTTTCTAATTCAGCTAAAATAATCAGATCCTTTAACCTACTCAGGAAGCATTCAAAAGAAATTTTATAAGAAGGGAAAACCCTAACTGAGACATAACATATAATACATTATAGTTACTATACTGATATCAATCAAAACAAGCAACAGCTCTACCCTTAATAATCTAGAGAACACAGAGACACCAGATTCCCTTGAAAATATTTAAAGTGGAATAACTCTGAAGACATAAGAAGTGCATTTAACAAACACGAAGAAATGTCATGTATGCATCTAATTAAGTACGTGTGAATACTATTCAGGCAACACCTTCTCACACTCCCAGTCCCAAAAGATATCTCACCAAATTTTAGAGAGTCAAATCAGGTACTCCAGGTGCTGAGACAATCCCTGTGATAAAAAAAGGGGAAAAAGCTGACAAATGAGAGACATTTTAAAAGGAATGGGAAAAAAAAAAATCTTACTGCTCCTTAAACAAAGACTGCTCTTCTACAGAACCATTTAATCCATGGGACAATCAAAAATCAAAACCCAGTGACCAACTGGCAACACTAAGATTCTGGAAAGGAGTTAATTTTGGTTAGTTAATCCATTTCCATTTTTCCTTTTCAAATGCAGAAATGCTAAGTAAGCTTATATCTAGTAAAAAAAAATCATCACTGAAGAGATATTATTCATGTAAGTCCATTAAATCAAATTATGGAAGCTATTAGTAACATGTTTTATGCTTTATAAAAATGATTCAATTTTCCACATTTATAATAAATGGTGCAGGCATTCAGAAAACTTTTAGTAATAAAATCTGTTACAAATGCTAGTAACAATTCTTAAAATTCAAAGCAATCCCTTGATGCATGTAATGACTAATTACAATAAAAGGGAAATTATTCCATGCAAGAAAATGCCTAATAAAAATTAACATCTTTATTTCTAGAGAAGTGTTGCTGTAAGAGTGAAGCAAGAACAGTTTATTGATGGATAGAAGTCACTGGCACACTGCTCTGTGAAAAACGCCATAGGCAGAGCTGTAGCATAATTGTTGATACAACAGCAGCAGCAGGAAAGATTCTAATTAAGGTTCAACTTTTTATTTTCTTGAGTTCAATGAAAAGTTTATTTTCCATCTGCTGTGACTATATAGCAATTTGGGAATGTCCTCAGCTGGATTTAAAATTTGTGTGCTCTAATATCTCACTCTCTAGCATGTACTAAAACTAAAAGTGATAGAAAAAACCACATTTCTCAATTCCATTCCATGGTGCAATTAAAAAAAGTCTGATCAAATGAAATTAATAGTAGTAGCTATGCACTGTGTGTGCATACACTGTTGCATTGATTATGAAATCACACTCAAAATATTTTACTTTAACATCAAGGCAAATGTTACTTAGTAAAAGACAAAATACACTATTTTTCCAATTTGAAGTGTCTCCTCTAGTTAAAAGTGCCTTCAGTTTTCAAGATGAGAATAATTTTGGCTTATGTGAGTTTCCTGTTTTTTATCCAGAACTGCCACAGATTTTTGGAAAATGGCCTGCTTTGGATCTGTGTTTTTTGGACAAACTTCATGGTCTTCTCCTGGCAAACGCCCCACACTATTTAGGGGTATCCAATGTCATCCAGTAAGTGAAAGTGCAAGACATGTTAACAAGAGATTTATCCTCTGTAAGCATGAGGCTCCAAGGTCAAAAATTCACACAGCAGTTCAGTAAAAAGGTTTTTTTTCTCATTTCACAAAATAGTGTTTAATATTTCAGAGTAAAATCAAGAAATCACATCCAGGAAATTGCTTTTCACCTAGAAATTGCTATTCACTGCTTTCACTTGACCCTCCTTTTTCCTGAGTTGGAGTTTTTACAATTTTGGAAAAACTCAGATTTTTTACTTTCCACTCACTTTTACTCAGTTAGTGCCTTCGAGCCCAAAGAACAAAATTCAGTGTTCCTTCTTTTATCTTTTTTTTTTT
>VZTN01032288.1:13970-81425 GCA_013400515.1 Erpornis zantholeuca
GGAGAATAGTAATATAGCTGGCTGTGGGTTGAAATAGCAGACAGGACAAAAAAAGATGGGAGGATACCAAAAAAGTTGATCTTGCTGAAGCTCTGGAATGCTGAATCCGGGGTGAGGAAATGGGGATGGTTTGGGAATATTCTCAAGCCTTTGTTAAATGTTTTTGCAGTTGGGAACCATGTGAATTCCAGAGCCACAAGTTGTGTTTATTCCTCTCTCCTTTTACCTTTATTTTTTTTCCAACAGAAAACCCAAATTATTAAGTCTTCAGATTTTTTTTTGTCCACTTACTGCACTTACTTCATAGAGTCATCAGGAAGAGGCAGTAATATTCTGTATTTCTATAGAAGGGTCTCTTCCTCCTAAGTCTTCTTCCATGAGCTTATCTCATGAAACTGTTCTCATTAGCTACTTTAAAGACTCATTTTGACCCCATTTATTAAATTTCCATGTTATGACAGCCTGTGTTTAGCTGGGAAGTTTGCAGTTAAAGGCTGCAGTTAGGGATGATGTAAATATCTGGATTTTAAACCCTCTCTTAGTTTGAAGTTGCATTTTTGAATAAGGGAAAATTTCTGCAGGTGATCAGGCAGCTGTTGATAGCAAATTTACCCCAGCAGATTAAGACCCAGAGATTTGATTTTGGGAGCATCTGTAGAAGTGGGTTAAATGGGAGATTGGATTAAGGGAGAAAAAAAGGAATAGTTGCTCTACAAACCTAGCACTGTGAATTCATTTAAGTGTATATACTTCCTTTTTCTCTTGAATTGTGTGTTCTGGGTTTCTGAGTTCACTGTGGGCCCTTGGAGTCATGCATAGTGGCACATCTGTTTGCATATGAAAGCAAAGGAAAGGGCAGTTTGCATGTCTCATTGTGCTGCAGTGTGATTTAAATTCTCTGGTGGCAAAATAGATGCTCATGTGGTTGGTCTGTCCAGTAGAACAATATTCTGAAATAATTTTAATGAATCTGAGAAGTAGGATAATGGACTGATACTATTTCAGTTAGAAAACTCCAGCTGTTGATTTTACTGAGACTACAGAAGTTGGCTTTTCAAGGAAAAAGAAAGATATTTGTGGGATATCTGAAAATTACAAGTACTATGGCACCAGCAGCTATTACTTTGCGCTGAATTACACAGTTTAACATTAGGTAGTAAACCAGCTCTTACAGTTGCATAATTGCACAGCAGAGTAGCATCTGCTTTATCTCATCTATCATGCTTTCGGCAGCTCACACGGTCTGAGATTATCAATTTTTAGTTAATACATTACATTCTCAGTTGGATAAAGCATTTAAATTAAAACAGGCAAACAGCTTTGTTGGACGAACTCTGAGTCTGGATCTGTGTTAGTTTACATTCATTATGCCAGGTGGCATGATCCAGAAAAGAAGGGTGTCTTTCTAAAGACAGGGCACTTGAGTTCTTTCCAGACTCTGATGTTGTTATTGTTAATCTCTCTATTTTCCTTTCCAGTCTAGCACTAGAGATATGTGTTCTCTGCAGTTTTACAAAACTACATTTTTCTCTGTAGATTAGATCCTGCCAGGCCCTCTGCATCCTATTGGGCTCCCTAGGGGGTTGCCTGGGTGGCTGGTGACTTGGGCTGTGTGTGCAATACAGCTTTTTCATGTAGAATATGAGTGATGGAAATCTTTCAAGTTAAAATGAGCCTGCTGCCCTGGGAGTCTGAATGGGTTAGTTTCCTTTGTCAGTTGTTGGATACGAATCCTTACCAGGAATTTGAACTTGATCTCTATGTCCTTCCTGTTAAACCTATTCTGCCTGGCTGAAGATAGTTTGAGTTTTCTTAGATGAAAAGAAGAGGAAGAGTAAATACGAGTCTAACCTATAGATTGAACTCATGGGAAAGAAGTGAGTCCCAGCCTCTCCTGAAGGACAGTTAATGTGTTTTAAGTGGTATTATAGTCCTACTCTCCTGTAATAGACACCCACCAGTAAACTTCAAAGGGCAAGCAAGAGCTCTCTCCCTGTCATGAAGCTGTTGGTTTGATTCTGCCTCCTTCTCTGTGCAGCCAGAAACAATTCTGTAATGATGTGTATTTGAAAACCTGTGTATCTGATGTGACTCGTGTTCAGAATAATGAAATTCCAAGCTGGATGTGGTTCTCTGATTTCTGTTGAAGTTGGCTGAGGTGAGGCTCTCTGTAAGTGACTTGTCTGGGCTTGCACGTCTCGCCTTGCGTAAATAGCATGTTTTGTTATTTCATGCTGCCTGGAAGGTTGTGCTCTGCTGGTTTTGATAGGGGATTTGGAAAAGCACCACTCCGTCACTAAGCAGCCCAGAGAGAGACTCTTCAACTTGTAATGCATCATCTACCTTTGGATCATAGAGCCTACCATATGTTAGCTTAGCTTATTAGTACAGGTTTTATGTATTCATTTCAGTTACAAACTCTTAAAACATGCTTAAACTCAGGTTTGTTTTTGTATTAAGGAATGAAATAGTTCCAAGTGTTCTGGTAAGAAACACTTGGAAATTTTAAGGACTAAACACTGAAATTTTAAGGAGGGTAACTGATTTTTGCTTTTTTATTTTTGCTGTGGTGTGCTTTGTTCTTATGGAAGTTAAATCATTCTGAAGTCTTTCTTCAGTCACCAAACATGTTTTAAAATCGAACAGAAAAAACCCCAAGAAACCAAGGCTGTTCAGAATTCCCAAGGAAAAATGTAAATATGGGAGATAAGTTGTTTTATTGCTGTCTTTAGCTTTTGTTGTCATTTTTCAGCTCCTTCCCACCCAGCCAGACTAGAAGTTTGTCCTTATTTTTGAAACTTCTGTTTGAAAAGCTAAACTTTAATTTGATCCCAGAACTGGGACTTTGTGACCTTTGGAAGCCAATTCTTAATTAGAAGCTTAGCTTGGACATGATCCAAGTGCCTTCTTTGAAGTTAAATCCTAATATGATATGTTAGAATTGAGGAGAACTTACTGGAGGAGAGGAGAGAGCATAAATTATTTGGATGACTATGTGAGCATTATAGAGAGAACAGTCTCAATATTTACATTTTAATTGAGTATTTGCAGGTCTGCAGTGTGTATTCTGTCTGTTCCCTAAAAAAGAAGGCACTTGGTTAAGAGTAGGGGATGTACACATACATTTATGTAGACCAGCAGAGAACTGGAAGGCAGTTGCCAAAGAGAAGGTGCCCCAGCAGCAATCAGCTCCACATCTGTATATATTTTCTCTAAACTGAATGAAATGGATATAAATCTAGAGGATTTACATGGAGTTTCAGGATGAAGCTTCTTAATTGCCTTTAAATTTTGCCTGATAATCATCAATGCAGCCTTGCATGGAAAGGTTGCTCAGTGCCTCCAGCAGATGAGAACACTTTTGTTTGTGTTCTTGGGTTAAAGTTGTATGGCCTTGATTAGGGAGAAGGATGTGGCAAGACAGGAGTGTGGTCCTGTCTCCAGCTCTACTTGTGAATAGTTTTGAACCTTGTTGGGCCTTGTGTGGGAGTCTGTGACAACACTGAGATAAAGTGTGGAAACCTTGGTTTTTTTTGTTCCTGGGCTCATGGGCTTCTTGGCCTACAGGATGGCACCAGCTCCTGCTAAGGGGATGAGTCAGGAGAAGTCAAACACCCTGCAGAGTCCCATATCACACCACCACCTACAAATACTTGTCTCGTGGTTTAGCTGCATATTTCTGTTTTACCACATTTGGTGTTTTTTTCAAAATTTAATGTCTCAAAGAACCAGAATGGAGCCATAATTGGTGTGCAATTTGAGAAGCCCAGGCTGCTGACTAAGTGGAAAAAAAAAAAGTCTGTTTAAAATCTCATGTCATATTTTATTGTTCCCTCTCCATCATCTTGCTTCAAAGTCAGTTCAGCAGACTTGAAAAACCTACAGCTAATAAAACTACTGGGAAACAAGAGGTCTGGTTTTAGTTAAACATTTCAGTACTGTAGCTCCAGTGTCGTGCTTGGATCGATGCCTCAGTTAAAGGCTGGGAGCATTTTAAAAACACATCTCCAAAAGCTACCCACTGAATTTGGTTTTTATTTCCCATGGTAGGGAAGTAATTGCTAGACTGAGGGGCAGATTCCTTTGTTGTAAAATCCACAGCGTTGAAAGTAGCCATTGTGAAAGATTGAAGCAACCTCACTGCTCCCACACAGCCCCAGTGGGTTCTTTTCATCTTGCTGTAGGTCCGTATTGCTCCTTTCTGAGAGTAGTGTGAAATGTTCTTTGGATTAATTTGGTTTTATCCTGTGCAGCTGGGATGGGCTGGTGAGACCTGGTGGTTTCATGAGTTGATCTGTAGCTTTGCTTACCTTTCCCAATTTTTTTAAAGATTCCCTGCACAGCCCAAATGAGCTGGCTAGAAATACGGGCTGGGGGAAATACGGGCTTTTAAAGAGGAAGGTTTTGGAAACATAGCCCAAAGTGAACATGAACTAGTCTTTAGTTCTTGGAGTACTGCATTATCTTACATCTTTTCATGCTTTTTTGCTATTTGGAATTTTTCCTACTTCCGTAGGAAGTCTAAATGAGAAGTTTTAGTGACTAACCTGTCCTCTGACCTAACAGAAGTTAGGTTTAATGCAGCAGGCTTAATGTTCCCTCAGAATTTTTCACAAGACATTTTGTTTTCTGGACGTGGGAAGTTGGAACTTCCTATTTCCTTTTTGCAGCCTCCAGACATATCTGCTCATGTGTTTTCCATTTTATATTCTTGCATTGCCTGTTCCTTGCTGTAGTGACTGGCACTTGTTTTCACAGCAGTTACATGTGTTTTTTCCATATCACTGCTTTTGTTTTCAAAAACATTAACTACAGTCAGACCAGAAACAGCCTTCTGCAAATAAGGACACCTGAGGGGTTTTTTTCTCACTTGGATGGTGAAGCATTGGTGTTCCCAAGATGTAGAGACTTTTTCTGTGGGTGTTCTGCTTTTGTGCAGAATTTTGTGGGTGGTTGTTGGCTTGGGCTTAGGAAAGTTCTGGGAGATGGTTGCAAATGTCAAATACATACCCCTTCTGTGGAATCCTTTGCTCCAGTATGTTATTTACATAATCCCCTGAGAGTAGGAACTGAGACTGCTGTATTGATTTCTCATCACATCAATTTAGCTGTTCTGGTTAATTAAATATCCTCTAGGGGCTTACTAATTGATTGTTAATCATATTTTGTGGATGTCAAAGATGAGCTGAATTATAATTTTCCAGTGCTTGCTTTGTCTCTGTGGATATTTTTCTTTTTACATCGTAAAGGAACCAGGGACCGAGTTCTGGTGATTGCTTTTTACGTGCAAGAGGTGCACACCAAATGTTTGCACCTGTTTTGTTTGCAGGAGGGATCTGATTTTGTCTTGTGTCTCATTGGGGTTTTTTTGATACCAGTTTTAACTTGGAAGGGATGTTGAGAGAAGTTCAGAGGAGGTGGCTGTGCTGGGAGAGCCAAAAGGGGCCAGGCTGACCACAGAACCCTCAGGCCATGGGAACAGAATGGGACTGCACAGCATCCCCTGGGTGTTTGCTTTTAGACTCCATAGCCACAGACAGGCATTTTAGAATGGTTTGAAAATATTTCAAATGTTTGGTTTTGATTTTTACATTTTGACTGTTGCTTTCTTCTTCTGATACCTTGATTTCAACTTTCAGAGCCTTTAAGAAGGTACAAGTCTTATCACAGTGACGTTTATAGTACTTCGAGTGAAAGTCCATCTGTTATTTCTTCAGAACCAGATTTCAGGCAAGGTAAGACCTATGTTTAAAAACCAACCAACCAAACTAAAAAAAAACCCACAGAAACAAAAAACCTAAAGAAAAAAGTTCAAAGATAAAAACCAGACCCCAAAAGTCTTTAGTGGCTGTCTTGATAATTGCCCTGTGTTGTGATCCGATTATTATTAAGGTTCTTTGGAAATTCCTCTGCCCGAATTAAGGTGCAAACGAGACCATATGATAGTCAATAGTAAGGTTTTTATTTGATGGTAAATATGAGAGAGAGAGAAAGAAATGAAGTAGTAGAAAATAGCTGGGGGGGGGACAGAAAGAGAGTGTCAGGGATAGAATGAGGAAAATATCACCACTCCCTGGATCCCAACAATGCTCTGTTGATCCTCTCCAGATGCTCTTCTTGGTGGTGAAGGTCCCCCCAAAGGCACAGAATCCCATGGGTTTATATCCTCTGAGCCAGGTGACAATGTCCAGCCATGTCCCCCTGGGGAGGGGGCAATCTCTCACAGCAGACTCTGGGTCTGTTCCGTCATGTGCAGCCTTGTGGGGCAAGGCCCAGCACTTTGGGGGAGTCTTTGATGGATTGTGACTCCCCCTCAGCTGCATATCAGGGTAGAGTCCGATGGATGTGCCCTGTGGGGTTGGGGTCCCACAGCTGGGCCAGTTTGTGTAATCGGAGGAAGGGTGTTCAGTGCCTCTGGGCAGAGGTTACACCACGCACCAGAAATCTCCTCCTCCCCCCTCGGCTGGGGCGGAGTCTGTGTAAGCCTGGCTTCTGTGAGCTGTGCTCTGCCCCAGCCCAAACCTGGCTCCTGTGAGCTGTGCTCTGCCCCACCGCAAACCTGGCTCCTGTGAGCTGTGCTCTCCCCCACCCCAAACCTGGCTTCTGTGAGCTGTGCTCTGCCCCAGCCCAAACCTGGCCTCTGTGAGCTGTGCTCTGCCCCCAGCCCAAACCTGGCTCCTGTGAGCTGTGCTCTCCTGTACCCCAAACCTGGCTTCTGTGAGCTGTGCTCTGTCCCCATCCCGAACTCAGCCAGGGATGCTCCTCAGCACAGCTGGTGGCTTTGGCCTTTTGGTGGATGCAAACCTTTCCTTCTGCCTGAGATGACTAAACACTGAGTTTCCCTTTATCTAATCAGCAGTTTGACTTTCAATTCAAGGTCTCAGTCTTCAGGGACGCTTCTTGGTTGTAGCTTCTTTATAATGAGCAAAATTTTATATCAATGTTTGAGGCATGAACTATTTTCAGTCTCTGACACCCTGATACAAAGTCGTAAGATGATGAAATTACAACATCATGTACAGATCAGCATAGTTGGCAGTCTGTTCAGAAATTAGTTTGACATTTAGCACTCTGGGAGGGAACTTGGTAGGAAAATCTGAAAATAGTTAACTTTTTACTAGAAGTGGGTTTTTTTAAAATAACATGCTTCCAAAAAAATGGTGGAATTGTTGTTAGTGCACAGTAACAGTGAATTACAAAAGCTTTATATGGGACCTCCATGGTATAATTATATCAGTGGGTCTTACTATGAGGGTTAAGTGGTTTATAATTTATATGCCAAGGATTTCAGTGTAATGCAAAAAGTACTACATAGTACAGGCTGTTTGTATGATAAATTTAAGTAATTTCTGTTAAATCAGTGGCTTGGAAAAGCAGGAGATGGTGCAAAGGATTGTTTGCTGAAGTATGGCAGGAAGAATCACCTTTGCAGAATCATTTTAAGAAATTGAGGTAAATCATTTGGTGAGAATTAGGAAAGAAAACAATAGTTAGGAAGCTGGAGTGTAGCTGCACTATATGTGTTCTGTATGCACAGAATCCCAGCCCAGCCTCCATGTACTTGCTGCTCTCTCAGCCTTCTTTGTCATTGTTTGTCCTTGTGCTTACTGAGCCAGAAGCCTGAGGAGCAGTAACAACTATTGAGGCTCCTGTAATTTCCCTTTGCTGGCTTGCAATTTGGAACAGACTGTTTATGTGTTCCAGTCCAAAGTCAACAACTCCTAAGTTTGTACAGGCAAGATAGAGCTGCCTTCTAGCAGTAGTATATCTGGGCTCAATGAAATGGCTGTCAGAAAGAACTGTTTCCAAATCAGTGTGGCTGTAATGTGTTCTGCAAGAGCTCTCCTGGCAGCTCTGTTTGCTGAGGGTACAGTAAGAGGGTAAAGTGGAATAGTTTGCAAAATCAAGCTTGAAGTGTAGCATCTTAGGTGCTACTACAGAAGATGTCCCAGCAAAAGCTGTAATTTTACAAAGAGAATCACAGGTTAATATATTGCCAAAAGGAAAAAAAAAAATTATATATTATAACGAGGAGTCAGATTCCAGGAATAATAATTAGGAGTTCAGATACTGCTTTCCTAACTCTTTCTTGTGTACTGCATGCTTAACTAGCTGCTCTCTTTCTGGTCTGGAGTGTTTTTGTATGATGCTTCTGACATGTGTTTGTCTCAACTCATGGCTGACAATAAATGTGTTACCTTGGGAATGTGTCTATGCAATTGTGTGGGTTTTTATTGTGATTTATTTTAGGCCTTCATTAGTATTCTTCTTCAAAGGACTACTAGCTATTTTTGTTGGGGTAAAACTTCAGGATAGCTCTGAAAACTGAAATCGGCTTCGTGGTTAATTTGTTTGATACTGTAATGCCATTGTGCAGAACATATAAATTCAATGCCTTCTGAGTAATCTCATAGGGCTGATAAATGCTTGAGTTTTAGATGGGATTACTCTGTATGCTTTGTTGCCCAGTCAGGTATTAATTTGTCTTTTGGTTTGCTAGTGAGAAGAAATGAAGGTTTCAAGAGAGATGATGCCGGTGGTGTGTTATCAGGTGCTGACGATATCTCCACATCAAGTCAAGCTAATTCTCAGAGAACAAGGTAATCCCTTTGAAAACAATATGTCTTGGAATGCTTTTTCTTCATCAAAGAATTTATTCTAAATCTGCAGGCGAAGTTTTTCACTCCTATCCCAGCTTCTGGTTAAGGTTTAAAAAAAGGCACGTAACACTTGAATGAAAAGAGCGCTTCAGAATTATCTGAAGTAAAAGTCTCATGATGCACTGTGATGTAGAGGTAAGCTGGGAGTCCACATTCAGTTCCCATGTTTAATGGAGACTGAGTTGAGCTCTATCAAGTTGTTATAATTGTCAGAAGGTCAAGGGCTCTGTTCTGGTTGGAAATATTTAATTATTTTTTAATTGTACTTTTCTAAAATAAATTTTTGAAATTATTGATGTTAATACATATTTATTTGCAGAGTTTTCTCATTTAGTAAGGAAATGGCAGCATGCTTATTTCCTTGAAATAAGCCAAAAGCCATATATTTGGTTTGGTTATTTTGGCAAACTCTTCGTTTATGTTTTTGTGTTTGGATTAATTTTTTTTAATACCTCAGCACTTACTAAGCAGGCCAATTCAGTAACAGTTTATGCTTTTTGCAAAGCAGTTTGCTGTGCAGTGTATTCAAATATTGCACCTGAGTTTCATTTTTTCAAATGCCATTCATCAATACAACTTTAAAAAGTAGGTTCTGCTTTGAACATTACCTTAATCTAGCATCTTTATGCAGCAGAAGCATGTCTTGCCTTACCTGTTACATTCTGAGAGTGATTCCACTCTAAAGGGTCAAAAATTTTTGTTGGCATTGACCTTTTGGATTTAAACTTTTCATCTGGTCTCTGCTAGATACCTAATCACCTTGGGATGTTTTATCTAAATGATGCAGATAATTTTTGTAGCGAGGCATAAAACAGAGACACATCTCTTTCTCACCTCTTCCCTCACCACACCACAACAACAAAGCCTCCTCTTGGCATCTTTTTGCTTTGTATGCCGTAGAGCAGGAGAAATATTGCTGCTGTGCTTGATATTCTAGGATATTTATATGTTTTCAGCATAAGTTGGAGGGCAATCCTCCTCTGTCCTATTAAAGAAACTTGGAGGCATGTGAAGATTGAGACTGTGTTGGATGCTGTGACATTGCTGGTGAATGTGTCCTCCCCATTCCCTTAATGCAAAGGGTGATGTGCAGTTAGTGGGGCTTAGAGCCATGCTTTGAACATGGAGATAAAAATAGGTGAGTGTCTGCTCCTTGCACTGCATTGTGTGCCAAAAATGGATCTGGGTAAGGCAGGGTCTCAAATGAATTGTATCTCAGTGCAAGTCAGCGAGAGAGGAGTTCCTTGGAAGTCATACAGCTTTTGGTTACATGGTTTAATGAATTGGTTTCCTTACTACCTGCACTTTGCCTGAGAAATGCAGAGTCATCTAGAAGCCTGTATTTTGGCATTTCTTGCAGGGAAGAACTATTTAGGCACAGTTTAACTGAGTCCACGTGGTTTTTTTGTCAGGAATATAATATCTGTGTAACCCTGTAGGTGTTAGTGGTGTCTGAGCAGTCATGGGAATCCAGCATGTCTTTGCATAGCAAGAGGATTTGGGCTAATACATGTGCTTTTATAACAGACTTTTAAAGGGGTGGGTTACTGCTTTATAATCCATGTAACCCTGTGCAAGAACTGTAAATTTTTACTTTACGTTTCATGCTGTCTTAGCACCACACTAAAGTGGCAAAGCAGATTATTGCCAGTGTGTGTACAGGATCAATATATAGCCTTCTTAATTTATTTGCCTTTTTTTCCCCTTTTTTGGGTGAAAACTGCTAAGTCAACCTTCATTCTGCTTTGCCTTGAACCCAGGAAATTGCCCATTCAGCACTGTAGCTATGCTTCCAAATAAACTGGCAGTAATTTGCAGATGCTGATAGAGAACTTTTGTTTCTATTTACAAAGTATTTCAGGAACAGAAAGTTGAATGTGGTATGTAAATGAGTCACATTGTAAGTGAATCATGGTTGTAAATGAATCGGGCCTATTATGCAAGTGAAAATGCTGAGGTAAAGCAGTACATAGTTTCTTTCTCATGGTTTGTTTCGCATTATTTTATATTCCTCTATTAAGACTGGCACCTTTAATGCATGTAATTTGTATATGTGTGAAATCTAGAAGGAAAATATGTTTTGCAAGCACAGCATAGGCTTACCTGTCGTGCTTAGCAATGGGATGAATTTTACATGTATGCAACTATACAGTCTTAAGTCTTAGTATTTCTTTTTTAATCTCCTGTATCCTTGACCTCCTCTCTGTGGTTTTGCTAAAAGATACCACTCTCTACTTGCACAAAAATGTTATGGTAGGTACCACAGATAATTATTTACTGATTTTCATAATCATTCACCCATTTTCCTAAGGTGAACAAGTTTGGGGTTATCTTATTGATTTAACTACCAGACAGTACATATATACAAGATGAAAAAATGAGGTTGCCAGATAGTTTCACTAGCTTTTTTTGCAGACCATCTGAGGAACAGGACAGCAGCAGCCACAAGCAGAGCTCAGTCCTGTAGTAATACTTAGATGATACCTCTGTTAATAATATGAGGTGAATAGAAAACAGTGTGCTCTCTCCCTCTTACTGTAGCAGCTCCTAAAACATTCCAATGCTAACAAGTATAAAAGGGATTCCATCCAAGATGGTAGTTAGTTAAGCAGGGGATTTCTAAGAAAGCAACTTAATATTTTTATCCAGGACATTGCATGTTGCTGCTTTGAAATGTCCTGTATTGCAACAGACCATGGCTTTTCTAGCTTCAGAAACCTCAAAGTAAAACTAGTGATAACAAGTAGTTCCAAGGAGCAGGATCTCAGAGTTTACATGCTTTGGCTGGCCATTTGATTCCAGGGTTTGGGGAAGTCTGTGAAATTTAATCTATTACTTAAATTCCATCAGCACTTGGGAACATGTTTCAGTGTCTCTCTTGCATTCAAGAGATACCATCTCTATTTCAGTACATACTAATTTTACTGCTCCTGTGACATATTCTAAGAGCCAGTCTGTTTAATTATCCACTGAATTATCCTTATAAAACTGAGCTGTAAATCAAGTAGGAGGATTTGAATTTGAGGGAGGTTACTTTTAAAGGAAGCAGGAAAGCTGTTCAGAGTTGTCAGAAGCAGCTTGTGCTGTTTGGGTGGGCTGACCTGTTCTTAAATTAGCAGAAGCCATAGACTTTCAGTATTACCCTTCTGGTGGTCTGTGACTGTTGTTATCCTTTAAGCTTCTTGGAATGCATTCCTTGTGGCAATGGCTTGTGTCTTGTTTCCTCTCTGCTTCTTGAATTCCTTATTTTTTCCTTTTTTTCTTTTGTTTTCTTTTTCTTCCTTTACTATTTCTTCCTTTTTCTCTCCAGGAGCAGCAGCTGACATGGATCTCTTCCTTCCGTTGCCTTTTCCTTCCAGTAGATTTCATTTTCATATCTTTCATATCCTTCCTATCCTACTGAAAGGCATCCATCTTTCTCAGTCTAATCCTGACCCTCCCACTGCACTAATCATTAGAGAATGCCTACCTGCTTCCCTTCTTCCAACTTCCTTCTCTGATCCAATACCTGCTAATTTCTTGGTAAGTACACCAGGTGAAGAGAGAATTCAATTCCCTGTTTTTCCAAGCATCAGCCTTCCATGTTCCTGCTGCCCTACCATCTGCAGGTTAATAAGCAGCTGTGAGATTCTAGTTTGCAGTGAGACACTTATGAAAATACAGAGTAGCATCCAAGTACTTGTCTGATGAAGCACAAAACACATTTCTATGATGCTATCTGTTAGGAATGTCATTTAGAACTTTTTTTTTTTTTTTTAATGATATCACTTGCATATTCAGAACTTCAAAAATGAGCTCTCCTGTATATGTCAACAGTATTTCCTTTACTGTGGGAGACATGCATTCCTTGTCTTGGAACCTAAAGACTGAATCATGTTGCTCCCCATAAAAAACTGGCAGTCTGACCAAGCCAAAGTTAATTTTACTGACCTAGAATGCTGAAACATGCAGATTTATGCTTGGTGATAATGTTCATGTACTAAGGAAATTTTTTAAACCCTTAGGTTTTTGAGCTTCCTCCACAGGCATCCCACACCCACCCTGATTTTCAGAGCAATTAATACATGTCAACAGAGATGACAAAACCAACCCAATGAAAAAGAACTTCTTATTCCTCCTGTTGCACAGGGCTGTATGTCTTTAAAAAGGAAAGATATTTCTTTGTGCTAGGTGTTTTCACAGCAGCAGGTTTTTAGATAGAACCAGTTGCAACATGTCTTTTTCATATGTCTTTGATAATTCATAGATATTTATGTTCAGAAAGTGTTTGTTTTTGTTTCAATTCAGAGCCCATCCTTAGACCTTGATCTGAAGGGTGCTTGTGGGTGTATTTGACTTAGGGCTTTGTCAATATTCCCATATATGTCAATCCTAACAAGTTTCCTCATGGTGAAAAAGCTAGGCATGTGCACATGTGTTGGCAGGTCTGAGGCCTTTTCTCATTTCTTTGTCCTTTTAGGTGCATGTTATTCAGTCTTTTGTAGAAAGAAACAGAAGGGGAGAGAAAGGAAAAAATGTTGTGAAAGCCCTGCACAGGGGAAAGGATAATGGGCTTACATTAATACATTTATTTTCTAACTACTCTGTATCTTCCCTGAAATTTGAGGAATTTCAGCATTGTTCTCTTACATGTAACTGTTCTTATTTTAATGCTGGGTTTGTAACCAATGACACTTAGGTGTTAAGAGACTGTGATGCACTGTTTGTAACATTGGTATTCATTAATAGCTTTGTAAAAAGAAAATAAAATTTGAAGTCATTCCCACCAGTTTAGAATAGATAAGTGAACTGTCTGGACAGGTGCATTTTTCTCTTAGTTTATTAACAGATTTGTC
The DNA here is from genome assembly GCA_013400515.1 of Erpornis zantholeuca. Taxonomy (NCBI): domain Eukaryota; kingdom Metazoa; phylum Chordata; class Aves; order Passeriformes; family Timaliidae; genus Erpornis; species Erpornis zantholeuca. The sequence continues at coordinate 27,466 of VZTN01032288.1, forward strand.
ACTCATCAAACATGTCTTTAGGTTCTCCTCGGTAGTAGGTATATAAATTTAATGTATTCTTAAAAAGCCTGTATATTACCTTACTACAAAGGGCCATGTGTCACTGTCAGTGCAGGATTATTCTGTATTTATCTATATTTCTAAACTTGACTACAATGATACACAGGGTTCTAAACATTTTCTTTGCTTTTTCATGTTTTTTATTGCTCAGTTGAGGTGGTGTGCTGAACACTCAATTTGGAGTTGCCAAAAAATGTTTTTTGTGCATGAAAGCCACCCTTGTTTCCCCTGTCCATTTTCATTTAAGAGTTGCCTCTGCATAATTATATTAATAGAGGGAGAACATTGCTTTTTCTTGGTTTAGGATTTCTACAGGAGGCTCTATTGGTTTATGTTTAGTTCAGGGTTTGAAGGTGTTTTTCTATAATTGTGGGACAGAGAGAAGGGGAATGGAAGTTGGTTTTACTTTTCTTGGATTTCTCAGTTCTTCACATTTCCTAATCATATTTTTTTATTATTTTTCAAACAAAAAATAGTTTTTGTGCACCCAAACAAGACATGAATTTCTTTCTTTCCATCGAGAATAAAACTGATAGGATGTTTGGGATCAATATTTGATGAGAAAAGAAATTGCAGATACATTGCTATGTTTTTTTAAAATACTGATACATTTTTGTTTGTTTTTTCTTTTTTTCCTACAGATTATAAATTTAGGTTCTAATTTAGTCATTGTAATGGTTGTGTATTAGCCAGGCCATTCTTGGGAATTAAAAAAAAGGAACTATTTCCAGCAAAATAAGATTATGGAAACATTAGTGTATGACATTTAGAATAATTTAGTATATAGGATGTTATTACATAAACATTTTTATGTAAATATTTCAAGCTCTCAGGAGAAATCAGGGAATAAACATCAGGCTCATGCAAACAGAAAGTGTTGGAGCAATATTCACTTAGAGGAAGTACACTATTATTTCAGGGGTTTTTTTAATGACATGTTTTTGAGCATGCCTTTATCACAGTCCCCACTTGAACACAGAAATTAAGATATTTGCAAAGCATTAATACTTTTCTTCTTCCTGTGCATCTACTAATTTTGCACTGATTCACTGGGTTTGTAGTGTTGAATATTTTTTTAGACTGCAGCTGAGCCTTTATTTTCCTATGAATAAATGAGGCAGTTCTACAAGCAGCTGCAGAAACCTGGTGTGTTTGCTTATTTTCTGCTCTGCAGTGATGGGTTGCTGCACAGAGGTAACCTCCTGGCTGCTGAATAAATGTGTTTAATGTAGTATTCCACAACTGGTGCTTGTGCTCTGTGTTTCCACTTAGGGATGTGCTTAGAGCAGCAGAATGGCTCAGGCATACCTGCTAATCTGCCATCCCCTCTGACTACCCCACAGGCAGCACGAAGCACCATTTGAAGGCAAGCTGATAAGTCAAGAAGTGATGCTGAAGCGTCAGGAAGAAGAGATGATGCAACTGCAAGCTAGGGTGGCTCTGAGGCAGTCCCGGCCTAACCTCTACCCAGGGGATGCAATCAGGTCCTCGATGCTTGACATCACCAGAGACCCGCTGAGGGAAATAGCCCTGGAAACAGCCATGACACAAAGAAAACTGAGGGTAATGCCCTGAGCTCAGGTGAACTCTTGTTTTCATTGAAACAGTGTCTTGACTGAAACTCTCATATGTGAGACTCATAAACTGGGTCCTGTGATAAACAGTCATCAGCAGGTTAAATAGCAGGTGTGTGGTGTTGGCTTACTTTCACAGGGTAAAACTTCTGAGATTTTGTGGCATTAGTGGCTACAGAGCCTAAAGTGGCATCAAGAGATGCTAAAACAGACAGCAACAATTGCATCAATTAAACAATATAGCATCCTAATAAAGGTAAGGAGTAGGTTTTCTCCTCTATTCTGTGGTGTTCTCAGCCACTTAATTTGCATTTCACTTGGTGGAATGTGGATGTGCCCTGCCAGCATCAGAGGTTATTAAATGAACAAGTTTGGAAGGTAAAGAGAGAGAGGATTCATTTGGCCCATAAGTTCACCCAAATCCCTGTGCAAATCCCCTTTCCTTTCTCAGCTGTGTCAGTATGTGGATGAAATATGGAATTACACATGAAGAGTGAGACAGAGGTATATAGGTAAACAGCGTCTGATGTGTAGAATAGATGATGGCTTGATGCCCTCTGCTGCTACTTTCCTTGAACTGGATTTTTGGTTTTTTTAAGTAAGGATGGGAAAACTTGAGACAAGAGTCAGGGCCTAATACAGGATGATAATTCCTCTATCTGTCTCCAGTCCATCACATTAAGAAGAGTTAGTTCATGTAGGCTTTAACTAACCAGGTTGGTTTCCCTCTTTGTTCCCCAACCCTTAAGAGGTTTTTGTGAAGATGTTTTGCATATAGTACAGAGTAGTTAGCAGGCAATTGCCAAATTTTAGCCTTTGGTCCCTGTTTTGCATTTTCAGGGCAGGGGTTAACTGTGCCTCGGCCTGTTGTTCTGCAAAACAGTGTTCAGTCATACTCTTTTTGTGATTTGCAGAATTTCTTCGGCCCAGAGTTTGTGAAAATGACAATTGAGCCATTCATCTCCTTGGATCTACCGAAGTCTATCTTGGTAAGAGGGGGGCTGTTCAGCCATCTGTGGCAGGGGAAATATGTTAAACCAACAAATGTGTTGTTACCACAAGCATGAATGTTGAGAGATTTCATTTCACAAAATGCAGACTAAGAAAGGCAAGAATGATGACTCCAGGCGAAAAGTAAATGTGATGCTTCTGAGTGGGCAAAAGCTGGAGCTGACCTGTGATACAAAAACGATATGTAAAGATGTCTTTGATATGGTTGTTGCCCATATTGGCTTGGTGGAGCATCACTTCTTTGGATTGGCTACTTTAAGAGGTAAGAATAACTACTAAATTATTTCTTCTGCCCTTATTCAGTATTCCCTTTAAGAGATATTGTGTTTACTAAGTTACTGTTAGTCAACTGAAAACTCCGCTGTTCAGTGCCCAATTTCAGAGTTATAAACCTGGCCTTTATCCTCCATCTGGAGCAGATATGTGATTTTAATGCTTTTACCCATGTCCTTCTCTTTCATGTTTGTGGCAGACAATGAGTTTTTCTTTGTGGATCCTGACATAAAGCTAAGTAAAGTAGCTCCAGAAGGATGGAAAGAAGAACCAAAGAAGAAGAACAAGCCTCCTGTCAACTTCACTCTGTTTTTTCGCATAAAGTTTTTTGTGGATGATGTCAGTCTTATACAGTGAGTGTATGAAACTTTTATAGCCCCTTAATCCCTAAATGTATGGACAGAATTTGAGTATTAATCAAATACTGGAGTACCAAAGGTGGTGTGTGAGTTTTCTCCATGGTTGTGTTTTATATTCCTGTTCTAGGCACACGCTGACCTGCCACCAGTACTACCTGCAGTTGCGGAAGGACATCCTAGAAGACAGGATGCACTGTGATGATGAAACAGCCTTATTATTAGCATCCCTAGCTCTTCAAGCTGAGTATGGAGATTACCAGGCAGAGGTACATCATCAATTTCACCTTTGATCTTGTTGAACTGTGATCTTGCTGCTTCGTTAAAGACTGCACTGTGATCTGCTGCACGTGCTCTGCAGTTCTGCCCCAGACTGGAAGCTCAGCTGATAGCTCTGGGCAGGTTTGACTATGAGGAGGTATTCTTAAAGTCCAACACAGATAGGTGCAGAGTTTAGTTCAAGATCTGGGTGTTAAAGCCTTTATTTTTTCAGTGGGCCATCACAAAAATGTTTTGTGTTGCAGGTGCATGGCTTGTCCTATTTCAGACTAGAACACTATGTCCCAGCAAGAGTGATGGAGAAACTGGATCTATCCTACATCAAGGAAGAGCTGCCAAAACTTCACAGCACTTATGTGGGTGCTTCTGAAAAAGAGACAGAGTTAGAATTTCTGAAGGTAAGTGGGCAGCAATTGGCTTCCTTCATCTGTGACTTAGGAATTCCCTTGTTGGAATATGGGTGCGTGGACTTCAAGTGGAAGCACAGTAAAACAACTCAGGGTCTGAATAACACTGAAAGGAAGAAAGCTGAAAAGATTTTGTCCAAAAGACACATCATAACAAGCAGAAAGAAATTGTAACAGATGGGAAGTTCTCTCACTTGTTTCCAATCAGGAGTCTTAGCTCAAGCTAGCTCAAGCTAGCTAAAAGCAGCTATTGATCTTTGTGCTTGCTCTAAAGGTAGCTGTGTTTATGAGGCAGCACACCCTGTATTCCCCATGTCTTCTGTGCTTTTTCTAGAGGGGAAAAATTCCATAAATTGCAAAATATTTTGTTACAGCTAATAGTGTGTGTAGTGCTTGGTATGAAGCAAGCCAGAAGCACTGCTAAGGAGAATTTCTTGTGCAGGTTCTATGTAAGATGATAGGAAAACCATTATCCTCAGATATATTTGGATTATTCTAAAAGGACCCACTGAGAAATATAATTATGGTGTTTGCTGTGGGATAATAATCAGGTCCTGCCTTGATCGAAATGAGTTCAGAGAGTGAAGGATTGCTGCTGAAACACCAAATAACTATTACACTGGAATTCCACAGGCACACCAGAGTTCCACCATCTTTTTGAATATGTAATGTAAGAGGCACTCAGCAGATTTTGTCCATTCTAAGTCTTTTGCTCATTTTACAGAAGTCTTCTTGGAACTTAGCCAGAGAGAACAAAGTAGGGGACGTGATCCTAGCTAAATCCTAGCCTGGCTGGAGGTCTAGTGTGGGGAGCAGTTAGATCCCCTTGGTTGATTGTTGATTCATTACATTAGTATATTACACCAGTACTGAAGAGACAACAGGCATTAATAACTGGGAGTGCAAAGCGAGTGAAACTGCATATGATACCTTAATATGATCACAGAATCACCATGTTAGTTTAATTCTGCTTTAAAAAAATGTGTTAATAACTAGTGCATATGTCAAGTTACAGTTTCTTGCTAACAACTGCTTTGTGCAAGTTTGATTTACTCACATATGTTCTATTTGTGCTTTCCCTGTTTGACTTTAATAAACATTGGGTTCATTTGCTGCAGTTTGGTCAAGAGGTACTACCAAGTCTTAAAACCCTCAGCTGATGTGTGTCTGTTATAATAGCTGTAAACTCTAAGTGGAATCACCAGGCAGAGAGGATAATTTTGCTAAAATCCATGCATCTATATGCACACATGAAAACTTTCATAGAGAGAAATATGTAATATCCATATAGTTGTACGAAAGCTTGTAATGGCCTTAACTTCATACCCATAGAAGTTTCATTGCATTGGTCTGTACAGTTGTGTCAGAGGCTCACGGAATATGGGGTTCACCTTCATCACGTGCTGCCTGAGAAGAGATCCCAAACAGGTATCCTCCTGGGAGTGTGCTGCAAAGGAGTTGTCATTTTTGAAGTTCACAATGGTGCCCGTACGCCTGTGCTGCGCTTCCCATGGAGAGAGACAAAGAAAATATCCTTTAGTGTAAGTTGGTCTCTTTTCCTCTGTGTTTACATGTCTGTATTTGTGTCTCCAGTTACTGTGAGTTTTGTGTTGGTTATTCTTGCAAATTTAGCTGCTGTTTTACAGCAGAATCTGACTATGTTTTGTGTGGCTGTTGTATTATGGGATTGAAATAGGAGTTTTCACGTTTTAAAGGTTTTATTTGTTCCTTAGCTTGCATGGACAAGAACAGTGAAAGAGCACCAGACTGAGAATCTGCATTAGAGGACTGGGTACTGGCAAATGCCAGTACTCAGTATAACTAGAACATGTACCTATGTTACTTTCAAGTTATATTTCCAAGAGTAGTTAAGTTAAATGATAATAGATAACAGGCTGACACTTGATCTGGACAATTCCAGCCAACTTGAGTGGGTACACCATAATCTGGTGATCATGTGTCAGTTTTTAATGAGGCATTGAGCTTCCAATCCTTAACTTTATACAGATATTGAAAACAGCACTTCTAATTCTGTCTGATACCTTGATGAAAAGCTACAGCCTATTTCATCTTGGTTTTAACTAGAATTGATGAACTGAAGTGTAAAAATCGCTAAAAAGATAAGTTCAAGACCTGGAACATTAACTGAGAGATTTGGTAATTAGATAAACATTTAGGTTTTTTTCTCTTAAATGGCAGCATCTCTTGTGACTTCCTCAGGGGCCTTTGAAAACCCCATCCTGCAAAATGTAATAGTTCTGGTTGTCATTACTCAGCACTAACAGTAACAGAGATAGATTAAATAATTATAAAGCACCTTCTCATCTAGCCCAAGAGTAGCTTTGAAGAGCTACTTTAAGAAGTAAACCTCAAATTACTTTTGACTCCTATTTCAGCAGAAATCTCTCCCCATCAGTGCATTTTGCTTCAGGAAAGTTTGAATGCTGTAACTGTGCACAAGCAAATACAGAATTCTTTGCAGGCTAAAAGAAATAATTTGTCTTCAACTTTTTTTCTTTCTCTATTGTGTAGAAGAAGAAAATAACTTTGCAGAACACATCAGATGGCATCAAGCATGCCTTTCAGACTGACAATAGTAAGACTTGCCAGTACCTTTTGCATCTCTGCTCTTCCCAGCATAAGTTCCAACTACAGATGAGAACCAGGCAGAGCAACCAAGACACTCAGGACATTGGTAAGGACTGTGATGCTGTGTTGGATTTTCATAGCAATCTAGATGTATTTTTGTAAGAAGAAAAACTGAACTGGAGCTTCAGTAATTCTGCTGAGTGCTATGTATGTGTAGATCCACATTTGCAGGGTTTATACTATGGAGAGACTACTAGCTAAGCTTGTTGAGATTTTGTTTAAGGGGTGGGAAAGGAGTTGGGAGAACACAGAAAAGCTGGCACACAGCAGCTCCTCTAAACGAAAAGGAATCTAAAACTAGGTCACTAATAGTACTTCCCCCTTTAATTAAAGGCTTTTGGCTTTTTTCAGAAATAAATTGAAGATATTTCAATAGCCAGACTTTTACCTTTTGCTTGATGTGAAAGGGAGTGGTTTGATGATATGGAATTACAGATAGAATGGTGTGATCATGGGAGTGCAAGTAAATAGGGAGCATTCCATGATGCTGCATCTCTAAGGGTGTCTTTATGCCACTTAATGTTGGGTGGACCTGGTAAGGAACAACACTCATCCTAGTCAGTTTCCTTCACAATTCCCACTTCCTTCATAATTTGTATGTGTAATAGAAAATGTAAAGGCAAGTGTTCTTAGATAGCAAGTGTTAAGTGGATAATGTAATCACTGAAAAAAACCCTCTGTACTAATTTCTTCACTGTTTGGAGCAGAGCTCACTTGGCTGGCTGGCCTTCAGCACAGTCTGGAAGTGCTGTTTTGGTCAGTCTGCCTGCTCACGCTTTCTTTGTTCCCTGTTATCTGTCTGCATTCCAATTGCTGTTAATCCAGACTTCCACTAGTGTAGCTGGGGTGGAGTTTGACCCCATTGCTGTGGATATTGTGAACTCTAATTAAAAAAAAAAACCAGTGGGAATGGGAAAAGGCACATGGCAACTGTCCAACGTTTTTTTTTTCTGTTCTGTTGGCCTCAGCCGACTTCAGGCAAAGAAACAGGACCAAGTGACTTAAAGGCTTTGTACCATTCTCTGATTTAGAGTTTGCTTATCCTGAATAGAGAAAAGCTATACAGGAAAGGCAAACTTGGTTGCTCTTAACGGATGGATTATGTGTTGTGCTGTGGGAGTCTAGAAAACAATAGTTTGCTTCTGTGCAGGGCAAATCACTTGGAAATCAGAGGTCCCAGATTTCACCAATCACTCATAATCAGAAGCAAACAAATCAACATTATGGTTAATTTAATCATACTGATTATTGAAAGTAAACAAAAATTTGCTGTTGTCATAAATTCACTAAATCTAAATTGAACCCTTAATATGTCAGTAAAAGCTGGTAGTTGGAAGCACTCAGGAAAACAGTAAAGAAAAAGCCATTCTGGATTCCAGAAAGGACATACGGAAAAACAAAAAAATGAAACAAGGGTTAAGGCAACCTTATGGAGGATGAATTTTGAGCACATGAGAATTTTCAGTTATGGGATTGGCAGAAGGTTTGAAAAACCTGATGTCTGTATAGATAATGATGTGAAAGTATTCATCTGAAATCCGTAGAAATTCTGTTTGATGTTCTCAGAGGGTAAATACAATGTCAGGAGAAGAGATCTCAGCATATTTTTTTAGGGTACTCTTTCCTAGGATGGGAACAGAGCAAGAGAAGGTGTCATTAATGCCTTCTGTCAGAGTCAGGAAACTGGGATTTGTGGATTTCTGGTCTGATTGGGTAAAATCATTCTACTATAGCTTATATAGTCTAGTGGCTGTGGCTAGAAGAGGTGTTTGGTGTGGATAAGGAAGTGGTAGTTGTGTACTAATTCACCTTATGAAAGGACAGAAAAATATACCTTCCACAACTAAATCTTCACAATCTGTATGCCTGTTACAGAGGAAGCTAGACTTACTGTGGCAGTTAATTCCTGCTCTAGATACTGGTGGAAGGAATATTTTTTGGAATGGCAGGACTGAGGCTGCATATGCCAAATACACTTTCTCCTAAATGTCAGAGTATTTATCATAAACCTCATGGGCCATGTGTACCAAAAAACAGTGTTTTCCCTTCGAGTTACAGTGCAGATTCCTAAAGCAGCTTGTTTCCTACATGTATGTAGGGTTAAAAAAGGCACTGGTTAACCCTAAATCAGAAATATATGTGCAGTTGGGGATTGCTTATCCTGAGACTTCCGTGTGAACTGACTCCAAGACATCAGTGAAGTTTATGAAGGGTTCAGGTGGCCTGATTTCCTTTAAAGTCTCTAACCAGCCAACAAGGTGCCACAGCTTATCAAGTTCCTGTGTGAGAGCCAAGCCACAGGAACTTAACTGCTAGCCTTAGGAGGCAGTTAGGATAATAGGAAGGAGCCCTGCTCAGCTTTGCTCTGAATTAAGAGGGGTTTAGGCTAAGATGTATTATCATGAATTTGCTTTCAGCTAAGAACATCCACCCAGACAGTTCCCACGACTCAGCTGACAGTGATTTAATTACAGTCCAAAACCTGTTTCTCCCTGCTGCTTAAGGGAGTCCTTGCTAATGAGTCAAAAAGTCTGGCAAACCCCAGTCAACACTTTCTGTTTCGTGCTGGGATGTTTGTGTCAGGGGAGGTCCTTAAGTGCACCTGGGTGGACTGGTGCTCTGTAACCAGGCAGAGATGCTGCCAAGCCCTCTTGGCCTTGCAGCTGTGCTGTGAATGTGGAGGGTCTCGTGCCTCCACAAAGCAATGGATGGAAGTTTGGTAGGATCTGATAGTGTGGAGGAGCCCTATTTGTTCAAGTCCTGGAGAAAGCTTTTATGAGCAGATTAAAGGAAGTGTAGTCTTCCAGGTCACTTGGCTTGAGGATATTGTTTGTTTTGCTGGAGATTGTGTGCCTGTGTATAAGGCACAGCAGTTTAACAGGGAATATGAGTCTTCATGCTAATAAGAGGATAAATATTCTGCTATTCTGTGGTTTTGGACTCTGGGTTAGTGTAGAGTCATCAATGCCTTAGGTTTTAACTTTTATATTTTTCAAATCCTGTACTGCTAGTGTAACTCTAAAGTTTCCTGTAGCTTGTTAAGTGCTGTTCTCATGCTAAGGTAGACATAACAAAACCTCTCCAAGGACACCCAGATTGTCCTAGGCCCAAGAGCTGTAAACCTTCATCTTGGGGAGAGGGGGAAAGCTTGGGGAAATTCCATCCTTGGCTGGGTTCTGGTTGGTGAATTAATGCTGATATAAAAGTGTGAAGGACTTGGGACCTGTCATTGTCCATTTTGGGATCCACTGAAGCAGGACCCTCTGGAGCCCAGAGTTTACCTCTGAAGGCTTTTCAAATAAATACATCCTTTAATCCTTTATTCCTGTCTAGTCTCTGTTTCTAGGTAGCCATTTAAGGCATCATCATGAACTCCAAACTTTGCATCCTGAGCAAACTCCATGGGGGGTGTTTATCGTCTCTGATGATGGTACATACCGCTAAGCATCTTGAGAAATACAATTTGTGTTAGTTTGTTGTTTAAAAAGCATGCTTTACACAAGGTAGTCATACTAGTTCTGCTGAATAACTTCAGCTGTTTGAGTTTTGTTTTTTGGGCTTTTTAAATTCCCACAGAAAGGGCTTCATTTAGGAGCCTGAACCTTCATGCGGACTCTGTCAAAGGCTTCAACATGGGCCGAGCCATCAGCACTGGCAGCCTGGCCAGCAGCACTCTGAACAGACTCGCTGTTCGACCCCTCTCTGTCCAAGCAGAGATCCTCAAGAGACTGTCCTGCTCTGAGCTTTCACTCTTCCAGCCAGTTCCTGGCTCTGCAAGGGACAAGAATGAGAAGACTCCGTGGGAGGAAAGACCCAGAGTTATGAGCAAGTCGTTTCATGATCTGAGTCACATCTCTGTTTATCCCCCAAAGAAAAATGTTATTACTGCTTTGAACTCTTCTCCCAAAAAAATAGAAGATATAATGGGAAGGGTCTTTCAGCAAATGCCAAAATTTGATAATGGATCAGCAGCAGGAGCATTAAAACCAAGCAAGTAAGAGTCTCTCTGACCACCCTGCAGTATCTTTGTGTACAGTTAATGTACATTTTGCATCAGTTTTGATTTATTATTCATGCCATTATTTTATTACATTGATCCTTCCCTCTCCCAACTTCCTCTTCCCTCTGTCTGGTTCCCTTTCTCCCCTTCTCCCCTTTAAGTTCAAAATCTCATGCAGGTTTAAGTAGAAGCCCTGAAAGAAAGAAAAATGAATCAGACTCGTCATCCATTGAAGATACCGGTCAAGCCTATGTTGTAGGTCAGCATGCAAAATTAATATTACTGTATTTACTAACTAACCTCTAAAATTGCTTTGGGTAATGTTTCAATATATTCATTAACTGATGGTAATATTCTGGTTTCAAAGTGGGAGCAGAGTATCACATGTTCAATCAATCCAGGCCATTACTGCAGTGAATCCAAAAAATTCCTCCGCTGGTTAGCAGCAGTCTGTGCACAAGAGTGTAAAGTAAAACCTGTTGCAGAAAACATCTTCCAGGTTGTCACTTCAGGGTGCCTTTTGGTTGTATGGATCTTTTAATAATTAGCTAATCTTCACAGTCTGTTTGTGGAGGCTGGACTTTTTTATGTAGAAAGGATGTAGGGAGTGATCTTTTGGAAGTGACTGTTCAGTGTAAACTGGCTACTGGCTAGTGCCTCTGAGTAGTAACTCCACACTTTAGGGTTTTTTCTTTTATTTGTTTTGGGTTTTTTGTCCAGCTATAATAAATTAGTTAAAATTTTTTTGCAGTACACTGGTGTTTCACAAAACCACTTTTGTAGTGAGGTAAGCCAGAGACACTTAGTCCATTTTCTTGGCAAGGATTGGAGTGCACACAAGTAGTCTTAATATGCACTAAAAGAGAGTGTTTGCATTAAAAAAAAAAAAAAGGATTCAGAGCAGCTAAATAGATTTAAACTAACATTGGGTTATTGAACATGAATTTTTAATATCTGCGTGTAACCAATTTCTGGTTCTTGAAGGTTCCATGTTATAACAACAGAAACTATAATAACTGAAGTATTTGTAGCCACAGCTTGCTTGTTGGCTTTGCTGGAGTTACAGAAGATGAGAAAAAGTGGAAGATGGTTAGGTTTCTGGGGTTGGGGTCAGTATAAACAAACCAAAAAAAAGCAAACAAAGCAGAGTAACATCCCACGTCTGTTCTCAGTGCACTTAAAACGTGGACTGACTGGGGAATGATGCATTTTCAGTACTGAGAGCATGAATGCTAAAGAGTGAGATGAAGCATGCAGGTTCTGTAGTGACTGGTTGCAGCCATTTACCCTGTGCTTTTAGTTTTACAATTAATATGATCACGTGCTTACCCATAATCTTCTGGGCAGCAGTTCTGGTGAGGATCTTAGCCATGTGTCTGAAAGTCCTGCTGAATCACTCTGCTTGTGCTGAGGGACGTGAGCTCTTTGCATGGTGAAACACATCAGATGAAACTTTAGGGTTTGTAGGTTTGGAGAAGGCCAGGACTGCTTTCCTAAGAAGCTTGAATTATCTTCCCTCATTTACTTTCATATATTAGTGTGTTTATTATTTTATCCTCTTTAAAGTAGGGCCATATTTGCTTGGCTGTGATAATTTCAAAGAAAATATGATTCTGTATGCAAACGATTTTAAATAGAAATAGTTCAAATTGCTTGTTACTGCAGCAGTTTATTTGTTCCTTTACAAAATCTTATTAGAGTCATGTTGTGTTGGTTTGTTAGGTTCAGCATATTAGTCCAATATTGTTAGAAAATTTAGTCTTTGACTTCATTCCTTAAGATCCATTGCTTTTATCTGAAGTTAACATGGTCATAAAGGCCAGACCTCTGTCCTTCCTTTAATTCATTGCCTTTGCATGAGCTACCATCTGTCTGAACCTTAAACTACAACCAGAGTACATGAGTAATTTGGATTTGCTAATGCAAAGCTAGTTTTATGGTTATTAATTTTTAAAATAAGTAGTTTGATATTGTGAATAAGCTGATGTGAACTGTGTAAAGCCTGAAATATTTCTTGGTAACTTCTATATTTTAAAAAATTTGATGAGTGTCTTATATTCCCATTCATATCACAGGTGTTAGCATGAATACTTCAGAAAATCTTCTGTCATCAGCAGCATTAAAAGAGAGTGGTAAGTTGATAAGTAATCTGTCTATAGAATTAGTTCAGTTTAGTATAGAATTAGTTTGTTTGTCACTTGCAAATGTGCTTCACTTGCTTCACTGTTCTGCCTGCTCTGTGTCTTTGGTATTCTTAATTGCCTCTGCCAGTTAGCTGGATAGGACCTTTTCCTAAATGCAACTCCTAATATTTATTTTGGATTGCTTCTTGGGGGAGGTTTAGACATCTGTGTGTAATGTTTTCCAAATACAAATAGTGTCTGTTTAGTTTGGGACTTGAAGGGTGCTCTTACCTACCAGACCACGCTCTTGAAAGCTCATTTCCCTTACTTAGGAGATTACTGGTTCTGTGTTTTCTTTTTAGTTCTCTCATTCTTTAGGCTTGATCTGGTTTTGTGGGGAAAAAACTCTCCTTTTCTGGGTGATGTGCAGTCTGTTGCACTCTCCTCCATCACCTGTTCTCTCCTTGTACCAGTGTGTAGAGCTCAGTAGGTTTCTGCAGCTGTGGATTGCCTGTTCCACTTAGGGCAAAAGTATCCCAGGCACTCCTGGACCAAATGAATGTCTTCTCTAGGAAGCAAGTCCATGGGTTCAGACTTGCAGTATGTTGGTGTTTCCTGAAGTTTCAGGAGATTGGGCTTTTTTGTTTATTTGTTTGTATTTTGTTTTGCCTGTGAGGTGGGGTTTTTTTGTCGGTGTTTGTTTGTGGGTTTTTTTTTCTTCACCAAATTATTCTCCTTGGATATCTGAGGTGCCTGGGTCTACTTCAGCCTGATGGGAAGCCTCAGGTGTCAGAGAGTTCTATTGTGAGAATGCTCACATTTTAGAAGAGGTGGAATCAGCAGCCTGGGGAGTTGCAAATAAGGAAGTAAATTTAAGCAAGAGAGGTTTTAGTAGATATTTCTAATTTTGGTTAGTTTTTAATGAAGAAACACCATTAAGAGAACTCACTGAGTAACCTTTCAGTAACTTCATATAATGACCCTCAGTTTCAATTTTACCAATGTGTTTGCATCCTCCCTACCTATGAGCAGAGCACATAAACACAGATCTAAATACTTTCCCGAACTGAGACTAAAGAATTTAAAGATTCTAGGACTCAGTTATGTTGTCACTCTATGAGACTGTGCTAGCTGCTTTTCTTAGGAGGAATAAAAGGTTTTTAACTGCTGAAGATGGAAGTGGGTTAGAAGGGTGATTTTTCTGTCTTTGGCCATGGCTTAGAAGATGAAAGTTGGACCCACTAGATCAAAAGAGCTTTTCAAGTTATCAGAGAAGTAATAATTTTTCGTGGAAAAGAATTCTAAAGTAAACCTGAAGGGAACTGTTGAGGTAGTGTCTGATCATGAAATGTTGGCCTTACAGTTGACTCTCTTCAAACAACACAGAACAGAGTTGCCACACCAGAGAGAGAGATCACTTTGGTGAACTTGAAAAAGGATGAAAAGTTTGGCTTAGGTAAGTGGCTTTAAATTTGCTGTTGTCATGTATTTCTAGAAGCCAAAAACAAAATAAAATTTTTCTGGTCTGTATTTAAGCATTTATTGTAGGACTGAGTAAAGCAGTGCAGGCAGTAGCTGGATTTTGAAGGCATTTGAGATGCACTTTTTGAGATGTTAAGCAAGTCTTTTTTTCAGTTTTTCCATATTGTAAACGTAGGATTATATTTATATTGTGAATTAGTCATCCTAGAAGTTGGCCTTTAAAGTTTATCTCTGTGCTTGGTATAGAATTTTTTCTCTGTGGAACCTCACAGCGCTGACAAATGCTTAAAATGAATGCTTTTATTAAAAAAAAAGACACAATAAAAGCATTATGAGCTCATTGTGAAGTGTTTTTCTTACTCCTGTAATATCAGATGGAACACTGATTTGATGTTTAAGGAGTGGGGGACATGAGATATTTGCATTGCTTTCCTTCCCCTACCACTGAGTTTTTTTCATAAACCCACATAATTTTTGCCTCTATGAGTAATGAAAAATTTGTAATGAAAAATTTGTGTCAGTATTGTGCTTTAGGAAGGCTCTCTGAAGTCTCGTTAAGGACATTGTTCTGTCATTCAAAATCAGACTGTAGTGTAAATTTGAGAGGGGGAAAAAAAGCCTACAACACAGTAATACTTACACTGCACAGTAATGTACAGGTTGAGCAAAATGAAAAACTTAAATGTACTATTTCTCCTCTTTCTTCTTCATGCAGTTCATGGTACTTGGCTGTTTTAGCTAGGATAGAGAAGACCTGATATCTCATCTGCAGCATTCATGCCAGGTTTACCTGGTAGAATGAACAGAAATAGATTAGAAGCCTCAAAATAAAACAGGGAGATTAAATACCCAGATCTTAAGACAAGGGTCAAACATCTAGGCAAAAGTTCGAACAATGGAGAAAACCAGAAATTTTTATGTGCTAGAAAACAAATTTCATCTGCTCAGCAAATGTACATTTCATCACCTGTTTGTGTGTCTTTCTCTTGCCAGAGTTGTCTTCTGTAGCCTTTGCTGGAGTGTCTTGAACAGGCAGACAAAGTCTAAATTAATTGCTTAAAACAAGAGCATACAAAAAAGCTTAATCAAAAAGCTTTGCTATTTGTTTCCATTTAGACTTAAATTTGAGGTGTCTGGGTTTTTTTACTTTATATTTATTAGAATAACTTGTTTGTTCTAAAATATGAACTTGTACTGCATTAAGTTACATGGTGATCACTGACATTTTTGCCTGCTTTGGGCCTTTTCTTTGTAGGCTTTCAAATAGTCGGTGGAGAGAAGACAGGGAAACTTGATCTGGGAATTTTTATTCATTCAGTTATTCCTGGAGGGCCAGCTGATTTGGAAGGAACTCTAAAACCAGGTGAGTAGTGTAAAATTCCATCTGTGGCTCTGGGAGTCACAGTTCCTTATAATGGTGACATCCAGTTACCTTACAGATAATTTCAGAAAACTAATGATACTTCTTTGTAACAAACAACAATCATTCAAATCAAAGTAAAAATGATAAAGCATGAAGTAGCAGAAAGTTGAAGTTACATATAAAAATAAAGGCTTTGTTTTCCATTGTCTGTCTTGTAGATTCCTTGTAATTTAAATATCTTAAAACTCAGTATTCATACTTTGATTTTTTGAAAAAAGTGAAATGGAGCCATATCTGTAACTGTAGTGGGGGAGGAGGAGAAAAATGTGGGTTTTTTCCTTCGCATTTTAGTCTGTGTCTTGAACTGAACTGCATATTGCTAATTTAACTTCTGATTTCTGCTTTTTCATCTATTTTTTTTCAGCATAAGTAAAGGTAGAAATAATATGGAAAGATTTGGCAAGTTTAAAAAGAGGAAGTATTCATAGCCAGTTTTTGTGGTCTGGTTTGGTTTGGGGGTTGGCTTTTTTTTTTTTTTTTTGCTGTTCATGACTAGAACTGCCTATTCCAGCATCACTTGATGTTTAGTAATTTTTAATCCATGCATTGTGTACAGGTTGTCAGACCTGTACTCCGTGTTGTCACTGATGGGTAAAAGTGCAGATGTTAGGCTGTATCTGAACAATCCCTTTTGTGCAGGACACCGCCTCATATCCATAAACAGCACGAGTTTGGAGGGTGTCAGCCACCACGCAGCGTTGGAAATCCTGGAGAATGCTCCCGAGGATGTGACACTCGTGATCTCCCAACCCAAGGACAAGCTGCCCAAAGGTAGGGAGCTGCAGTCGCTCCTGTAAGCAACCCCAGCTGATGTGGGATTGGAATTGGGTCCAGAGACAATAAATAGGTGTGTTTAGGGTAGCCTTAGGTGAGGGCACACTGGGTGCAGTGGGAACAGAGAGTTTTCTCTGGAATGTCTGGATGGGTCAAACCTTACTCGGCTGTAAGCTGAGTAAAGGGTGTCATGCTGCAGATAAGCTGTTGCCAGCTGCTGATAGCTGTCTTGTCTCCTGGTTTTCAGCATCATCTAACACAGCTCATATCAGTAATGGAGCCAGGGGTTACTTGAGGAGGCCCTCTTCGGTGCAGGACAACGAGGCAGAGTCCTCTTCAGAAGAACACAGCCGGTCCCGTGGTCACCAGAGGCCTGTTTCAGGGAGCCTCTCTGGATTGTCGGGAGGCAAGAGGGATGGCAGCATGAGCTCCCAGGATTCCAGGACCGAGAGCGCCAGCCTGTCCCAGTGCCAGCCAACGTTCTTTGGCAAACGTACAAGCGGGAGAGCCCAGCAGGATGCTCAGCAGTACAGCGATTCCCAGGCTGGGGGCTCTAAAGCCATCGAGAAGAGAAGATCCTCATCAGACAGTACTCGAGCAAAAAATAAAAGGCCCGGGGTGGTGGAGCCTGTGGAATATTCTGACCGAGGGGATTCTGACATGGATGAAGCAACTTACTCTGGCAGTCAGGAGCAGCAGCCAGCTAAAAAGGCACAGTGGATTTCATATGAATATTTCCCATCAGTGGGATAGTGGTATTGAAATAGCTGTTCCTGGGTGTGAGGAAAGAGCAGCCTAGCCTAGCCTGCAGCTAATGCTAGTAACTGATTTCCCATAGCATGGTGATGTGTTCAAAATAAATGGAGAAAATCACTTCCATAGCTTGAAACAACTTTCCAACTTTCCAGTGTCACAGGATGTGTCTTACTAGAGGCAGGTTGTGCTTTGGGATGAGCCTGTAGTGCGCTTGCAGAGGTTGTAGGAAACCTCCTCTCAATTCTGTGTTTGTCCAATATGATCATAATCTCATGGCCACCCCTAGAGGTAAGTTTATTCACTTGGCAAATAAATGAAGGTTTTCCTAAAGGAAAGTAGGAGTGATACAGCTGGAGTGGGTAGCAGCAGAAGTCATTGTCTTCTAGGATTGATCTAACCCATGAAAAACTGTTCTTATGCATTAAAATTCAGCAGTGAGTCACGCTCTTGAGCAGACACAGCTTGCTGCTTCACCTTTCCAAAAATGCACATTCACAAGTACTACAAATTTATTTCCAGCTTGCAGTGATTTCTCTGTTCAGCTGATGGAGGTTATTCAATTAAATTGTGGCAGCTCATGCTAATTAATCCAACAGACTCTAGGCTGCTGTAATACTGAAGTACTGCAGTTTCAGTGTTCTATAACCAACTCACTTTGACAATAAAGACTTGGCTGCTAAAGGCCAAGCATATTTCTGTGTTAAAGCTGTTCAATGCCAGGAATGGAAGGGTTGAAGCAGTGAGCCTTGAGTCTTACTAATTGGTACTTTGCCAGGTGGACTCCTTCTGGCTGTGTCTGACTCAAAACCCCACCCTTTAGGCTCTTACCTGTAAACATATGTTCTAAAGGCAAATCATTGTCTCTTTTTGTTTTGTTTGTTTCTTTTTCTTTCTTTTTTTTTTTCTGTAAATAAAGGATTCTTCCCCATCGAATACAGCAAACAAAGTGAATTCTAAAAAGGTTTCTGCAACGCTTCTTAAACCTGGAGATATCTTTGAGGTTGAACTAGCAAAAAAAGATAACGGCTTGGGAATAAGTGTCACGGTACTGTTTGACAAGGTTTTTAGATGTTTTCTCTTTTTCTCTACTCCCAGCAACCCATTAAATTGCTAAATTACAAGGAAGCAAAATATTTTCTGGAATCACTTTTAATTATATAGATTTATTGATGTGTGATTAATCTTACCAAAGCTGAAAAGTAATAGTATTAATTTATAGCCTTTTTCTTGTCATCTGCCCTTTAAGTAATTCTTGTTTTTTGTTTTATGGTGGAGCCCCAAAGTCCTAATAGACTCTTATCACAGATGCTGCTTTGTGAGTACAAAAGGCAAGATGGTCTTTGTCCCTTGCTACTTAATCTTGTGGCAAATTTGCAAGGAAGGAAGTGAGACCCTCCCAGACTGGCACGGCAGGCAGTGGAAGCGGTAGTGTTTATTTTAGAGTATCTGTGCACGCTCAATCACATTCACCACGTTCAGTGTTCTCCCTCTGCTGGAGAAAAGGCAGAAAGCAAAAAAACTACTTAAACCCAAATGAGACCTGGCTGACACTGCTTTCTTGCAATATGAGACAAAAATATATTTTTTAAGACTGATTTCTCCTCAGGCTGTAAGATTTTGAAGGTAATTTTATGTTTAGGGCCTATCATACTGCAGAGTGGCACTTCAGGGAAGAAGAGAATAATTTATAACTGAGATGCACACATTTTCCACTGCTTCTGTTCTTGTATTAAAAAATACATTTTAATGTGCTTTAATATTCAGCTATTTTCAGTGGAGGAACAATTTGCAAGCCTAGCATTGTTTCCACATATATGGCTAGGACTGTAAGAGGAGCAGAATGAAATCTGTTATTTTGGCACCCCAGGCCATTCAAAGTCATGTTCCATTGCTTGAGACAGTTGGAAGAACAGAGGTTGAGCAGGAGTTGGTTACTGAGTAGCATCGGGCCTGCTGTGCACATGCATTGGCTTTGTAGAGATGTTAGAAGATGCCAGCCAATGCAGAGATTTCCCTTGAGGGGTGCCCAAGTGGTGTCTCCACTGACCTTTGTTTTTCCAGCCTCCCTTCTGCCCCTGCATTGTTTTCCTGTGCAGTGGTGATGAGGAGAGGTGTGCAATTAACTGTGGGTTTAAGTTTTCACATGTAATCCTGGGTGCTTTGGGAGTGAAAGTTAACACACTGTTGGTCTTCCTCTTCCCTCCGAGTCTGTGGAGCATAGTGAGCCAGAACCACACAATGGTTTAGGATGGAAGGGACATTTAAAGATCATCTAGTCCTACCTGTCTGCAATCAGCAGAAAGACCAAGGCCCTCCAAAAACAATGTCAATTCAGCTTGAGCAGTCTTTTACAGCTTAGACCTTCAAACTTGTCTGAGCTGAGAGAAAGCAGCATTCCTTAATGCCCTGTTACATCAGAGAAGTTGTGTTGGAGTAGGACACTGCATGGGTGTGCATCTCCTGCTTTGGCATGCTGTGCTCTTGCACATCTCTGAGCTTTGGTGTGCATGCAAGCATGTAAAGTCCTACAAAATGCAGACATGCTTCTGCTGAAGGACATTTATTTGTGTTTTGTGCATTTGCATTGTGATGCATTGTGTTTTTACAATCTTCCCACACCAACTTCATTTGTAGCAAATTGCATGATTGCACAGAACGTGCTTGATGTAACATTTTGGTTTTGATAGTTCCTCTGGTTTTTCTACACACCAGTAGCCCAAATGCTTCCTAAGTAAAGTTTTCCTTGCGTGCCACTGTGTTTAATTACTAAGTATTCTAACTGCAAAAAGACTAACAATCCTATTTTTACTTTCTCTTTAGGGTGGTGTAAATACTAGCATAAGGCATGGTGGTATTTATGTGAAAGCGATTATTCCCATGGGAGCAGCTGAAGCAGATGGCAGAATAGAAAAAGGTAGTATTTCCATTCTTTCAGTGGGAACTCTTAATGTGCAAAAAGGGCAGAGGACTGTCTGTGGTGAATTTATATTCAATATCCTGTGGCCTGGAAACTAGCACTGTTTGCCTCCTGTCCTTGTACCTTTTTCACTGGGAAGAAGAGCTGTTTTTCCAAGCTGTTGCAGTTGTCGTTTTAAATATTGCCTTGATAAATAATTCTCCAGGTGAAGGTTAAAAAACTAATGTAGAACAACTGCAGAACCAGCAGTGCTGAGGCTCTGGGGAGGAAAGACAGGAGATAGGCTGTGGGATTTTTGTTCTCTAAAGCAGCCTATGTTAATGGAGAACGCTTCTCTGTTCCAGGCACAGAGAGTGAGGGCTTTGTATTATTTGTGGCCTTCTTGCTTGGCGTGCCTGGCAACTCAATGCAGAAAATGCTGTAATTGTTATGGCTCTTCGTGTTTGTAAGCCAGGCTACATTCTTCACTAAAGTGAGCATTTCCACTGTGGACTAAGATTTGCTTTAAATAAAGAGTCTGAGCTTTGTGGCAGGCTGCCATTCTGATGGTTAACACTAGTTTTGACATGGGATTATCCCACAGAATCATTAGATTGGAAAAGTCCTTTGATTTGAACCATATAGTTTATGTGCAAAGCTCTCTTCTTGACTCAGAGCATGGAGGGGAGGGAGAATTTCCATAGATAACTGTCCTTGTTAGCTCAGACTTGAAGGTTTCTGTGCACCATAGATGTTTTGTAGGTGATGCTCTGCCTACTTTTTCTTAAATTATTAATGTAGGTGACCGCGTGCTCTCTGTCAATGGGATTAGTTTGGAAGGAGCTACCCATAAGCAAGCTGTTGAAACGCTGAGAAACACTGGGCAGGTGAGTGGCTGCTGGTTCTACTCGTGTCTGTGGTAAACCAGTTCTCCTTGAGTGAAAAGAGATAAAGGAACCTCTGGAATTCTCTCCAGTGTTGTTATGGTTTCTTTAGGTGTGCTTTCTTAGACTCCTTGGCTTCCTGGCATGCCTGAAAACAGCCACTGAGTGTACACATTCAGAACTGCTGAGTACTACTATCTGTGTTCACTTTATAAAATGTTTTTAACTCAATGGCCTGTACAAAAGTGCAAATTGCACTGTCTTTGATGCCTCTTAACATCCTCACAACTTTATTGGAAGAAAACCCTTTCTTATGCTACTGGCAAATATCTTGCAAGTCCATTAGTGTATTTTGGAGGTTGTCATTTAACAGCCCTTAAAAAATAAGGAATAGTTGGAGGATATGTATGGGGAGGAAAGTGTCTATAACACTTGCTGCTGTAAAAGTTTGGACCCTGAGAAGTGAGAAGGAAGCATGTACTCTAGATTGTGCTATCTCTGTGACTGTTGCCAGTTAACTGGAGAACACTTCATCTCTTTAGGTGGTGCACTTGCTGTTGGAAAAAGGTCAGCTTTCAGGGGCCAAGGCTCATGCTCCAGTGACACCACAGTGCACGCTCCAAAATCAGATGGGCCAGTGTGAGCCACAGGAGAAGCCAGCGACAGAATCTTCAAATGCCAAAGATTACAGCTTTGTCACTGCAGGTCAGGTCACACAGAGCAATTGTCTAACTGCCAAAGCATCCTTTAGTTTTTATAGTATTTTTATTCAATTCTTAGGATGGGAATGGAGTGGATAAGAATCTACATCAAGTCCTTGCTCATAATGCAGTCTCTTTCTTTTTGTGCTGTTGTGATTGTTTTTAAGATTTCCTTTCAGATCTTGGTTACTTTGTTTAACTGCTATTAACTGTTTGCTCTCTCACTGTTTCTTGTTGTTTCTACCAGCCTTACATGCCAAGGCTGTAGCAAGGTTGGATTAAAGGGGATGCTGCTAAGGGGTGCCAAGGGGAATTAAGATATTTATAGATAAATGAGAGCTTCTATGGGTCCTGCAGTTCCTGTCTAGATGAGAGAAGCCATCAAGAGCCAGATGAAGAGAGAAGGATTTGTGCCTCTGATTGGAGATTGACATAATTCATCCTCCCTTGCTGGTGACTTGTGCAAGCAAAGAGAAGCCTACCCAGATGGTAGAACCACTGCAGATACCTTTGGGTCTTCTTGCATGGGATCTATTCTGTCTGCCAGGAACTCCAATTGCTGCTCTCACTAATGCCTGATCAGTGGCAGGAAAGGTTGTGTCACTCTGTGCTTTAAAAGGCTCCTTAATGGACTTCCTAGGGAATAGTCCTTTGGAGACACCCTGCCTTTCCACGTATTGATGTTGTCAGGCCAAGCAAGCAAACTGGGAAGTTGTGATCAGCTTTTTGTCCTCTTTAACCTGGAGGGGTCTTTTAGGTAACACTGCACTGAAAGAACTGCGTGAGGGGGAGATTGCACATCGTCATGTCTGGAATAAGAGCACCAGACACTCTGATCATGGCCTGTGTGCTGTAGGAAATAATAAGTTAACATTTCATTTGCAGACAACACATTTGAGGTAAAGCTCTTGAAGAACAGCTCAGGCCTCGGGTTCAGTTTCTGCCGTGAAGATAACCTTACCCCAGAGCACCTGGGATCAACTATTGTGAGGGTGAAGAAGCTCTTCCCTGGGCAGCCAGCTGCAGAGAGTGGGCAAATCGAGATTGGGGACGTCATTCTGAAAGTGAACGGGGCATCACTGAAGGGATTGTCCCAGCAGGTTTGTACCTATAGTAGTGAAACTCATACTGGGCTAGTCCTGCAAGCCTTCATCTGACAATGGATCCCTCTGTGGCCACAGGAAGTCATCTCTGCTCTGAGGGGAACATCTCCAGAGGTCTCTCTGCTCCTTTGCCGGCCGCCATCTGGAATACTGCCAGACATCGATCCTTCATTGCTGGTAAGGTGCATGGCATGTGATTTTTCTTGAATTATTTGCTATTTAAGGTTAATTTATTCAATCTGGTGGGTGGGTGGGTTAGTTAAATGCAAGACGCAGATGAAAAAATGGAGAAAGTGCTCACAGAAATGTGGTTCTTGGAATGAATCCCTTAGGAGTGCACAGACCATTTTGTGGGAATATTAAAGGATTCATGGCTTGAAGATTTTTTTTTCCTCCATTTTGTGACCTAAGACATGAGAAATGCATTTAATACAGTGTTTCTGGGGCAGAGATGCCTTTGTAGCCCAATGTTTTGAAGTTGATATCAAATAGAAATTGGATATTTCTGTGATTCTATAAAGGATATTCTGCAAAACGCCAGTTTGTCTGGTGTTCATGCATGTAAGAGCAGAAAAAAGGTTGTCCTGTTTACTTTCTGGAAATTAGAGGTGTCCCAAAGAATATTTTCACAGTGTTCCAGTAAATAAATTGAAAGAACAGCAGGCCAGTTTAGGATACTTGAAGAAGTGGAAATGAAATATGTTTCAGCAAAAGAGAGTGTAGAGGACAAATTACCTGAAAATTAGGCTTTCCATAGTACAGGAAAGTGTAAAACTAATGGAGAGACATCTTTGGTTTAAGTTCCCCAGGGAATTCATCACAGCACCAAGCCCAACAGAGTTCAAGAAGTGTTTGGACAAGGCTCTCAGGCACAAGGTGTGATTCCTCAGGCTGTCCTGTGCAGGGCCAGGAATTGGACTTGGATGATCCTTGTGGGTCCCTTCCATCTTAGGATACCTCTGTGATTCTGAGTTACTTGAATGTTATTTTCAAACAATAATATCATTCAAGTCTGATGAGAGAAGTTTAAATGTATGAATACAAATTTAAGTGAAGTTAAGATTGGAGTAAGAGATAAGCAACTGAGCAAACTAATAATACAAATAACTGTATTACTCCTGTAATAGACCTGTTTGTAATGTGGAATAACAGAAACTTTAATAGGACTTTATAGAAATTTCACAGGAACTTTAATAAAACAGTGCATATATTAAAAGAGGAGGAAAGTCAAAATTTTTCTGTATAACATTATCACAGATGTGTTCATGTACACAAGAATCTGGCCATGAAAGCATAAATGAAGCTTTTAAACCTTTTCTGTCTGCTGGCTGACATAATTCTTGGGAATATGTGACAATTGGCAAAATTGTTATTATTCTTGTGGGAGTTAATAACTTGGTTAAGAGTCACCATTTGGCATAAGCTATCTTAGTTTTTGTAGTCTGTTGTTGTTGCTTTTTGGTTGACAGCTTCTCTGTTTGCCTCCTCTGTGAGATTGATTTGACTTCAGGAGCTCTGTGAGCCTCCGCTTGTGGCTGGAAGGGATTTCATGGTAGTTGCACAGAAGACTGCTGGGCATAGCTTAAAAGCATCTGACAGCAGGCTTTCTGAAGCTAGAGTCCAAAGTATTTTTCTTTTCCTTAGATGAATTTAAGGGTTTTTAGCAGCATATGTTTCAAAGTTTGGTGCTCTTTGTCTTGCCCAAGCTGCATTGAACTTTTTGAAACTGTGCTATGATATGTTTACACAGTTCAGTCAGTAGCCACTGACTCCTTGTTTCTGGTAATTTTATGCAGTCTTCAAAACTTTTTTTGTCATCAGAACTGGATTGTGATGAATGAAATGTTTTTACTCTTATAGACGCCCATCCATTCACCCCAACAAGTTTTTCCAGAGGTCAGCAGAGAAGTTTCTAGTCCATCAAATGGACAACAAGGTGACAGCTCAGATGAAAATGAAACTACTGATCTGAGCAAGAAAAGGCTAAAATCTCCCTCCAGAAGAGACAGCTACAGTGACAGCAGCAGAAGTGGTGATGAGGAGGTGATGGACTCAGCAGCACAGGTGGGCCTTGGCTGGAGTTCTGCGCTGTACCAGGGCTCAGGTGAAGCTGAGGCCCAGGCACAGAGTCAGTATGAGGCACACCCTGCTCAGAAGGATGCTGTTCGCACCATCCTGTATCCTGATCAAGAGACTCCTGGCAAGGCAGAGCTCGAGGACAGGTATGCTGCTCATAATGATCCTCCTCGTACTGCAGAAATGTTGATAAGAGTAGTTTATCAGACTATTCATAGAAATACTTCTTTTGGTTTGCTTTTTAGATCTGCATAAAGTCAGTCTTGGCTCATATATGAATTTATGAGTGACAGCCACATTGTACTTATTCCCATTTTCCTTTTTTTTTCTGCTTTATCTGTAGTGATCTCCCTCTGGATTTGCCAGCAATTCCAACCTGTAGAACTGTACCTGATGTTACCACATCCATTTTGATAAATGACTGTTATGCTACTCCTGTCTCTGAGCTGACTTCACAACTGGGAGAAATAGATTCATTACTCACCCAGCTGGAAAAAAATGCTGAAGAATATGAGCCAGTAATACATTATTTCTGTCTTTCAGAAGTATAAATGTCCTGCTGTGGTTGTTTTAGCCATGAGTTTGGGAGTGACTGGATAAGAAGATAATTAAAGCACATTGATTTGCAAATGGAATAGTTGTAGGTTATACTTGCACTAATCTGGGTGTGTGCCTTATAAATGGTACATGCAAGTGCCATTTGTAATCAATTAATTGCAGCTGTTCATACCAATGTCTGCAGGCATTTTCTGTGTGGGCTCTTGAAAAATTGATGCATTTCTATCTGTGAATGTGGAGACATCCATGTTTACATAGGTAGATGTGTATATATGTCCATTTCATGGGTCATTTCATCCTGGAAAACTTGGCATTAAATATTTACCTACCTCTTCCCTACCTGTACTCGGCAGAAGCTTAAACGGCAGATATCTTGCTTCTGCTCTTTTAGTTTTAGGTGGTTGTTCAGAGGTCAGAGAATAAATTGAGGCATCCAGGGCATCAGGAGACCCTGTTCTTTGCTGCATTTGTAGCTATGAATCCTAAAGATTTCTGCTCTGCTGCAAGATGTAGCCTGTTTTTGAGGCTCTTCTGAGAAAGCTTCTTGCCACCCCAGAAATATCTTGTGTATCAGAAGGGACTTCCATAGCCTCACATAATCTGTTCAAAGACTGAAAAACATTGAAATTGAATCTTGGTATGTCCCAGTTGTAAGGGTCTTCCAGGTTATAAAGCTGTTCTAACCAATACTCCATTTTGACAAGAAACAAACTGTATTTTTCTTAATCCATTCTTCAGAAGTTTTTCTCCATCCTTCCTGGTGCTCTGTGATTTTTTAATGCAAACAAAGCAGATCCGTATCTTTCAGATAAAAATTAATGGAAATTAAAATGGGCAAAACACGTGCATGTGTTCAGTTTAAAGATAAGCTCTATGGTATTGTGTCTCATTGTAGGAAAATACATTCACTTACTTTATTCTGAATAATTATGGCTGAGTTGAGGTGTTTAAAAATACAAAGGCTTTCTTATGTATGGCAGCTAGATGACAGTAACATGTCAGTTTTGATGTGTGCCTTCAAAATATTGTTCATTTCATAGGCCTTTGGCCCCATGTTGCTTCCATGCAAAACATTATTTGGTTCTCTCTGAACTCATTAGAGATGCTTGTTTGAAGCAGCTAGGCTGAGCCTGGTAAGAAACATGTCTTGGTACTGTCTGTGCTTGTGTCCCACTTAAATCAGTTGGTAAATCAGTTGGTAAATCAGTTGTCTGCTTCCAGCTGTCTTAAATTCAGTAAAATGTTCATATTGCTTCTGATTTCCTGTGTTGTAAAGTGCTGTTTTGTCCCCCTAGGAAGTGGAGCTCCAAGTGACTCTGGCAAAATCAGAAAAGGGCAGCCTGGGTTTTACAGTGACCAAAGGTAGCGATAATGTTGGCTGCTACATTCATGACATTGTTCAGGATCCTGCCAAAAGCGATGGGAGACTGCGGCCTGGAGACCGACTGATAAAAGTGAGAGAATTAATGTTTTCAGAGACAGGGATTGCACAAAAAGGAAAAAAAAGAAGTGGACTGTGTTGTGGGTCTAGTCAAACATGGTTAAAGGACAAAGGCATGCACTTTCTGAGGTGCAGGATTTGACAGTGCTTGAGGAGCAGCAATAAATGCGTCCTCAGTAATGCTGTCTTTCTTGGGACCTAACAAGGACACCTCTGTTGCTTTTGCTGTTGCAGGTTAATGACATCGATGTCACTAACATGAGCCATACTGATGCAGTCAGCTTTCTCCGTGCCGCCCCAAGGACTGTCAGATTAGTGCTAGGGCGTGTTCTGGAGTTACCAAAGATGCCAGTGCTGCCTCATTTGCTGCCTGATATTACACTTATGTGCCATAAGGAGGAGCTAGGTAACGTGGAATTAATCTGCTTTTTGCACTAAGAAAAATCTTCGCTCTTCATTTACAAAGAAAGCTTGATTTTTATTTTTTCCCTTTCTTACCCTGCAAAGGTTTGTCATTATCAGGAGGCCATGACAGCCTTTATCAAGTTGTGTATATTAGTGATATTCTCCCCAAATCGGTTGCTGCCAGAGAGGAGAGTCTCCGTGTACTAGATATTATCCATTACATTAATGGAGTAAGCACACAAGGAATGACTCTGAAAGAAGCCAAAAGAATGCTGGAAACATACCTTCCAACTGTGGTGCTCAAAGTAACCAGGTATATTCTGGAAGCAAATGCTTCCCTGTACTTTTTGTTTTTATTGCATGATTGTATGAGTATATATACGAATATAAAGGTAAAACCTGTTCCTAGTATGACAGGGAATTCACCTCATGTTATTGAGGATTGATGCCATAGAAAGCATCAAGCATCTGTAAATTCACAGTTTTTGTGCTAAAGTGGAGCACAAGCAAGTACCACAGTGTACCACAAGTGGTACTTGCTGTGCTTTGTGCTTCGTGAGAACACAAGGCTGTGTCCAGATCTGACCTACAAGTGTTAAAATAGATCCCCTGCAATCCAGGAGGGATTAGTCAGTGACCTGCTGTGGCACTTGGACACTCACACGTCCGTGGGATGAATGGGATTCATCCAAGGTCACTGAGGGAGGTGGTGGGAGAGCTCACTGAGCCACTCTCCATCGTTTATTAGTCCTGGCTCACCAGGTGAGGTGAGGTCCCAGGAAGGTCCCAGGTGACTGCAGTGTGACACCTGTCTTCAAGAAGAGCTGGAAGGAGGACCCAGGGAACTACAGGCCTGTCAGCCTGACCTCAGTGCTAGGGATGGGTGTGGAACAGATTGTCTCGAGTCCGATCACACAGCATGTACAGGACAAGGGGATCAGGCCCAGCCAGCAGGGGTTCAGGAACAGCAGGTCCTGCCTGACCCACCCAATCTGCTTTCATGACTGGGTGCCCCATCTGATGGATGTGGGATGTGGGCTGTGGGTGTTTATTCCTGGACTTCAGTAAAGTCTTTGATACTGTCTCCACAGCATTCTCCTGGAGAAGCTGGCAGCCCATGGCTTGGACAGGAGCTCTCTTCACTGGCTTAAAAACTGTCTGGAGTGAGAGAGTGGTGGTGAATGGTGCTGTTGGGGTTCCCCAAGGCTCAGTGTTGGGGCCAGTCCTGTTTAATTTCTTTACTGATGATTCAGAGGAGAGGATTCAGCATGTCCTCGCTCAGTTTGCAAATGACACCAAGTTGCTGGGGAGGAATAGCAGTTTTACCTATAGCACTATTTACATCAATATCTGATGATTACTGTGATTTACTTATTTTTTTAATATTTCTGTAAATATTTCTTTTCACAGAGATGGTCATGCAGTGTTCCCAAAATCCAAAAGCCCTGAGAACTCAAATCCATGGCCAGTGAAAGCTAATGGTAAGATTTACATGCCTACTCATTGCAAGTGAAATACACTTGTTTGTAAAAATAAAGGAACCACTATGGGCCTTGAGATACTATCCTAATCCAGTTTACTATGACTACCTCCAACAGGAGTTTGCTTGATATTTTCTTTAAAAGCTCCATGAAGAGATTCAGCAATAGTGTATTTATGATGCCATTTCTCGTGTAGTTTAGAAATTCTCTCTAATATAGAGCTGAAGGGTCCCTTTGAACAAGAACCCAGATGTCAGAAAATGTTTTCAAAAAAAAAAAAACTAGTCAGTGACAGGTGTTTGTGGGTTTGTATCTTGTACATTTTGGTGAAAAGGCAATCAGTCCTGTTCCCAAAGGTGCATGTTTCCACTGTAACTGGTTAAACTATTTATCAACATTTCTCCTTGCTTTGAGTTGGCATTCATGCTTTCTGATCCCATTAAATAGAACATTCAAAAAGCCATTATATGAAGTGTAGTCATTCAGATATAAGTTTGGCAATGCACAGAAACCAGGCAGAAATGCTACTCCTGTCATGACATACTATTAAATACCTTGTTTCTTTTACAAAAATAATTGATGGAGGCAAATTTAGTTTGTGGGGAAAAGTTGCTGTGAGATTGTTGTTTTTTTCCCCATTTTTGTTTAGGCTGTTCCTGTTGTGATCCCTGTGATAAAACAGAAAAGACAACTGATGCTTATGGGCCCAAGGTAAATGCTCCTCTCTTGTGCCTGTTACCATTGACCAGAGAAAATAATCTACTTCAAACACTTTTAAAACTGAATAAATGAGTGAAATGGTCTGTTGATCAAGGTATACATACCCACTATTGTCAATAGACATGAATAAGCAGTGGTCATAATAAATATGCAAGTTTTTTTAAATTGATCTGCTCTTTCTTTTGCACTGTTTTGTTGAAAGATAAATTGTCTTATGAGAAGGATGCAGGGCTGTCATCCAGAATACTCCATTCGGCCCCCAGTTTCTGCAGATGCTTGCATTTTATATTTGCTAGGTGGTTTTCTTTCTTTTTTTCCCTTTAGTTTTTTCTGAGGAATGCTGTGCTGTGGGACCAAAAGTACTGAAGCTTGCATACATTTTATAGGGGTTATAATATTGTTAAATAGTACTATGTATTCTCTTGTAGAAGCTGCTGCTTCATCATCACGTGGGGGTTTTTTTGTAGCTGCATTTATTCTTGTCATATGAAACTTCCCACTCATCACCCAGGTATCTCAGATGAGAATACTATGTGAATAAGAGGGGTTTTTTGTTGCTGTGGAGAGATGAGAACTTTTTAGTGGTTGTTTGCGCTTCAACAAACTGCCAGGCTCTTTAAGAGTTAATTTGTACTGTTCTTTGTTTTCTCAGGTCAATGGCAATGGCATCTTAGGAGCTTCTCAGGGAAATACAGAAAACAATATTCATCACACAACAGCACTAATGAACCTCTCGGGAGCAGGAGATGCCCCTTCCCTTGGATTTACCAATCAGATGCCAGATTTTTCTAAACACGTTGACAAATCAGGTAAGAAGAGGTGAGATGGGGACTGCATTATTCGGTCTTTATACCAGTGCAAGAGAGTCATGGCATTGTTGAATATGCTGAAATAAGTAAATGGTAGGCTGGCAGTCAATTTTAGAAGATCATTTCCAAGTCTTGTGCTTTGGTTTAGAGGAGTTAGTTGATGTTGAAAGTGGATTTATAGAAATTGGATTTTGTGTTAGAGGGAAATGAAGGAAGGCCATGGTAACAGCTAGAAATAGTGCTATGTGTCTGCCCCTTTAATTTAGTTCTCCCAAACCATCCTATACTGGGAAAACTTGTCATTTTGTACTATTTGTCTTCAGGAACAGAGGTTCCAGATGAGGAGTATTATGATGAGGATGACCACAATGAAGTTGTCCAGTATCTGTTGGATGTTGTAGATGAGGAAGCCCAGAACCTCTTAAATCGGAATAATGCGACTTCAGAGGCTCAGAGTCTTCTACATCTGAAGAAGGCTGCATCAGAAAATCACCTGCCAGGTAATGTGAGACATTAAAAAAGAACACCATTAACAGAAAAACACACTGAAACAAGGTGCCAAGTAAGCAGCTGGTTTGTCAACAGGGAGAGTTGACATTGATTTGATGTCTGAACTGGAAGTTTCCCAAGTTGAACACAGACAAATAGTTGCCGATTACCATGAATTTGAGATGCAATGTAATAAGTGAGGTTCTGGTTTGATAAATCTGGATTTTGCTTTATGTAATCTGGGAAGTTTATTCTTGTGATAGAGTTGTCTCCTGAGTGAAATTTGTATTGTTTAGGCACCCGGTCCTGCAGCTGCTGTCATGTTGGCTTGACAGCTTGAAGCATTTCAGCATTTCATTGATTTCACATTGCACCACCTGGAAATGTGTTGAGATCTCTCAAAACCAAACAATTTGCCAGCCTCCTTTGTCTCTTTTAGAAAGATTGGCTTTTTGTCAGTACCTGCTTCTGACTGTACACCTTTCTTTTCCTTCATTCTGTCTCCTCAGCTCCACTGTTATTAACTGAAATGTAGTGAGGAATAGGATTTGTAGTTCCTTTGTGGTGTCACGCTATCTATGCATGCTGCAAAAATTCAAGCAAGGTGCTTGCTACTTCTGTAGAGATTCCTTCTAAAACTCAGGATTCACCTTCCAAAATTATAATTATTTCAGGCCATGACTTCAAGGTCATTGAGTTACTGTCATTTGTCATTCGATTAGACATCAGGGATGACTGAGGTTCTGGCTTTGCCAGGATCTCAGTTGAGGAATATTATTGGAGCTCCAGTGCTTCCAGTTTCTTGTAGGCTGTCCTTTGCACCTAAGATGATTTGAATCCGTGGGGTGCACTTCTGTAGCAGACAGATACAAGCCAGATTTTATCTGGCGTGTCCTAATTCCATTTTGTTAATATAAAGAGTGGGCAGAATCCTGGTTTGGACCTCCTGCTGGTCTAAATCTAACTGAATTGCAGAAAAACTACTGGCATGGGGAATATGATACCATAGTAGCTGCAGCCTGTCCATTGGTTATGCTGTGGCACAGATATTCTGTGCAAACAACCTCACACATCATGGCAGCTGTTCCAGTTATAAAACAAAGAAGTCTGAAGTCTGATTATCCTATACAGAAAGAGCTCTTTTCCAACATGCCAGTAGCAAAGGACCATAAAAGGTGTTTCTTGGTTATTCTGGCATATGTGTTCCCTGTCTAGTGCCAGACAGGTGGAACAGGATTCACATCTGTGAGAGGGTGGCTCCTGGACATTTTCTGTGTGTTTATGCTGTATCTCCTGATTTTCCTGTTCAGTAGAGATGAATGGAAAGGTGACAGAAGATAAGTCTGAGGACACAGACTGTGATGGGTCATCTTTACCTGAAGATTTTTCAGAGGTAGGATAGCAAGAAGGTGGCAGATGCTCTTTCAATTTGTTATTTTCCTTATTGGCATAGAACTGGTGGAAATAACATTACATGTCTTTTAAATGAGAACATCACTGTAGCTAGTAGCTTTAAATGGTGTATGAACGTTTATTTTTAAATAGCATATGGTTATCATGAATTAACTATATAAGAGAACAAAGCATATAGTTATTTTACACTAACATATAAAGTCCATCAGCTTTTTTTTTCAAAAAGGGTGGTAATAAACTACCTTGGTAATGCTTCTTCAGCTTTTTAGTCTAAAAGATTTCAATGATGCCTGCTCAAAGAAGGGAAGCAGTCACAATGAAAATGAATGCTATGTAGACTTTACTGTCCAAAATGTGTGTTTGAAATTCCTTCTTCTGATGCTTTTTTCTAGGATAAGTTCATTAGCTTGAATAACTTCTATACGTGGTTTACTCTACATTGTTGTGTGTCCGGTTTTACATCAGTCACTAGATGCCTGGGTTTTGTCTCTTGTTTCATATCAGCAGAACTCTGACTATCCAGCACATCCTGGCTCTCTCAGCTTTCTGTCCAGTTAGTAGAGCTGAAAATCAAATCAGGAATCTGGCTCCTTGTCAATGTGCTTTAGGTAGAGGCATGAGTAAAATTGTCAGAGAATGGCAGTGGAAAAGCAAGCTGGCCTAAAAAGTATAAATGATTCTGTAGAGTTTTTCTTTAAAGAAGGGTGGAAATGGCTTCCTCTGTGCTGAGTCTTCATTGTCTGTTGGGGAAGGTGTGAATAGCAATGTGTCATTTAGAGGTAGAGCCCTGTTATGTTACATATCCACGGTATAGGAACTGTGGCTTGACAGGAGGCGAAGTTTTCGCTATCAAACTTACCTTGTAAAGGCTTTCTGAGTATTAGAAACAAAAAAAGCTAACTGGGGAAAACTCAGATGACTCTACTGCTGCTGTGAGTCAGGAATGATTTTAATATAGCTTTTTGGCCTTGTTACAGTAGAGTATCTGTCCAAGTGCTCAGTGTTCTTGTCCTCTGTTATTTTGGGTTAATGAGATGTCTAAAAGAGGAAAGTCTTTCATTACGTGCTGCTTTGAACTTAGTACCCTTCAGAAATAGTCTCTGTAATTGTTAATTGTTTAAAATTTGCCTTACTTGAATGTTGTAACTATCTCCTTTAATGTGTTTTGAAATATTTCTTCCTGTAGCCAACACATGTAAATGGTTGTGAAGACTATTGTGAAGTAAAAGCTGTGCCAGAAAGGTAAGATTTCTTTCCTAGTGTTTGAGAGCAAACCTGTGAAATCCAGAAGTCTGAAGTGTAGTATATTGTAATGAGAGAAAAACAACAATAATAAACCAAGAAACCACTCCCAAAACAAGCCAAATAAAATATCTGTACAATGTCTTGTTGAATTTTCTCTTAGTCTATTCCTTACTTTAAAAGTTTTTCATTTGCCTGAGTACTAGTCAGCTTTATGTGGTTTACTATGCCCTGCTTTTATTTGTTCCTTTGATGCGTGGTTACAGCAAGTAACAAGTTCAGATGTCTCCAAAGAACAAAATTTGCATTGTGCTAACAACTTGGTATTTGGATGTGAAGAAAACATTCAAACAATGCTGTCTTCAGTTCAAATCTATCCAAGCTTCATAGTGTTACATCTTCTGGTTTTAGAGCACTGCAACTCAGGGGTAGACTTCCACCACTCCATCAGCTCCTATTTGGGTGCCTGGGGCTTACTGTTTTTTCCATGGAGCTTGAAGCATATGCCTGGCCAAGATACTAGCTGTCCCTTTTAACCACTGTGTACTTCAGAAATTCCCAAGGTTGTTGTTTTTCTTAGTGAAATAATTTTAGCCTAAGTGAAATTTCAGTGAAAGTGTACATGCTTTTATGGTTTTAAGCTTGTGGGAAGTTTGGGGTTTAGGCTTGGCACAAGCAGTGACATTATGACCTAAAATACCTAATACATTCATTACTATCTTCAACAAAGCTAGAAAACTTGCAATTGAAAATAGATTCTCAAGTGTAGTGAATTGTATGAATGGTACAAATCTGGTATTGGATTTGTATTTGGTACAAATATTGCTATTTAATTGCTTAGCCTTTGAAAAGTAATTGCAGTAGTAGATACTACTAGATTTGTGTATTCCTGGCTCTTTTTCCACTGTTACCTTTTTCAGATCCCCTCTGGGGATGTTAAAAAAAAAGAAAAAAAAAGTTAGGTTTTTGAGATCACTGGTAGGGGTCCAGTCCAGAAATAATTGTAGCTATAAATTACTTTCTGGTGGGGTTTGTTTGTTTTTTTCAACTAGGCTGCAAATGTGTTGGTTCTAGGTGTTCTTACTTCCATACCTTGTCCTCTTGTAGATCTCCTCCACAGCCTTCCTCGAGCCAGGGAGATGAGGATGAAATCACGTGGGGAAGTGATGAACTGCCGATTGAATCAGTCAGCCAGGAATGTGTAAATAAAGGCAAGGACATTAAACATATTCAGTGGAAAACTTCAGGGTCACTCTAAATAGACAGAATGTTAAGACATCCTGGATATGTTTTGAGGGTGTCACGACAGGTATAATGGGGATTCTGACAGCTCAGCAATGCACTGGAAAGGATCTCTACAGCTTTGTGTGACAAGTGTGTGAGAGTTAATAGGAACAAGTTATGGCTGTAGTTGCAGAGGAGCTCGGACCAGCTGAGATACTTCCTTCCTTAGTATCTATCTGACAAAAGCTGTAACAATAAATATGTAAGTTTGATTGTGATTAGATTGATACATCATGTGCTTCACATACCAGCTACTCCATGCTCAGATAAGGCAATACTTTTATCTTGACTGTCATTCTTCCAGTGCTGCTCGATGTGACAGAGTGGAACTCTGTGCAGTTTGATATGTGTTTGGCAGAATCTAGTCTTCGCTTTTTTGAAATAGCATTAGAAATGTCAGTTCCTGAAGTTCATGTACAGCAGTCCTTTATGTTCATTAAAAGAAAAAAGGATAATCCGTGCAATACTTCAGAATAAGTCAGTAGATTTAGGCCACTTCTAATTGCAATACCAGAGAGACTCTTGGTTTATTAATTTTGTTGTGATTCAGAGAAGCACTGAAGGCCTGGTGGGAGGCAAGCTGTATTGCCAAAATAGTGTCTTTCCAAGTGATAACTGTAAGATGTATTACATACATGTTGAGTATTAGTGCTGAAAACAAATCACAGGCTGTAATGGGGAGAGTTCTGAATTCATCCCTGTGTGCATCCATCCATCTTTGTGTAGGTTATTGTGTGAAGAACTTACATTTAAAATGTACTTGAAGTTTGTTTCAATATATTTATTGGAAGTTCAGGAAAATACTCTGTTTGGTTCCTGGATTCATCAGAGCTGATTTTGTGTCTTACTGGTTTTGCTAGTTAATTTGGTTTTGCCTGTTAAAGTGGGAGTACAGCTGTGTGTTCTCTCTGGTGTACAGGGGCATGCAAGAGAAAACAGGTAGTACAGTGGTGAACAGCAATATGCAAACCCAACTGTGAGCTACAGTTTGTTTCCCTGGTTTTAGCTATTTATTTAAATTTGTATCTTCTGCTAGATTTCCCCCTAGTGACAAATGAAGAGATCTCTGCACTCCCTACTGTGAATGTGCTCCCTGGAGGCAAATATTCGGGAGCCAAATTGAAGTCAGTGATCAGGATGTTGCGTGGATTGCTGGAACAGGGAGTCCCTTCTAAAGAGATTGAAGTGAGTAACTATTTGTCCTTTAAAGTCCTTTTTCCTAGTATGAAACTAAAATAGAATGGCTGGATCATCACTGCCTTGAATACCATAGCTCTTTAATTGGAAGCTCAAAAGAGATGAAAAGACTTAACACCAAAGACTTCTCTCCCTTCCCCCGCAAGCTGCTGAGAGATGAGATCAGTTTGAATTCCGTTCATAAGTGTCGTTTACATCATTCTTGCTTCTGGTAAATGACCAAGTGAGTATGATGTAAACAGCCATAGACAAAGGCTGTGAAATCCAGCTGCTGAATGTGAAACCAGTCTTTCCAAAGTCTTAAGACTGCCATGTTACATGATCTCTTTTTTTGAGAGAATGAGATAAAATATTTACTGGATAGTAGGTGGGGTTTGGTTTTGGGGGGTTTTTCTGAGGGTTTTTTTATTTGTTTATTTCATTTTATTGGCTATGTAAAAGATGCCTTCCTGCATTATTTTGCATATCCACATTAGGATTTAATTTTTAATGATTCTGTTTGCTAATGACTTGATAACATAGCTGCTCTTACATTATTACCATTCAGTGCTTTCCTAATGCACGTATAATTGCTTCTTTACAGAACCTTCAGGAGTTAAAACCTCTGGATCAGTGTTTGATTGGACAAGCAAAGGAGAACAGGAGAAAGAACAGATATAAAAACATACTTCCTTGTAAGCCCTAACTCATTAGAAATTTGCTGTTGATATTCTGCAGTTTAATATCAGTGAACAATATACTACTGTGCTGCAGTAGGTAGGGATGGATGGTCACAGACTTTTCAGTTGTTTCAGCAGATCCTGTGTCTTAAATTATGTATGTATGCATGCATGTGGAACCAGACAAGGTTTTTTCAGTTTTACCATGCAGAATTGAAAAAACAGATGTGTACTATTGTCAATGAATTTCCTGCCATAAAATTCTGCTTGTTAGGTGTTGAGGAGAAGTAAGAATGGACAGAGGTTAGTTCTGTTTGAGAAAAATTCAACCTCACTTTTTCGGAGCTGCTGCAGTTCAGATCACTTACCCTTCCTGTCTGCTGATTTCTATTTCTCCTGCAGACTTTTTTCTTTATGGAAAGTACTGATTAGTACCCTAAGTATTTAAGTGATTCACTTCTTTTAAAGCAAGATGTGGAAGCATCTGTGGAGATAAGCGCTGTGTGAGTGTGTAAGGCTCAACATCTGTATTGTGTGAAGGTCTGGTGATGTGCACACCTAACATGAGGCCT
Source organism: Erpornis zantholeuca (assembly GCA_013400515.1). NCBI lineage: Eukaryota > Metazoa > Chordata > Aves > Passeriformes > Timaliidae > Erpornis > Erpornis zantholeuca. Next base: position 64,563 of record VZTN01032288.1, read on the forward strand.
TTCTGTTGTGTGGGGTTTGCAGATGACACCACCAGAGTCCCTCTTGGTGTTGAAGGTGGATACATCAATGCCAGCTTCATTCGCATGCCCGTGGGGAATGAGGAGTTCGTTTACATTGCATGCCAAGGACCTCTCCCTACCACTGTAGCAGATTTCTGGCAAATGGTTTGGGAACAGAACTGTACTGTGATTGCCATGATGACTCAGGAGGTCGAGGGAGAAAAGATAAAGTGTCAGCGTTACTGGCCAAATGTGCTCAATAAAACCACCATGATCAATGACAGACTGCGGCTTGCTCTTGTGAGATTTCAGCAGCTGAAAGGCTTTATCATCAGAGTGCTGGAGCTCGAAGAGATTCAGGTGAGTGAATCTGATTCTGCATGCTTAGAGTTTTTTCTGAGTGCTGCCATATTTATCCTCATACTTCTGGCTTGCCTGCTTTCACTTGCTTTGTCTATATCAAGAGGTAACCCAGGGCTTCTCCTTTTTGCCCAGTGACCATTACTGGGCAGCTGTTCCTCGTTGCAGCTTGTGCTACTCTGTGACCTTTATAGGAGAAGGCATTTGGGCCAGGTTATGATTTGATTACACTAATGAAACTCTAAATTTTGGCACTCTTTGGCCACAGAAACATACAGGGATATGAAATTCACTAATAATTCAGCCTGGCTGGTTGATTCCTCTGTGTGATCAGCTCAGTCTGCACAGTGAACCTTACATTTTTAAATTACTTACTAGTTACTTCCAGTTCAGCTCTTGTTTTATTGAATTACAAAATGCCTTCATTGGGCAAATCCCTCTTTTCTGAGATTTTCTTTGGGAAATCAATTTATTTCTTTTTATTCTTGCCACGTGCTACATGTCGTTGCTGTTTTCAAACCTCAGACAGGTGAAGTGCGGCACATTTCCCACCTGAACTTCATCGCCTGGCCTGACCACGACACCCCCTCCCAACCAGATGATTTGCTCACCTTCATCTCCTACATGCGGCACGTCCACAAGTCGGGACCCATCATCACCCACTGCAGTGCAGGCATTGGGAGGTCGGGCACCCTCATCTGCATAGATGTGGTCCTGGGGCTGATCAGCAGAGACCTCGATGTGAGTATCCCAGGGGATGGGCTCAGTGGTGCTTCTGACCTGCAGGAAATGTGTTCCACTGGATCCAAGCAATCTTTCAGAGAGTGTGCCGTGCTGTTGGCAGCACCACATTTCTTTGTTGGTGATCCCAGGTGGGGAAAGCTCTAATATCCAGTGGTTCTTGGGTTAGCTCAGGGAACGTTAAGTGTCTGCTGGTCACCTCAGGAACCAGGTGCCACTTGAAGTATGTTGCAAAGACATCTTCTACCACAGTGGACTTCTGGCATATGGCATGGGAAAAATGGTGTTGCCATGAAGGCTTTGGCAGTTGATGGAAAGGGTATGTAAATCAACTTTTCCGCCACATCAGGGATATGCTTTCTAGGGTGATCCACAGGAGGGTGCTAGCTTCCTTGTTTATGTCCTTCAGCAACCTAGGGTAGCAAACCTTCTAGTGAATTTCTAGAGAAGATGAGCTGTGTTATGAGCTGCACTTAGCTCAGTGGAGTTTCTAAGCACCCTCTGAATGACTAGAACTTTATAGACCTGGGGAAAAAAAAAGTGTTTAGTTAGGTTGGGCCAAGGGGCTCTTTTCTGCATGCTTAGCTCCCAGTAAGAGTAAGCAAGAGGACCTGTGTACAGAAAGAACACAAGAGGAGGGGGGAATGTCTGATTGTAGGGCCACATCCAGATTGCCCAGAGACACTACATGTCTACCTGACATACAAAGGCTGTAGTGAATTAATTGTTTCACTACTAATGTACCTAATTCTATTCCCTGGTTTGATGCTGGGGATGTTTCTTTTCTCTGCATGTGTGTCTTTTTTGAATGTTTAACTTGCTGTTTGTTTTGGTAGTTCGACATCTCGGACCTGGTGCGCACGATGCGTCTGCAGAGACATGGAATGGTTCAGACAGAGGTGAGTCCAGATTTCTCAGGTGTCCACTGAACCATCTGAAGTGCCAGAGAATTTTGTGATGCACACAGCAATTGTCTTTGTGCACTGTAACATTTGTGTCACAGGAATTAAATCAGATGAGTAGCAGAATGTATTTAACATTTATAAACACAAGCAGTTTTTAACATGCCTTATTGTTTTGATCTGTGTTTAAAAAAAATAATTGTGACTTTTCATCTTCAAAAGCACAGGTTTATAGAGGAAGTCAGCTAAGTTTTTTTGGCTTCAAAGTTGCATTATAAACTGAAGAGAAGACCTAACTGTAGCTCCTGTGAATCACTGATACTATCAAAGATGTCTTGAAATCTCCTTTGGGGAGATACTCAACCAGAAGCTAAATGATTCTTCTAGGAATTTTCTAGATCTAGAGCTAATTAACTTTAGAGATGGTCTTGTTAAAATCTGCACTTTTTCTTTGAATGGGAAGGAACTGTGAATTCATAGTTAGAAAAAACCCTGAAATCAACCCACTAAACTATCATCCCCATCCCCACTTCACACCCCAAAACATGTGTCAGCCTCTACACCTCCATCACTGAGATTAAGGTAAGAAGTTGCACTGTCGCTTGAGTTCTGAATTAGTTGGCATTGATACAAGTCCTTGAGATTCACTTGCTCTCTTCATTTCTACTTTACTAAAGTGCCTCATCTCCTTTAGGTGGTTTTGGTGTGAAAGGAGGATAAATGTCCCATATGAAACATATCTTTAGTGGCAGAGAAGTGTCTGTGTTTGCTTTAAGTTGAGGTTGTGTATTTTTCCACTGTGGCCTTTTTGGTTGTTTGGTTTTTTTGTTGTTTGGGGTTTGTTGTTTTCTTTGGGTGTTGTTGTTCTAGAGGCTTTTTTTATTATTTAATAGCGTGATTAGTATTAAAATCGAGTGCTATGGAACTGTGAAGTGCAAGTGAGAGCACCTAGCTGGTGCAGGCATTTTTCACGTGTTCTGTAATTTCCTTTTCCTTGCAGGATCAGTACATTTTCTGCTATCAAGTTGTCCTTTATGTCCTGAATCACCTCCAACACGAAGAACAAGAGCGAGACAAGTAAAATACTGAAGCAGAAGTGCATTTAAAATAAGGAAGCAAGGAGGTTGAGAGGCTCCTGAGCATTTTATTTGTCCTGCCAATAGTTTTCTAATCCCTCTCTTCAGTTGCTGTCCAGTGTATTTTCTATAAAGTCTCTCCATCATTCCAAATAAGATACATAGTTCTAAGGGAAAGGGATAGCTCATACAATACCACTATTGTCTTCAGCCCCATGGATGCACATGTGAGATTTTTGTATAACAATATTTAATAAAGCTGCATTTTTTGCAGCTTCCTTAATATGTCATAAAGTACTGAAATAAAAATATTTTAATTTAAAAAGAAAAGCAAAGAAGAGGAGAAAAGTAATCCTATACTACTTCCTGCAGTTCTACAACTGTTTTGGGGTATTTGTTTCTTACAGGGTGGGGAAGTGGGAGGGATGAAGCAGTATTTTTATCCTGACAAACTTTATTACAAAGACATTTTACTAGTCTCTTTTGAAAGCTTGTTCATGGCACAGAATTTTTGCCCTTCTAGTACAATTACAGCTATTTTATAGAGGGTTATCTTGAAATCAGCATTTATGCTTTAAGAGATGCCTGTTAGCATAAGGATAGTAGTGAATGTTAACTGTATCACAGTTAATAATGTTTACTTCATAGAATTTCATGTATATATTTATATACTTTTACACAAAAAAAGCTGAATTATTGGATGTCTAACCTTATAATTGATTAGGCATCTCTACTCTGTAAATAAAAATATACCTAATGTACACTGACCAGTGGGTCTGGGTTTTCTTGTGTCCTTGTGACTGATTTTTCATGGCCTTACATGGTATCATTCCTTGTGATTGCTGCCCTTAAGACCTGAGGGCTGTGCACATTTCAGGTTTCCAGTGTCCTTCTGTTCTTCAGTATCTGTTTGAAAAGTCTGGCTAAACTGTGGGCTCCTTTCCATGGAGATTCCACACTGTGGTAAAAGGAAGAGTTTATTTTCCCCTCCCTCCTTGTTTTTCAGCACACCTGGGCATTGAGGCCACATCACATTTTTGGAGGGTGTGTTTGCACTGCTACAGCAATGATCTGACAACAATGTAACCTACTCTGCCTCCAGCAAGCAGGCTTAATGTTGGAAGCAGGATATCAGATTCTAAATAGCTCAGTGGTTTAGTGATACTGTAAACAGTCAAAACTGTTCTGATAGAAAATTTTCACTTTAAGCTCTATGGGAGTCTTGGATGGTGCATAAATGCCATCAGCCTTGAGTCGTCATTCAAGGGCTTGGACAATATTCCTGTCCCAGCAATCCTTGCCAGAACTGAAGCTTGTGCTGTCAGGGAGGGCATAAGAGTGAAAATTTAACAGCACTCTGCACTGAAGTGGTGGAAATAAGGTCAGAGGCTGGTTACTATTCAAGGGTTTGACTCTTCAAAATAGGAGCCCACGGTGTTCCAGTGTCCCAAAACTCAGACCATGACTGTCTTGCAATAGCATGACTTGAAAAAGGAAAAGAGCCCTTTTCACTTGTCAGTAATACTATGGTTTTTATTCCCTCCAGCATAACAGCAAAACTGCATTTTTCAGCATAGTTTGAGGAAGGAAAACTAATTCTGTGTAGACAGAAGCAGAGGCAAATTGATTAGCCACATTGGCAGTATATCAGTATGAAGGAGCTATAAACTGAAGACAGAAGATTTTCAGTACAACAGTTGTCAGCAGGCAAAGTAAGTAAACAGAGATAGTTAATACACTGCTGCTGCTTTAGCATAAATGGTGAGTTCAGAGGGTTTGGGCATGTCTGGGTTTTAGAAACAAAAAAGTGTTATGGTAACCAGACAGTACAGTTAAGGCAGTTAAATTCTTCTTTTAAATGTTTTCAGGTACATGCCAAACAATGCAGAAACAGGAACAGATTTAGTATAATGTGCTGCATGAAGCCAAGTACAGCACAAGCAGTTTGCATCTTATGGGAAACACAAGTCTGTAAAAGACTCCAGGATTTGCTGCTTGTCCTCACGGATATCATGATGATCCTATGGTATGGTGTGTTATACCAAATTTCCTTTTAGTAATGGCCACATAGAAAAGCAGAGGATAACTAAGCTAAACTCCCCTTCCTCAGAAAAAGGACATGCACCCACACACACACAAAACAAAAGCAGAGACACACACAAAAAAAACACACATGCACACACACAAAACATTCAGGTGTTCCTAAGAAATCATGCATGTATGGTGAAAGGTGGCATTGGCTTCTTTTGAGAAGTGCTCTGAATTTCTTTGGGTTTTTATCACAATGAGGAATAGAACATTGAATAAAGATTGGATGCTCACTAATCTGACACTTGCTGAGGATACTGGAAAGTTGTCTGTTTTCTGCTAAGGGGGTGGAATTGACCACCTGATGTGGTCAGTTTGGTTGAAATAGACCCCACAGCTCAAAACTCATTACCAAAACATGGATGTGCTTATGCAGTGTGATGGCTGAAACTTGTTTTCTGTGGAAAATCTGCACCAATGCTCACCTTTTCATCATCTTTTTCCCCAAAGGATGAGATTACTTAAAATCTTTATGCACCCTTTGAAGAAATGAGAAGTAAGATTATTAAGAAACCTAGTTCCTTGAAAGGAAAATTGCTGTGCACTTTCTTACCATGCTGACTATATGATTTGTAGGGGAAAAATATCTTGAGAGGCTTTTTTTTTTTTTAGAACTCTGATGCCTTACTGAGTAAGCATCCAGGACATGCTCCAGATGAACAGGATTTTCCTTTGTATAGGTATCTGATTTTTAGCAGGAAGTTTACCAGACTAGGGAAAAAACTGATATATAATCCATTACAGTTCTAATTAAAGAACTGACTCTGTGTGTTAACCCAAGAGAGAAAGGATCCTTTTGTTTTTCCAGCCAGAGTTAGCTGACAGAAGCACAAACACTTTGCCACATAAGCAGCCCTGTGCTATTAGTAGTTTATCATATCTTTGTTTTCATTGCTGGTCTTTGCCCACAAGAGAAGGGCAACAAAGGAAGAATTCCAGTTGCTCCTTGGAAACTGCATGGAGGGTTCATTACTGTTGTTCCTTGAATACTTCTGAGCAGCATCTTTCCTTACAACTGAAGTCCTTCTAAAACTACCTGTGGAGGGGGGGGAAATAACTTGAAAACTTTCTGGTCTACATGGTGTCCTGTAGTGACTCTGCATGTGAGGCACAGGCCAGTGTGGAACACCCACCCCTGCAAACCTGTTAGATGAAGGCAAGATAACAGTTGGGCCAGGATAAGTATTGCACATTGTTAACTGTGTCAAAGAAAATTGTAATTTAAGATTTGCAGGTTAAAAACTGGCAGACTTGCAGGTGGTAAAATGCTTACAGAGTGCTTCTGACTTCTACATGTTAAAAAAAAAATAAAAAAAAATAAAAAAAAATAAAACCAACCAAACAAGAAAACAACTCCTCTTCCACTGAGAAACCAAGGTAGATTGGCTCCTGGTGTCTTCTCAGTCATTCTTACATAAGTGGGCACACTTTTGACACATGTGATGTCTGTAGTGTCTTTTCTGCAGGATAAGAAACCTGTGAGCTGAGGGCCAAATTCTGTTAATTAAGTGAAAGGCAGTTGCCAGCATCAAAGAATGTGAGCCATCATCTGGATGGAAGTTTGAATTTGTGACATCCACTGATGGGCAAGTCAGGACATTACTTGGGGCAAACATCAAGTGGCTTGTGGATGTTGGCCCTGCTGAAGTGGAGAAGCTATTCTGTGCTGCCCCTCAGCACAGCTGATCTCAGGGGTAAACTCAGGGAAATGTTACTCAGCATTTAAGCAGCTTTGAGGGGACAGTATAGCAAGGGCTCTGAATATTAAGAGTGCTCGTTCACCAAATATTCATTGAGTGAATGACATTCTCCTGGCTGGGCAAAGTGGCAAATGAATGAATGAATGAGCCATCAGAGAAGAAAAGGCCAACTCAACACTGGGCGAGAAAATGCTGACAAAAAGTGGCTGATACAAATAAATGCTTTATTGGATATACTGAAATGAAAATGAAGAGCAGACTTACAAATACAAATACACGATGAGATAACAAGCTCCCGTGGCACATGGTTCCGAGTAGTGTTTGCTGCAAACTGGAGCACAGCCAATGAATTGGAATTGGAGGTAAGCTAAAATTCTGGATTCTATCTTTTGGCAAATTCTTTCTGGAGTTTCCACTCAATTTCAAGTGACCTGTCCAGTGGAGTGTTGACCGATGAAGGTGTTATACTTGACAGTGGTGAATCTATCATATCTTCTAGGCATTGGTATGTTTTACATGAGAATTTGTGGAATGCAATGTTTCACACCAACCAGTCCCATGAGAGAGCTAGGATGAAAATGACCATTTTTGTCTGAAATTTTGGCCTAATAGATCTCTTGCAGATACACATCTTGATCCATCCAGTTCATGTCAGCTTCTGATAGTAGCTATCATTGAAAATCTTGTATTGCTGTGGACGTGGTGACTGAATTTCCACTGCTGCTTTGGTTAAAAAAACAAACAGAAAAAAAGGCAGACAGCACATCCTGTGGCTGACATTCAGACCTCAATTTGAACATCACTTCTTGGGCTGAATTCCTAGTGTTTTGTGTTGGCCAGCCCAGTGGGCTCTGTGAGGAACTTTGCTTCTTAATGAGATGTTAGGAAAAGGGCAGCTGGTTTTGTTTTAATGACATGCTGGAAAGATCTTGCTGGCTAAGCAAATGTGACTTGAAGGATAAATCATTGGACTGGGAGCAGCTTTAATTGCTAATTTCCTCAAGTGGGTTCTAGGAAATGGATTTCATCTTCCTTGTGGTGCTGTGATGACCTCCATAGTCAAAAATTTTCTCTGGTAGGGCTCTGACTGTGACTTCAGTACAAGAGCCAGATTCCCAAAGTATTATCTCTAAACAAGTTAACTTGGTCACAGAAGTAGCCTGGTATTCAGTAACAATGGGCTCTTTATGGTCTATTTTGCCTTCTCAGCTCTCTCTAAAGCTGGGTTGGATATTTCTGCACTGTCCTCAAGAACCAGTACACCAGGATATCCCATTAAAAACTCCTCAAGTTGCTGTTCTTTCCTTGAAGTCTTATCAGATGTGGAACTCAAAGCTTCAGTAAAGGAACTTGATTTTGGTTCCACCTCTAACATTGTTGAGCTTTCAGGCCAAGCCCACTGAAACTGGAGTGTGCTGAGCATTTGGTGTGTAACAATTCTCTGTCTCCTTGAGGTGGGTAAGACAAATTTGATGTGCTGAGCAAGCCTGCAGTTGCCTTTTGGAAGCTGGACAGGGTTAGAGGATAAAGCAAGAGAGTTCTTGGCTATGCACTGCAGAATGGGGTCACTTTCTCCACAGCTCCTTTGGCACTTGTCAAGGAAATAAATTTTCTTGTGTCAAACATTTGTGGGTTTAAAAATATCCTGGCCTTCAGTGGCCAACTGCTGGGGAGTGCAGCAGAATTTTCCTTGTGTTTCCTTGTATCTCCTGTGTGTAGCCTGCTGCAGGATAGGGAAGGAAGACCACCCATAGGGCATGGTCCCCACACTTGTGGGTTTCCTGTGTTCAAATGTGTCTCTAGATTCTGCAGTGTTCAGTACAGTCTTAGTGTGTGACAAGGCTTTTTTTAAGTTAATTCTTCTAACAAGGAATAATAACATCTCAAAGAACAGTGACCTCTGACCTTGTAATTAAAATAGCTTGTTTGGGTTCCCTTGATGCATCCAGGAGAAGAATGTTCATTTACACTAAATGAAATGATAAAGAGAGGTCAAGTCCATTTATCCCCTCAATGTCTTTAACAGGTGCTGAATGCTCTGAAGCAGAGTTGACACTGCCTGGCTCCTCCCAAAGTTGGCTGTTGGTATGATGATACAAAGGCAGTATTCCCAGTTCTGCTATGAAAAGATTATCATGCTGATGCCACAGATAACAGGAGACTGGTTATCAGGAGGCATTTCCTCAATGGTAGTGTTCCTAGAGCACTGCCAGTCTTCCCATCAGCACAAGTTGTTCATGTTACCCAGTCCCGTAATGGAAATAATTCCTGAAGCAGAGCTACCTGCTTTGCTTTTCTCAGGGAATCACAAAGCACTAGCAAACAAGGTTAGATTTAGGCAGAAGTTCTGTGATCCTTGAAAAGTTGTCCATTCATATGATAATTATTCTGCATTCATCCCCTTTCTGTAACCTGCTTTTTCATGCACAGCTGCATTTTTTTCCCAGCAGAGCTTAAATTTTGTTTTGTTTGTTTCAAATCCCTGTATCGTCGTAAGCATTCAGCAATTCTGGTTGCTGTGATAAGTCTTTACCATGACTACTTTGTGCTCCCAGCAGTCCAGGCTACTTGTCTTGGGCCTTCTGGTCCCAGGACTTCAGATATAAACTCCTTGTCTAGTGATGTGTAGCCCTGGCATGGCAAAGGTTACTTTAGAAATGAGCATTATCTTAGGGCAGGACTGAGCAGAAACCTGTCCCTGAGTGGGATTTGTGTGTCCAGCCACATGGGTGTACTAGTAGGGAGGATTGCCTTGTTTACCTCAAGAGCACTCACTTTATTCACCCCCAAATCACTTCATCCTTTTTCTTTCTCAATTTATTATCCTCTTGTGAGAGAGACATTATTTACATGTCTCTTGGGTGACCAGTGACTTGGTGGTTTATAGCATATGGGATAATGCAATTTTCAGAACTTGTTTTCTGAATTTGGAGATGGTAACAGAGGCTCCTAGAGATACAACAACCTTCTTTTGCACTCCAAGGTTATGGAACTGGGCAGAAAACAAGTGCAAGCAAGGGAAACACATCAGTACCTTATCATGCAAGACCTCCTGGCTTCCCTAGCACAATTTACTGTGCAGTCTGACTGTGCCATGGTGTCCAGTTGTCTCATTCACTTAATTTGTTGAGATTTGCCAGTGTTCTTGGCCCTAGGTAAAAACACAAATCAGCACCTGACATGAGAAATTTTTCATGTTATATATGTGGAGAGGTAGATGATGTTACATTTCAGTCAGTTAGTTTTTGTAAAAATTCACCTTTGAGCCCAAAGGAGCTCTGCATAGCTGAAAGAGGTGAGTGGAAAGAGGTGAGTTCCACAAAGGGTGTTTCAAAATGTTCCCCTTCCTCTGGAACACAACGTTGCCTCACTCACTGTATGTATATGAATCAGCTCATCCAGGAGAGGAATCCAAGAGGGAATTGTGCCCAGGAATCATAATTCTAACAAAGCCCTTATGAAGGGTCTAGTCAAAGTGAAGTGTTTGTTTAAAAACCTCCTCTGTCTAGCTCTTACTTTGGTCTTTCAAGCAGCTTCTGTGACCTTACACTTGTCCTTGTTGAACTTCATAAGGTTCATGTTAGCTGGTTACCCATAACACCCACTCTTCCAGCCTGTCCAGGTCTTCCTGCAGGGTGAGTCTCCCCTCTGAATTGCCTGTTTCCCCATTTAGCAAACCTCATCAGGATGCACTTGGTCCCATCACCCAGATCACTTGTGGGGATATCAGTGTTGGGCCCCATATCGATCCCTGTTGGACCCCACTTGTGACAGGTCTCCAGCCTCAAGACGAGATGCTTACCAGCACCCTCTGGGTGCCTCCTGCCAGCCCCTTCCCCACCCACTGCACAGACCATGTGTCTAGTCCATAATGTGTCCTTTTCCTGAGGAGGAGGCTTGTGGGAAACCATATGGAAATCCCTGGAGAATCCAGGTAAACAATGTCTGCCGCCCGCCCCGCTTGGACCGAGCAGTTCCTTTGCCTTGGAAGGTGATCAGCTCTGTCATGCACAATTTGCCCTTGGCAAATCCATGCTGGCTTTTCCAATTCCCTGTTTCACTTACTTTGTGACAGCGAGGAGGAATTTTTCAGTAACTTTCCCAGGAACTGAAACACCACTTGGTTGCAAAAGCATTTGTAACTTGGGGAAATATGTCAGGTTAATAATGCCCACGCAACCACAAATCCATGGGGCATCAGAATGGTTGAAAACCTGGCCCTGTCAAAGGCATTTGCCAAACTTGTAGGTTGTTTAGTGAAATAAAGATTTTCCTGCTGGCTGCTCACATGCTTTGTAGCTGTGTTAAGATGAGTTGGCAGCAGAGCAGGCTTCCCCCGCACTCTGTTCAGTCACATGTGTGCATGCATCTCCATCTGCCTGTGTTGTTACAATGTGAGGTCCGTGCTTTGGCTGAGGAAACCCTTCCTTCTGTGGCTTGCAGAATGGCTGCCTGGTGGTCCCTCACCTGGTGTTAAAGCCATGACCTAGAGGTCAGCTGCTTCATCTAATCATCAAGGCATCTGTGCTCCTCTTTCATATCAGTTGCCCTGAGTGGGTTGGTTCACATAAAGCTTCTGTAGCCTGGACCCCTGCCAGAAACCATTTTGCTCCCTCAGGAGTGTGACATTCTGCAAATTAATGTTACAAATTGAAATGTAATAATTTTCTGTTTGTTTTTTCTCTCCCCTTTTCATGAATGTTGACATTCATCAGAGGCCTATTAGGTTGTCTAAAGGCAGGGCCCTAATGGCACATTTATTCTTAAAAATGAACAAAATATCCTAGAGCTAGTAGCGGTAGCCTAGTTTGTCATGCTCTTGGCCAAGCCTGAAGCTCTCTTTAAGAGCTGACCTGAAATGCAGCATCACTGCTGGGAGAAGGGAAAAATGGATCTCTTGGTTCTCCCTTTCTTAGCTACATATGATCCACGAGTTTGGCTTGTATCTTTGGGAACACTGCAGTGACTGCCAGTTGGACATTCCGGGCTCTGTGTGTAGCACGGCCCCGAAGACCTCGAGCCAGTGTCCCTCACCCAGTTGCAGCTGAGTTCCCTATGTGGAATGCTGAAGAGCTCAGCAGAGATGCTAGCTTTGGCAGCTGCTTGTCCTTTGAAAAAGCTGCCATGAGAGCCAACGTCACATGGCAGCTTCCACTGCCTTGCAGCTCCAGACAGGCGATTACTGAATCTATTTTGTTGTTTCTTGACAGTTAAGGCAAATCTCTGCAAACATTCATTATGATCTACTAATGAGTGTCTATGGCTCTAAGAGGTCTCTCTGAAACTGACAGAAGTGTTTACAGGAGAATTCTCAGCATTTACCAGCTTTTCCTGAACTCAGCTTCTTGAACTGTAAGTGTGTTTGATGCCTCAGCCTATCAGTATTGGGAACTGTGTGTGAAGGAAGCTGTCAACATAGTGAACATCAAAAATTAAAATTATTTGCTGCCTCGGGTAAGCAATCTGTTCTTTAGGTTCCATCTAACCTTCCTGTTGTGTAGTATTTCACTGAACATAATCATAACTGAGTGATGATTTAGACTGCTAGGGAGAATCTAGGAATTCACACAACTCTGAAAATCTCTGTGGGAGTGTTGGGGGTGAGTATTGTGTATCTTATTTTTGCAGTTCAAAATTATTTTGGAGTGTTAATTTAAAATGGAGATTTCAGATATAACACACACACAAAACCTAAATGCAGAGTGTTCACCCACAGACACACATCAATGGAGGAAATAAATGTTTAGATTTCATTTTTTGTTCACTGTAGCAATTACTGGAATGACTTGCTGCTTTGGAAATTGAAGATTTTTTATGTTTGCTTGCTTGTCTTCCCCTTTTTCTCACTGTTGACTCCAAGGAAGCATGTTTTGGGTTGGTCTTTTTGACTGTTGAAGCAAAGCTTGGGTGGCATCTATCAAGTATAATGTGCTGCTCTTTTGTAAAAGAGATGTTGAATATCTGGTTTTTCCCTTCTAGAGAAGCTGACCCAAATCGAGCCTTCATAATGGAATTTACAGACATGCAGAAGAGTGGCAATAACTAGGAATTCATTTGTTGTAATCTTGGCTTCCTACGTGCTGTGATAAATGTCACAATGGTTTAAACAAAATAATCCCCCCCTCAATGCAAGAATCATAATCACTGAGTGGGAGGAGTTTTAAATCTAACATGCTGTGTTTTACCAAACAATTGATGCCTTTTTTAATTTGAATCTGTTGGGAAATGATCAATGCTGGACACTGGGTCTCAGTGGGACCCTCATGCAGACATAGTGCTTAGGGTATAGTGCTTGCAGGTACAGTTCTTTGGAAGTTTGGACAATGAGGGTTTTACACATATAATACTTGCCATATTTATTATTCTATCCCTGCCCACTCCTCTCCCCCCACTCCCCCCAGGATAATTTTTATGGAGTTTCCATTTGTTTCTCATTTGGATCTTTACAGCTGCCAGTGTGCTCTACCCTCATACCACCACTGTCCAAAGTACATCTAACTTGTTGTTTTTTTTTCTTGGCAATACATCTGCAAGGAATGGACCTTAACTTGTGAAAGTTCATAGGTTTTATGGAACATTTTAAGGCATTGTGAGTGATAAGTGAGTAATGCCAAGTTAAGATGATGGAAATTGCTCCTGTTGGCTGCCAAAAGCTAGTAGGGTGTAGCCTCTAGTACAGCCTGGTGCCTGCCAGAAGGTGGTTTCTTTTGAAAATCTGTTTTCTTCAATTTAGATATTGAAAGATGAAGGATTGTTTTCCTCTCCTCTCAGAAAAGTTTGATTCTTAACATCTGTAGAGCAATTACTTGCATAACAGACTGTACCCAAGTTAGTCTTCCTTGATAAAGTCAGCATATCCTTTTGGTTGTATTCTTCCCTACCCCTTTTTTCAGTGTTGTACTCAGCTGTTTCTTTCCTTTGCCCTGCAGCTCCTTTACCCTCACTGTAGCTACACTGTGTGGGTTAGACCCAGTGAAATCCAAGTGCTTTCCAGGATTTCCCCAGCGAGGATGTGCTTCCAGCAGTCAGCTTTGGTTCTGGAAAGTGCAAAGGTTAAGGAGGTGCAATAAAACAAATCTACAGGGAAGTGCTTTGCTGAATCAGGGTTAGCAAAGAGTTTTGCTGCCTCAGCTTTCTTCAGACTTGTCATTGCTCACAGCTTCATCTACCTTGTTGAACTGGTTTTGTATATGCCTGCCTGGATGGGTTTCTGAGTTTTGCTCACTTTCCAACTCAACTTTGGAGGCAGGAGTTTGAGCATGAGATTAACCAACTCTTCCAAATATGTGAGACCCTTGAAACCCTGAACATTATGACTGTAGCCCTTCCTTTACAGCACCAACACATGTATTTGTACAACGTATTTGTAATGTGTCCAGTTCCTTGCCTACCAGTGGGGAAAGACACGAGAATGAAGCCCTTGGCAGGTTTGTGTAGGGTTTGGGATTGCCAGAACACAAGAAACTCTCCAGGTGTGCAGCCTCTTGCTCTCTGTGGAGGTAGCAGGCAGATGCAAGGCAGAAGGGTGCTGAGAGCCAGAGGGGCTGGCGGGACTCAGGGGTCAGGGATTGTTCTACCAGGCTGGGGCAGCAGAGCCTTTATGGAGCATGGTCATTCCCTTCTGACCTGGTGCAGAAGTGCCCTTTGCAAATGAAAAGGCCACCCACAGCTTCCTGAGGCCAGGAAACACAATATCCATTGGACCCTTTTCACCTCCAAATGCGAAGGACTCATCAGTGACAATAAATGGCAGCAGTAAGATGGATTTCTTGTCAACAGAGCTGGGAGAACATATTTTAATTAAAGGACAGCAGTGACTCTTGAAGAGTGAAGGTAAGGGGGTGTGTCTGTTTAAAAACCTGATGCAGTGCAGTGCAATGAGATGTTTTGAACAGTGTGGTAAGGGCACAGATTTGACCTATTTCTGTGTATAAACAAGTACACGTTTTACTTTACAGCAAATATATTTCAGGAAAGCTTACTGACCATGTCTTTATTCTAGTGATTTTACTATTGCTTGGTATGTGTTCCTTCTTCATTGGTACTCCATGCTTGCTTAATTGTTTCACAATGCCATAAGCTTCTAGCATTTGTCCCACAAACTTAATGAATTATCATACCTTTATTAGTATAATGTCATGTTCAATTGTTTTTTCTGGAGTTAAAGGATGCTTCATTCCCCTTCCTGAACCAACACTTGGGTATGGCCAGCATTGTTAGTGGTGAGCAGAGAGATACCCATCTTCCTTCTACAGGCCCTGCTGTAGACTCTGTGGGTAATTTGTTGGCAATGTATCAGTATCTGCCCCTTATCTGGAAATAACATTACTTTATGCTTGAAACTTTTGAGTCTTTTTTTTTCTTTTTGTTGAAATAAAACGTTCTGCTCAACAAGTCCAGGTACAGGTAGGTCTGTAGGCAGGTGAGAGGGGACTTAGACATCATGTACCCATGGCCTGTGATTTACCACTGATGCCTGAGGTCTGTAGTCTGGCCTTTTCAGGAGTTCAGAATCAGATAACAATGGCATCCAGGCTGTGTGCACACCTTCGTTTGTTTTTTTGGTTGGATTTGCATTTCTGTGAAGTATATAAATTGGAAGCTTCTTCTCTGGAAAACTCCATTATCATCCAATGAATAGGTAGATACAATTGGATCTTTAATTATTATATACAGTTTAAATACCATTTGGAATTATGATCACCTGTAGGAAGCATTTCCTGATAGCCTTTTAAGGCAGGGGGTTCACTAGTGCATTTCTGAGCTTATGATGAGCTGAAGAGTACAAAGAGTTTATTTTATTGATTTGTTTTGTTTGCATTTTACTTAGGGGACATCTTTTCCTTCATTTGCAATACATCTTACAAAGACAATGACTGAAAAAAGGGAAACTTGTATTCCTGATCAGTGAATAGAAACAGGTGAGAAAAGCTGCAGCCTGCTGATTTTGGAAATAGACATGAGGGATGAGTCAACAAGTGACAGAAAGCATTCTTTGGAGAAACACTGATTTATCAGACACACTTAAACAAGTGCTTTAAAGTGGGGCAGGTGGAAAACTGCTAGGAACTCTGGGTAAAAGCAACCTTTTTTTTTTCCTGGAGAAAGCTCAGTTGTTGTGGAAAGTCTAGAGAATAGTTTTTTTCATTATCTTTTTTCTGCCTGAAAGAGCTGATATGAATTTTATTTAATCTTGAAGGAGATAGCTCAGACTAGAGATTCCCATAGAGGTTATCTGGAATAAGAACAAAATCATATGTTCTTTTTCCTCTGATATCTGCCAAGTACTTTAACACAAATTGTGCTTTAAAGCGGAAAACTAGGAGGAACATAATGTTGTTGCAGCGTTGGTAGAAACTTTAGCCATAGACAGTTGCAGAGAAAAGTTGAAGGTATCTCAGATAAATGTTTTTTTCCTGCTGAATGCTTGGTTTATTCCTGGTTTAAAGGAGTTGCAGGAGCAGTTTGTTTTGATAATTGTGCCAAGAAACACCCAGAGCAAAGGACAGGTATTGCTGCTTTCTGAGTGCATCTACAAACCGCGGTCAGGACCAGAGCCCAGCAGAAATTGCATAACCAGTTTCATCTGCGCACAACAACGCAGGTTTCCCCACAGGTTTCTTAGCCTGCAGTTCCAGCTCTGGGTTTAGCAGCACGCTCGGGGTTTCCTTTGCTGCATCCGTGTGAGCACCTGGGATTCGTGTTTGCAGCTGGGTTCTGGGCTCGTTTTGAAGATCCTGAAACTTCCGATTTTTTTCAAAAATTCGAGGCGTTTTCTTTTGTTTTTCCAAAACCAAAAATACAAATAATAATAATAATAATAATAATGATAATAACCCCAAGGGAAAAAAACCCAAACCAACCAAACAAAAAACCCCCACAAAAACCAAAAAACCGAAACAGCAGATAACTCAAGCAGACGCCGCAGGAGCACCCGCGGGGCCGTGGCGGAGGGCAGGGGCCGGCTGGTGGAGCAGCCCCGGCCCGGCCCGCTCA
>VZTN01032288.1:81574-218904 GCA_013400515.1 Erpornis zantholeuca
CAGGCGGGGGGAGCCGCGGCGCGGCGGCACCGGGCACCGGCGGGGAGGCGGCCGGCACATGGGACGGCAGGCTTTGGCAGCGGGGTAGAGCCTGGACAGCTGCGGACGGAGCTCATGGATAGAGGACGCTTGGCAGGATAACCCCGCGATGGCTGCCCAGTCGAGGTAGGGCATTAAATAACTTCGGTCGCGCCCCGTGCATCTCGCAGAGGGCTGCTCGCAGCCCGGCGCTGTTTGTGATGCCCTGGCTCCTGCTCAGGCTCACTTGGCTGTGCGGTTTTACCCCGAGCCCCGGGTAGGTTTTGTCCGTGCGTTTTCTTCACCGAAGTGCCCGCTCGCTCTTCTCAGCGTAAACTTTCTTCCAGCCGGAAAAACAAAGTCTTAATTGCTCCCCGTCAAATCTCTCCCAGTCCAACAAGTTAAAAGCTCTTTGAAACTGATTCTCTTCTCCCCTCCAGACTTGTCTCGCATTTGTTTGTTTCTGTTCGCCTGTGAGCAGCCCGGCGTGAGCAGGTTTCTGTCAGTGCTTACAGCAGTGTTTTAAAAGGTGGGGAATGGTTTCTGTTCGGCCGGGTTGCCGAGCTGGCTGTGCGCAGTGGAAGCAGGTTGTGTCTGCTGGGTAGCTGGAAGGATAGAAAATGGTTACAACAGAGAAGAGTACGGAAAAGAGTTACTTAGTTGCTGTTAGGGGGCAAAATTCAAGCGAAAACACCGATCTTTGTTAAATACTTTCCAGCTGTGGTTTTAAAGAAGGAGCATTTTGCCTGCTCTCGGGGGAGTGGGGGAGTGTCCTGTTTAAAGTAAATTTCACACTCAGCATGGGGGAGGCAGCTTTTCTTAAGCAGTAGTACTTGATGGAGCAGTGCTATTTAAGGTACCTGTTACATGCCTTTTAGCGTTTACGATGCCTTAATGGGCATTTCAGAAATGCCAAAGAGAGAAATTCCTTTTTGCTCTTTGCTCCCCTTTCCTGTAGGCAGGGGGAAATTAAAAATGGTGGTATATATACACATTAGTTTGGCACTCACGGTGCATTTTCACAGTGGTGCTTTTCTGCAGGTTTGAAGCCAAGAGCTAGCTTTAAATTACAAACTGGAGAAGGACAGAGCCCTGAGGTTTGGGAAAGAAGCAGGGGAAGACTGATTGCTTGGTTAACAGCTGAGCTCTTCTCCAGCTTCCACAGCCTACTCTCCCAAGTGTGGGGAGACTGGGAGTGTTTGACATAAAGAGTACTTAATAAAAAGGTAAAGACTGAGTTTTTAACATTTTTTTTTCCTTTGTATGATCCCTTTGCACGATTTACTTGCATGCATTATCAGCGTTGCTGTAATAGGACCACATGCTGGATGCAGCATAAATCCTAGGGATGCTTTCTGGCCCTGGAGCTTGGCTTAGCTCCAAGCCCAGGGACATGTCTGATATCTCAGAGGTCATGCAACCATTCTGCTGGGTTGCAGGAGGGCATGTGGGAGCCGGGTCCCAATAGTAGCCCCCAGCTTCAGCCAGCTGGCTGAGAAAGGGCAGAGCTGGCACTGGAGCCAGTGAGCCACATCCGTGACCCATAAGGTGAATGGTGCAGAGAATCAAGTGTTACATGCTGGCTGGCTCAGACTGAAGGGAGGAAAATGATCCAAGGACTGGGTCCATGGGGCTGAGTTCTGCAGGGCAGGTGCAAGGACCGTGCCCCACACCTGCCATTTGAAATAGACATGGAGACAAGACATGTACCTGCCATTCTGTACCCTCCCTCCATCTCCATCCTGTGCGTTTGCTTTTGTCAGGATGCTGTGAGGTGCTTAAGCTGTAAAACTGCGTCAGAGCATTTCAACACAGCAAGTATGGAGGTTACCCTGTACGCTTGAAGATCAGCGTTAAGATCTCTGATTATTTCTTGTTTTGAGGCATTTAAAGAGAGTAGGAGTGCATATGAGTAGCAGAAATGAGTCTGTAGGAGAGAGGTTGCATTTGCCAGAAAGCCTGATGCTTGTGGTGTTTCTGTTTCAGTGGCATAGATCTGCAGTGGTCTCCATCTCATTTCAAAAAAATTGTGCTTTGTGGGTGTGTAGAAGCTTTTATTCAACAATAGAGGATGAATTAATATTCACAATAAATAATTAGAACTCCACTGCATGGGACTGAGAAGCCGTATGTCTCTAGAATTCATTTGCTGAAATGTGTCAGAGGGTTTACTCTGCAAGGTAGCTGACAAAAGAAACGAGTGGGCTTTCTGTGTTCATTTGTGCTTTGCAAAAAATACAGGCAATTTTTGCAAGCTCAGTAAATTACCGATGAGGTGGTGTGATACCGAGCACAGTAGTGGTTTGTGTATCACTCTGTACAAGGCCTTCAGGCACTCCTCCATCTGCTCACGTTTTCTGTTTCTCACATGCTGTTTGATTTAGCTAGTGAAAGTGATGTGACATAGGGGAGGATGCTTGTTTGGAAACAAGAAAATCCAGCATCCTTTCTTCAGCTTCAGTGCCGTGATCCTCAGTGCTCACCTAGCGTTTGGGTTTCACTGTTTTGAAGGGTGGAAGGATAAGGAAAACAAGGTGGTAAAACATGCCTGTTCCTGCTCCTTAGTATTTCAAAGAGTGTAATAGTGATAACTGAGGAACTGATGTGCTAATGGATGCCATGGCATTCTTTAAAGTCGTGATCTTAAGAAATGGTTACAGGGTGAGTTGGGCATGGTTTGAATGTCAGCTGTTTGAGAACGATCACCTTCTACCATTAGTTGCTGTAAATAGCTTACATCTGGAGCTATTAGGTGGAGAAACTATCCTCAGTTAGCGTTGTTTTGTGTATAATGTAAGGATGGGGGTTTTTTTTAAGTTGCTCGCTGAGCCGTAGTTTGCAGCTGTAGCTTACTGTGCGCTTGCTTCTGGAATGCAGGGATGATCTGATGCCTGTGGTGTCCCCAGGCAACAGGGCTTGTGTCAGGTGTTTATGGTATATTCAGGAACGTGTGAGCAGAAAAAAAATGGATCTGAATGAGGACGAGTTTACTTTCTTGTCGAGTGTGGTGTGATGTTCATCATGTGCCGTTCAGCTGCTCTGGGATATGGCAAGACCTTTGGGAGGAGTGTGGCAGATCCCATCTCTTTTCTGCTTCTTTCTTCATTAAAATGTCTGCTCTACTGCAGCGATTGCAAGCTGAGATCTTTAGATGAATATCTACCTCCTTTCTTTTTTTAAGATGCAGGCTGCTTTTCTCAGGCTTCTTGAAGTCATTTAAAATTGTCTGTAGACCCTGTCGGTTACACTTATTTACAGTAGGAGGATAAACAAAATACTTTGTTTTGGATGCTAAGAATTTCCAGTTGTCACATATGTAACTTGCCTTTCAGTGTAGTCGTGGTTAACATAATTTCTAGTGTGCAGAACGAATGCAATTTCCTAATCTTTGTACATAGGTGAATGCAGTACACAGTCAGAGCAACATGAAACCTGAGTGTTGTGCTGTCATCCCTGCTTGCTCTTTCTCTTGAGTCAACCCTGCAGGGAAGGGTAATGATGGACAGCAGCCTGGGAAATCCTCTGTTTCCACCCCCTAAAGCCAAGTTGTACCAGCTAAACCCAGAAGAGTCTTGGGAGGAGGCTGTACCACTCATTTTGGTAGGAAAAGGTGATGCTGTGCAGAAATAAAATGTGGCCTTATCTATATTTAAAACAGTAAATTCTGAAGGGAATAACACTGAGGCTTTTCGCTGAGGAGACTCTACCTTGAATGATGCAGCTTTAGTTCATTCCATGTCATTTCACAGCTTTCCAGGCCAGATGCAAAGCTGCTTTTCATAACTTGTTTGTTTCATGCATCCTGTTGATATGGGCAAATGCCAATATTGGTGATGCTGGGTTCCAGTTAGCTGATGGAGGTCAAGAAGGGCTGAGACAGTATCCTGTTGGAGTTTACTTGTCTATTGAAAGTTAAGACATCTCATGAAACCCTGTTGTTTTTGCTTGTACATTGCTACTAGCCCTGTCTAGAAATACCACTGTTTTCTCCAGAACCAGATGTCTGGATGATCTATGGCATGTTTTCTGTGCTGCTGGGGATTTTCAGGTTCCTTATTGCCTGGACTTTCTGAGCCTGGAGTTGCTCTGAGGCAGACCTGCAGCTGAAACACTCCCACACAGAAGAAAGAGATGTTCACAGGGAAGTGGATTTTTCAGGTTGGTTTGGTTTTATTTAATAGTGGGTATTCCAATTTGCAATAGGCCATTGAAAACTTTGGAATATAATTGTCATGGCATACTTGATCTGGTATACAAGGGAATGTTTCCTTCAGTCATGTAATTTTACTGTCTGAATCTGTGTTATAAAGAGAGGCCTCTTCTCACAGCTTTTTATGAGACATGTGCTAGTACAACTGCAAGATGCAGCATGAAAAGCAGGAAACAAGATTTTAATGAGCTGCATAAATTCTCCTCAGCACTTTTCTTCTGAGAATAGCCATAGTGAACGATGCATGAAGCTTTTAAATGCCTTTAAAATATAATAGAAAAGGTGTCTCCTTAAGGTATGTGGGAATGCTACAGTGACATTGCTTTCCATGAGGTGGAGGGCAGTGAAGTGAGGAAGAGTTCTCCACAGCGTGCAGGGTATCATCCTAGGCCCTGGATTTGGTGCTGGGTGGTCGGGAGTGCAGAGGCTGGTTTGCTTACCTGGCATGACAAAAGAGTTACTGTAGAGATGCATGAGCCTCCAAAAAAAAGAGAAAGTGCTTTTCTTGTTCAGTCTTGAATACAGCCTGGAGATTTTTATTTTTCTTTCTCCCTGTGGTATGTTATAGTGGAAAATGTGATGGCTATTTTATGTTTTGCAATTTTGGCTGCTGCAGTTCATCTGTGTTCATGATAAAAAAGAGAAGACGCGTGTAGGTCTGTCTGGGACAGTTATCACTCTCAAACAAGGTGTTACCATACGTGGATTAAGATAGAGCTGCCTCTCCAGCAGAATGCTTTTGTGGGGAACAGACAAAAGCTGCTGCATGTGCTACGAGAAGACTTTCCACAGTTGCCTATTCACAGACAATCAGGGAAGAGAAGTTGAATTCTAGATCAGAATCAAGCAGCTGTGGAAAGTGGTGAGAGGTAGAATTCTTGCTGCCCGGAAGGAAGATGGCTCTGCAGGCAGCCAGCCCCCAACTCTCTTTTGCTGCGGAGGTGCAGCAGAAGTTGTTGATCACCTTATTGATCATGAACTGCACGGCTTTTAAAAAAGTGAATTTCTTTTGCTGCCTTGTTCTTGTACGGGAAGGGAGAGGTGGCAAACAGGGAGAAAGAGCAGGTGTGTGGGCACAAAACTGCATTTGAGAACTTCTGTGCCTGTTAATGCTTCAGAATTGTCAAGCTGAGATATCTAGGCACACTTGATTGGGCAGCATTCATCACAAACGCCATAGGCTTCATGAAGATGTTTGTCTTCAGATTAGTTTAGGCTTAGATATTGTTTGTAGAATTGTAATTTTCTGTTGTTCTTTTTATTGTACTAGCTACCTAAAGTTTTCCTTTACTGTTGTTTTTGCAAAGTTACCATCAGGTTAAGAGAAAATAATGTCCCTGCTGTAATTTTTAGAGAAAGTTCAACAAGCAAATTGTTAATGTTTAACCTCAGAGGCAACAGTAAAACTCATTTTCAGAACTGCAAGAACTGTGGGTTTCATTTTTGTACTCGTAAATAAAAAAAAAAGAACAACAAAAACCAACCACAAGAACTCATCAAAGAATAACAAACCATGAAAACACTTCTATCACCAGTTCAATGAAAACATGAGTAAGAAGTAGCCCAACCAAAACATAAATAGGAAGAAACAAAAGAGGAAACTCTCGAGCATATGATAATATTTTAATTTCTTCCTTTCTTTGCTTTTTAGAATGCCATATAGTGTGTAAGCTGCAAGTGATGTATTCAGTGGTGTGTGATCAGCTCCTTCTCGGCACAGTGGTGTTTAGCAGGTGGTGTGTGCATGTGAGGTGTGTGAGAGAGCTCGAGTGCACGTGCCTCCTCCCTGAGCCAAGCTGTGGGCACTGCAGGTGGAAATACGGGTATCTGCTGTCATCTGAAATTGAAAGGAAACATTAAAATGTGAAGCAGTAAAGGGATATTTACATCTTTGGAGAATTGGAGGCATGATTGCTTTTGGTTTTTTTGTTCTTCTGCAGTTGGTGAGGTTTTGCTTAAAAAATATTACTGAGATAATTCATCTTTGCAAGCACAGCTCAGAAGCTCTCCCTCATAACTGGTATGCAGCTATTTCTCAATAATCCTCTCCCCCCCTGTAGGCTATTTTGGGAAAGTCATCCTAATCTGAAGACAGGGAATATAGTGGCAGTTTAGAAGTGCTTTGGTGACATGCTTCTCTTTTCCCTGTCCCCACAGCCCTCGGCAGAACAAGCTGTTCTAGGAAAAGTTGTTTTCCTGGTGTCAGTAAGCCTGTGGCTCTGCTGAGAACAGGCTGTCAGTCTAGAGACCCATTTCTTCATAGCTTTGCTAAAATAACATGTGCTAACAGAAAGAGAGCCTGATCTATCCCTCTGTGCTGCAGAGCAGAGAGCTTTGCTTGGATTTTTAAAAGACTCCCTTAGATCTGGCACTACCTGGAAGCTGCCATGTCAGTCTGTCTGTCACTGCAAGCCTTTTTTATTGTGAGAAGTGCTGGTATAGCTAAAAGGCAACAAATACACTGCAGAGGTGAGATAACTGTGTTGGAGCAAGTGTGAACTCCGTGATACTGGTGAAGAAGGCTGCTTTTCCTAGCATATGGCTTAGGGGAGGATGGCTATGGGGTGGTGGGTGTAGGCTGTGTGGGCCAAAGAGCTCTTCTGCAGAGTCTCCCTTCTTTGCCAAGACTCTGCAGCCCCCTTGTTGCAGAGTGGTCAGCTTTATCCAGCAGTTAACTTTTAATTGGTCACTGGTTTGATTTTGAGTTTCAGATTTAACGCATGATATTCTGTAACTTTCGTTCGGGAAGCAAGATGAACAAGTGCCTTAATATTTAAAGGGAATGTGATCACTTTGCTGAGGTTTTGGAATGCTGTAGGTGATCTTTATCTCTTTGCAAACCCCTATCCATTTTACATGGACTGGCTTTAGCAAACTGGTAATGGGCTCTCTTTGCTTAGCTGGGTTCATGGCCCTCCCTAGAGGGAATGCCTGGTTCTGTGTAATGTGCTACAGACGTAAAAAAACTGCTGGTCTAGAGTATAAGAAGATTCTGTGTAACCACCCAGACTGGGGAGAGACAGAAAAATAGGTAAAATCATGTGCTGTTCTTTGAGAAGGTCTAATCTGCTTTTAGAAGCGCTGTAATAATGAGATCTATTATTCGGAGAGGTGGGCTACTTTTACCATGGTGTCCTGCAGGAAAAGCAGTTGACTTGTGCAATGAGGAATTAAGAACAATAGACCAAAATAACTTCCTAAATTGGCTGACTTGGAAAAATCCAGTAACTCAGTGTTTCACATATGAAAAATACTTGGTCATTTAGTGAATTAAGTGGCACAAAGCTTTCCCTTGCAGTTCTCTATTTATTTGTAATGAAAATGAAGAGTTCAGCCTAGGATGGGAGAAGAAAAACCGTAAACTGCTTCAGTCTAGAACTTCCCTCTGAAGATGCCTTTGACATTTTGCTATTGTTGCCTCTTCCTTCCAAACCAGTCCCAAACTCTTAGTGGGTAAATGGGATGACTTCAGCCTTGGTTTTGGTTCCAAAGTGAGCCAGCTCCAGAGTGGAGTTTCTGTACCTACCTTAGCATGTCACTGATGAGTACTGGTGTTGTTTGGTGCCGTGGTCCACGGACAGTGCAGCTCTGAACAAGTAGGACCAGAGTGGATTAAAACAGATGGGTGAAATTTTCACTCTGCAGAAATTGATAACATTAAAACTTGGCTCGCAAGTGATTCTTTCATTACTTAAACATGTGAAACAGTCTGGTTTCTAATGATTTGGAAAGGGTGTTTTCTTTCCAAGTCAGTTAAATAAACTGGATGAACTGATCAACAATAAATAGGTTTCCTTTTTCCTGCATGTTTGGAGGGACAGACTGAATTTTTGTGCAGGGAACCTATTGCTGTTTCTTCCTCTTACAATATAGACAGCTGATGTAGTGTAGCACTGTGTTTCACAGCCTCCTTTCTGTAATTCTTGAAAAAATGAAAGCAGTTTGTAATTATTGCATAATCTGGTAATTGCAACCAAAACCTTCTTGGGATCTGGTTTGGCAACTGTATTGGTGTGTTGATATTGTTTTGCTATTTGAACAACTTGTGAGAGTATTTATTGTGAAAACTGAGAAACTGTGTGTAATAAAAACTCCCCACCAAAACACCCCAAATCAAATAAAAAGAAAACTGTACACACACACAACTCCCCATCCTGTAATGCTTATAAAACCAGGTGCAGTCTGGGTTAATTTTTGAATCTAATGAACATTTAGTTGACATTCTGTCCTTTAGGCTGAACACTGGACAAATACAGTGGTTTCAGCTTTTACCTAGACTGACTTTGGTGTCTGTGCTGTACTTAGTTATAAAGACACACATATGGACACATCCTGGTGTCTCAGTCAAAGGTCCTGTGTTCAGTACTGTTTCCACTCAGCTCTCTTAAGAGTGCTTATTCCTGTAACTTTCTGATTTGGCAGTCATTTGTACTAGTCAAACAGTAGAAAATCAGAGAAAAGGTCCCGTTTTTAACTGCAGCAGGAGAAAACATCAAGCTCATGTTTGAAAATACTCCCCCCATCCCCTTGAAAAACTCTGGTAGAAATGCCATATAAAAGAAGGTATTGTGAATTCCCTATTTTCTGTGTCCCAACCCCATCTTCTGGGCAATTTCTTCTTTGCTTCCCTGTTCCTTTGTGCATTGATTAAATATCAAGTTAATGGTTTCCTTTTATAAAAATTGCTTCCTTGAAAATGGGCCATCCTCCTCCCTCAGAGCCTAATGACGGAAAAGTACAGATGATATTGATATAAGCTGTGTTTACTTCAATGTAACAGCTTGAAAGACTGTGTTTGTGTACAGTAATCTGCCAAGTGAATAATGATTTGGTTTTACTTGTTCAATATTTCTTTCTTTCCCCTGGAGAGGGGAAGGGCTGAACAACCAGTAGCAGTTGCATTTAAAAGGTCTTTAATTATGCCATGCAGTTTTCTTAGAAGGCCCTTGAACTATTCTTTCACCCCTTCCTCTTGTGTTTCGCATGGGTGAGTGCAAATAAGATGGGAGCATAAGGGAGGTTCAGGCACTGACCAGATACAGATCTAGGATCCTGCTTACACATAGCGAAGTCTCAATGGAAAGTAGGAAACCAGAGGAGGGTTGAAATGGTTTGAGTGAGTTCAGCTGGCCGAGGGTGTGCTGAAAGTTGAGGCAGTGGTGAGAATTGACGTGTCAGGGCTCAGCAGGGTGAACACACAAGGTGGTGTTGTTACAGCTGCTTGGTTGGTTCCTCTGGGTTTTGCAACACTGTCCTCATTTGGGGCAAAATCAAAGCCTTCAGGTTGTACACTGGGTTCCAGATGATCTACCCCTTCCGTATCTTTTGAGAGACTTAAACTGGGTATTATAAAGCAAGGTTATACTTCAGTGAAAAGAAAAGTTTACACCAGTATCTGGTTTTCTAGTTTCCTTTGGCTTTAAGGTTTCAAGACTATTTCAAAAAGGTGTTCCTGGTAAAGAGCTCTCCTTGAGCTTGTGCTCAAAAAGAATTCTTGACCTGGAGCTTTTACCCAGAGAATGGGTTTTGCATATGTATAAGCAAGTGCTCAAAATGGATTCATGATTCACAGCTTGAAACTGAGGAATGACAGAAAAAGAGATGTAGAAAAGGGAGGGATAATAACCTTACAATTTCCTGGGTTCTTTTTCTGTTGTGTGCATTACTACAAGCACCACATTTCTAAGCAGGGCTGTTAAGTGAAAAAATGGGGAGTTAAGGCACAATTTGCTAGTTGGGAAGGATTCTAAGAGCTGTTCTGAGGATTAATGAAAGGTAAGTTTCAAGAGGAATAGAAAAATGCATAAATAGTGAGACTCTTTCCTTACTCCCTTTTTTCAACTGGCTTCCAGAAATACTGATGGCAAGCTTGCTTTGCAGAATTTTACTCTTTTGCAGCCCATGTTTAGTAACTGCAGTAACCAAGCAGTTGGGCAAGATGGGAAAGTTATGGAATGTGTTAAAAAGTGTATGCTGAGAATGTTCTCCTGTGGTTCCAAATTACTGTGATCAACTTGCCTTTTCTTGAAAATACCTAGCTTTCTACAGATAACTTGGCTGGATATTACCTGGGTTATGTGAGGTGTTGGCTGCTGCTGGAGGTGTTTTTCATTCTGTTTGTGGATGTTTCATTAATGAGTCTCGGGGCCAGCGAGAGTACAGAGCGATGAGGCAATCCTGAGTCAGCGCATCCCTGTGATGATGCAGGAAGCTGTCTGCTTGGATGCAGGTTGTTCAAGAGGCTTTCTGTGCTTGGCACTGTGTGTAGCTCTAGGCAGACAGTCACAGGGCGAGAAGCTCAGCAGCCTGCATGTAAGGATGTAAAACCTTCTCCCAGGAACTTGGTGCAGTGGTCACTGTAGGGCATCTGCTGTGTCCCTCAGTGAGCAAAGCACAGACCTCCTGCCTCATCCTGGGGGCAGGGAGTGAGTATTGTTGGGAACATGAGTGGGAGGGCAGGGATGAGGAACCCTGAGGAGAGGCAGTGCTGATTCATTCTCCTTCCAAGTCTGTTGCCACCATGGTGTTGAGGACAGGAACTCGTTTGCTGTTGCGATGAAAATACACATAAGGACAGAGGCTTGGAAGGGTGTTATCAGAGAAGGTGATGTATTCCCTGCAAGGTGCCCTAAATCACCACTGAGTGGACAGAATGCTGGAGATGCCTGGTGAAACTCCTCACATGTATTTCTGCAGCACTTCGGTGTGATTTTCCAGCCTTGGCCACAAGTTTGTTGTGAAATCATCACCATCATTTCCTGGGTAGATGTGGCTTCCTTTGGCTGTCAGGTTTTGCTTCTTGAAGAGGTGGTCAGTTTTAATGGAAGCAGAAGTTCCTTGACATTTTTTGCTCTGCTCCTAGAGGCACAAGAAATGATGCTGTGTTTACAGAGGCATGCACCCACTCACAAGTGTCTGGCCAGCGACTCTTCCCCAGTTTCACCCAACCTCTTGGCAGGCTGCCCCTCCCCCTCTTCCTTACTCCATGCTGGCCCACCCGCAGTCCTGCTGCTCGTTCTCTCCCCGATTTTGGGACCCTCCCTAAAAGGAGGGTCTCCCTCTGGACCCATGAGCACTGCCTGCTCATCCTGGGCTGCTTCACTGGGGCTCTGCCTGACAGGCATCAGCTCATGAGGCTCCTGCTGTTGCATTAAGTTGTTTGCTCCATTGTTTAACGAAGTGCTTTTAATGAAACATAAAACCGGATAGAAATACAAAGCCTAATGGAATAATCTCTTAATTGCAGTGCTGTAAATGACTATTCAGCACATGATTACTGTACTTCCAGGGGGAACAGGGAGGAGGAAAGACTATTGAATGAAAGATACTAAACACTTCAGCTGCGAAGAATGATGATTTATTACCAATCTGAGCATCGGGCTAAGCAGGGCAAATAAACTGACAATAGTAAGTGCTTCTGGAGGTAGAAATTGCCTCATTCAGGGTATTCACTGTGTGCAACATGTAAATTCTACCAGGATAAAAGCACAAAGAGTGATTAATTAATAGTGGCGAGATACTCATGCATGCAGAGTCCTTAGGCAACCCAGAAAAAAGTATTAATCAGCACATTGCCCAATTATTGGCAGATAACTCCTGGTGTGTAGTAGTTTGCCATTTCAGCTAGAAAATGCTTTGTTCCTCTGCGTCCCTGTAAAAATCATGGGGTTTGCTGTGTTACGTGGTTCACAAAAAATACCCCATGTTTTTAAGCAGGCAAGGAGATGTTCTCAGAGGCACATCGACGTTTTCATTTTTTGGTATTGCTGCAAGCCTTTCAAGGTACATTAGTCCTTAGAGAAACTCTGTCCGTCCTTCGGATATCTCACCTAGGTTAGGCAGCAATAGGCAAAACAACTATTATCTTGGTACTGAGCTGGCTCCTGAGTTGGTGTACAGCTGTGTGCTCTCCAGAACAGGGCATGGTTAGCAGGGAACATGTTCCCCAGGAGCACATGCTGCTCAGGGAGGCGAGGTAAGCAGCCTTGCTGCTTCCCACCGGCACTCCCCTTTCCCATGGTTTAGTGCCTGGATTCCAGGTGCTACCTTAGGCAAGGACGTCCGACCTCACCTGCCTGCAGAAGCCCCTGTGTCGCTCAAGCCTTTCTTTGCATGTCTGGAACATGCCCGGTGCCTGCTGGGCTCTCCCTGGGGCACAGAGATGCAGACCCAGCCCCAGGCTTGCACCAGGCAGGTCAGAGATTTCCAGTGTTTGCAGTGGCCTCGGCACTGCCAAAGCCGTGCTGCTGTCCCGTGGGAACTGGAGCTGGCTGTTGCTTTTGGTCCGAGCCAGAGGGTGATGTTCCCACTGCCTGCACGCAAGTGTGGCTAATGATGGTGGAGCTGAGCTCTTGGCTGTTTCTCAGCCTGCTTCCAATACCAAGGGAAAATAGGTGCTTTTCAAATAGAGGTGCAGATGACGTGGTGAAAATGTGTTTTGTTCTGGTGTGGTTTGGTTTTGGTGTTTGTTTGGTTTGGTTTGGTTTCTTAATTTGAAAATCAGAAATATGTTGAATAAGTGTGTACAGAATTGAACGGGAAAAGTATTTGTATCTGTTTTATTATTATTGTTGTTTAAACGGATAGCTTTCTGTAGTTGCTAAAAGTAACAGCTTATGTAAATATTCTTAAAAAGCAGGAAAAAGGAAAGATAAGATACTTCAGAGTGCATTTTGGAGGAGTATATGCTTTGCAGTGTGCATTAGGCATGCATCAGTACCTGCCTAATGCACCCTGTCATGGATTATTGCTCTTGCTTAGATTGAACACTTGCCAAGTTCTTTCGAATGACAATGAGATGCTTTGTTCAGGCTGATGATTCGATTGCAGTTTGAAACTCCAGCACAGAGAGGTACTCAGCTACAGAGCATGTGCACCTCTCAATAAAATTGAAAAACAGATACAAACCATAGGAAAGTTAGCAGGTCCTTCTGTGCATAGATGAAAAAAAATTAGAAAATACTTCTGAAATAATTATAGTCTGGCAGAGACTGCAGGAAAGATTTTCAAATAGGCTTTTCAGCATATAAATAGATCTTTTCAACAAACATTGCTAATCTCGTTATGCTTCTACGTAGTCCTTGCTGTGCAGATAAGACTTGTCCAACCTGTTACTTGGTACATGCTGTTATGTAAGTGAAAAACTCAGAAGGATAGGAAATCTTTCTTTCATGGATGATGTGTTTGCCGCTAATTCCTATGAAAGTACGAAAGAACTTACCTCTTTAATATTTTTAAATTTTTCTTATTCTCAATTTAGTTACAGTACTATCCTGTTCATAGCATGTTATATTTGATTGACTCAATTGTTTGGGAAGGATTTACACCGAGAATGTTTCACAAGAAATGTTATAAAGTTGCTCTTGTGTTTAATAGGTTGCAAGGGATTAAAGATTCAGGAGGCAGAGCTGCATATATCCATATTTCTGAGACAGTTTCAAATGCTCATACTTGCAGGTTTTGCTTTTGATATGCCTCACAGCAAATTAAGCCACTGATAGCATTTGATGTGGAGTTAATTCTTTGCAGTTTGCAGGTTTGCAGTTGGGAAAGGAGCAAATTCTCAGGCTGATGTTACATTCTTTTACACGCTGGGCTTTGAGCTGCATTGAGCTGTCAGCTCCAGGAGTATGTGCTGGGCCTCAGCTGGGATGGTGGCAGAGGGAAGAAAGGAGGACTCTCCAGACTGTGCAGGAAATCTGAGGTGAAAGGCTCTCAGGCTCTGCAGCAGCCTCACTGCCTTCCCTTGCAAGCTGTCTGACAGCATTTTTAACAAGCTGGATGAAGTCAGATCTTTAGAAAACAGGGATTTGGGGATGGCTGAAGGGAACAGAGCTAAGCTGAGCTGCATGTGAAGTGAGAATGTGGCCCTGTGTGTGTGGCACCTGTGGGCTGCATGGCAGAGGGACTGATGGAACAGGAGCTGCTTGGTGCAGCATGGACAAGGTCAGCTGATAGCAGGCTCCTGGGGAAAACCAGTGACTGATTCACTTGCCAGATGTGCAGGGATGGACACAGTATGGTGAGGAAAAGTGTTGTGTGAGAAGGGATTTTAAATGCACACCCATTAAGCAGTTGCTCACTAAACATTTCAGGTTTTCTTCTACTAACTGTGTATCTTGTTGAAATTCTTTTTTGCTGTAGTGGAGAACAGTGATATTGGGGGTTTTTTAGTTGTATTTAGGAAATTCTGTAAAATCAATAAACAAAAGGCATGTCCACTTGAATAATTTTAATGTAGTTCTAAAATAGAAAATTTACTGCATTTGACTTCCTGCACATGCAGTAAGCATTTCAGTATCCTCTCAAAGAACTAAGGGAGTAAAATAGATTGTAAGACTTCAACCTTTGATTTAACTTGCAAAATTATTTCACATGGAAAATTAGTTTTCTGAAATTTAACAGCCGATATCACCTGGATTAATTTTTTTCTTTTTTTTACATTGCAGCAACTTGCTTTTTGCCTGTTAACTGAGAGTTCTTTCAAAGGTTTATCATTTTTATGAGGATGCTGGAGAAACTGTAACTGAGTTGGAGGGGACCATTGGGCTTTGTTTTACTGAGTACTTCTGTGCTACGTCAGGAGTAAAAGGTTTGGATATCGGGTGGGAAGACACAGTAGGTCAAAGAAGCATGGTTTAATTTCCTATAGTCAGTAAGATGAAAATATGTGTGTGAATCAAAACGTTGCAATTGTGTGAAAAAATGAATTAAAATAGGTCTGGGAAATTAATATTAAAGGTTAAAATGCCTTTTCTTGATCCCTTAATTATTTGGCTCTCTTTCAAATAGTACTAGTTTGCAACAGCCTTTTTATCTAATCTCTCATGGTTTGCCAGTTAAGGACATTGTTTTGGAGCATATTTTAAAGAAATAGAAAACTGATTTCATTTTTACATTCTGGTTTTTGTGCATTACTACTGCAAGTGCACGGTTCTCTTGGTACCTTTAAACCTATCAATTTTACTGAACAACGAGAACAGCATAAAAGATATTTCAAGGCAAAAGCAAATGAGCATATAGGATAGTTTTATATAAGGTAGAATTAGGTTGTATCCAATGCATTTTCCCAGGCAAGCCTACAACAGTTCATCCCAGGTGCTGGATTTCTGCCATTGAGATGAGGCATTCAGAGGCAGATGGGTACAGTGGGAGATTTCATGCCCCACTTCACTGAAGAAAGCCTTCAGACTGCTCGGGCAGCAGCTGATAACCACTTCTGACTATTCAAGTATGTGTTAGAGACACTGATATTTTGCTAGTGGTGAGTGAGTTAATAAAATATCACAGTCCTGCCTCTGTGTTTCCTGTGGGGAACACCTTCTCCCTGCGCTGGGCAGTTGTACACACATGTACGTGCTCTGAAAGGCTTGTTGCTCACCCCGTGGTAGTTACCCTGCTCCTGTGCTCATGCAGCTGATTTAAAGAGCCCTACCGGAAAGATTTGGTTTAGAGATAACAGCTGAAGCCGGGCACTGAAGTGCAGAGTGCTGGAAGATCTGGCCAGGCTTAGTAAAACTCGAGATTTGGCACTCTTCCATTGATTTTACTTCAGTCACATAATTTTCCCTGAGCTGGCGTTTGTAAGCTAATGAGTTAAATTTGTTTACGTGTCTTAGGCTGACTTAAACAATCGAGAGAAATGCATGATGTTTTTTATTGTAAGTGACATGCAGGTAATCAAGAAGAGGAAACACTGTGGGAGGGGGTAATGCTGCAGGGCAGTCCATTCACAAGTAGTGAGAGTTGTTCCAGGTTCTGTTAATCCTGGTGGAGAGCAGAACGGATCAAGCTGAGTTTCGAATGGGTCTACTCACCTTAACTTTTCTTGCTTCCCACCTTCTGCCTGAACACTGTCTTAATCCAAATTGCCATGTGCTGTTCTGACACGGCCTCATGCGAGTTCATGTCTACATGCTCAGTTCACGACTGTTGCCAAGTGCTTTACCTCCATTTTCATCAGGGGGAAAAATCCAGCTTGCAGCAAGCTCCAGGAGCTGGAGAGGCAGGGAAGGTGCCGCTGGAACAGTTGCTGGCAACAGCGGCTGGGGTACAGGGCTGGTGACCCTGCTGTGCCAGCATCCCTGTGCTTGCCCTGTGGCAAGTCAGGAGTGATGCCAGCATTTTGTGCATGAGAGACTTTGTGACTGCAGCTGACTTTTAAATCCATAAAAACGGGGAAAGGTTACTTCTGAGACAATCGTGGGTGACTCAAGAGTCCCCTCTGTGCTGGAGCAGGATCTGCTCAGCAGGGAATGCCGCTTCTCCATAGAAGCGGATTCTCAGACAAAGCCAGGATGTAGCACGCTGTCAGAGGGATCTGGGTGTACCAGCTGAGCCTGACCAGATTGGCCCTGGGTCTGAGAGCTCTCTGTGGGAGGAGGCACTTGGGGCTATGTGAAAATGTTTGCTCAGCTGTGCAACAGAACAGTGTAGATGAGTTAGTGGCAAACTGAAGCCTCCCATTTTGATAGAGAGTGAAGTTTAGCATAACTTATTTTTCACTGTCACCTCTGCAAAGTAAACCCATTTGGGCAACCCTCTTATCGGTATCCTGACAAAGCTAATTTTTTGATCCTTGCTGATGAAGTGAGAAGAGACATGGATGGGCTCTTCTTGCCTGCAAAAACTGCTCACATGGAAGCGCACGGTTGGGTCACCACAATCAAGGCTGCCTGGTGTGCAGCTATGAGAGGGCTCTTACAACCTGGGGAGCTCGTCTTGGACTCGGATCCCATCCTAGGCTGCACTTCTAGAGCTGCTCCATCAGCTGCAGCCAAGGCGCCAGCAGCTTTGGCTCTTGCTGTGCATACCCAGTCACTGAAATAGCTCTTGAGCTGCAGATCTTTACTCACCTACCCAAAAGACACGCATGCCTTCAGGGCTGAATGGCAGTCAGACCACTCACGTGGCTTGGGGAAATCCTGGGATGTGTGCCTGTGACTGCCGTGTACAGAACGCCTTGCGAGGCGAAGTGGTCAGGATTTTTCATTGAACATACCCGGTGATTTAAATTTTTCACGCTTCCTGCTTTGCCTGCCACATCCAGAACAAATAAAGCCTTAAATTCATCAACTCCTTGTCTGCTTTCCTTGTA
The DNA here is from genome assembly GCA_013400515.1 of Erpornis zantholeuca. Taxonomy (NCBI): domain Eukaryota; kingdom Metazoa; phylum Chordata; class Aves; order Passeriformes; family Timaliidae; genus Erpornis; species Erpornis zantholeuca. The sequence goes on from VZTN01032288.1 coordinate 98,899, forward strand.
ATTACACTTCACACAATCACACCTTCTTAAAAGCCCTTGTAGTATATTTGCATTTAGATGGAGAATGACAGCTTTCGTGTTCCCCATCTAACTTTTAATTAACACTTTTTCTGACTGTTCTATTAACGTCACCAACACGGGGAGAGGCTGAAAGCCTGGGTTGCTTTAAAGACTTCGTTTCTGCAGCATCACAAGCAGAGAGGCTGCCTCTTAGTTTGTTCAGCTCTTCAGCTATGGCACCATAGTTATATGCTCTATAATTGTCATGTTTTTCCAGATTTCCTAAGTTGGTGTTGTATGTGGCAGTTTATGACTAAATAATGGTTAGATTTTAAACATTTCAGGGCATGAGGGAAAGTCCAAGTCATAAACTTTTCACTTGTTTGCCTTTTTTTGAGAAGGCACAAGAGGTTGTTACTGTCAGTTATTTGCATCTTTTGACAAATCTTTTGAGACTTTGTGAACCACAGGCTGAGAAATCTTGGGGTGTGTTTTTAAGTGCACAGCCGTTTACACTGGGGTTTGGGCTCAGTTCTGTGAAGGATCTGTCATGTTTGAAGAACATCTGAGAGTTCCCAGTTCCTGCTGAAGTCGCTGGGCGCTGCAGGGGCTCAGTTCTTCTCAGGAAAAGATCAGGCTTACTCCTGGGAACTGCTTGATGATCAAAGGCCTATTGATGCTGAAAGGAAGCAAAAACCTTTTAATGGCTGAGTAATGAATATAATTTTAAACTTGGCAACAGTGGGAGGAAACAAATAAGTAAGAATTTGAACCCAAAGATTACCATAGGAGAGGCTGAGTGAGAAGATGATTAATGTTACAAAAGTAGAACTGCTTTTTTTTTTTTTTCCTGGCAAAAACCAACTTAGCTTCTACTTAAGCAAAGTTCCCTTCTTCCTGTTACAACATCCCAGCCTCTTGTACTTCAGGTTTTTTTGTGTAACCTAGAGGATTCTGTATTTAAAACATAAAAAGATGTGTATTCAGGATCATTTTTCCCTATGCTTTGAAGGAAAGGTTGCAGCAGTGCTGCATTTTCTTGGAGCATTGTTTTTGTTCAAAAATGTTTGACAGGCTGTTTTTAACAGTCATTGTAGATAAACAGGTGGGCTCTGAGGCCTTGATCTCTTGCTCTGTGGGTCTGATGCCGCTATCATAGACTTGATGAGTTGAAGAAGCCTAGGGGAAGCAAACTCTTGAAAAGCAAATTTCAATTCATATTACTTCAGTGTGAAGATATGTATTTTTGGCAAGCATGTACCAAAGCTGATTGATGATGTTGATGCACAAAATTATTGACTAACTGTGCCATCTGTTGTACTTCTGCCCTATGTTTTTCTCTGTGTATGTTCAAACTGTATTTTCTGAGAAATTGTGTTTGATGTGAAACAGAACTCAAGAAATTCAGTAAGTCACAACTTGTCGATGTTTCCATAAAGGAAAGGAACCAAAGGTTGGGATGAGGAGTTTTTGATGCTGTTTGGTGTTAACTGTGGTGTTGTCCTTTCATCTGCTTGTGTTGCAGTCACTGTCAGGCTGCGTAGGTGATGCCAGTGTGAGAGCTGAGCACAGCTGTGATGCTCAGGAACTTTCTGTGCCATGCCTTTATCCACATTTCTTTTCAACCTGATGGGCTGATGAATGAACCTGCATATTTAATCTTTGCAGGTGTGATCGTGGCTCTCTAAATTGGTGGTAATTCTTCTGTGGAGACTTTAATAGGAACAGAGCTGGGGTGCTGCAGCAAGGCTGTTGTGATACATCCTTGTGAGCTCTGTTTAATTGTTTTTGGGGATGATGTGTCTTGCCTTAAACAAAAATAATGTCTCTCAATCATGATCAGCAGTTTCTCATGTTAAAAAAAGAATCAATTTTAATGACAAAACAGCTTCAATCAATTTGTGTTTTCCTACAGTTGTACTAAAATGAAATGTTGTGTCACAGTGTTTCAGAGGAAGAGGTTCTGCGTGTTGAGAGGGAAGTGAGTGGTTTTTGTGTGTTTGCTTTCTAGCCTTTCTCCACCCCCCTTCCCTGCTCCTAGATAATTCCCTTGGGGAGCCAGCACTAGATCTTATTACAAATAAAGCAGATTTTTATTTTCATTTCGTTTTCATTTCGAGTATTCATGGGACAGAAGAGGCATAATTTCTTCCTGCAGTAGTCTGTTTTTTGAAAATGTTGTCATGGTCTGGATTGTCACGTATCAGCATTTGACACTCTGTAGTAAGGTTGGCATGTCACTGAGAGCAGCTTCAGAGCACGTCAGTATTTGGTGGCTTCTGTTACAGACCCAAGTCTGGATGATGTTGCAGATCAGGGTGTGTGCTTTGCTGAACTTCCTGAACCAAATCACTTATGGGAGCCAGTGCAGTGCCGTCACCTTGGGCTGCTTTGAGCCTGGGAGAATTCTACTGTTTCAGTCTGTAGCAAAGCAAAATGTTGGGGTTTTTTGGGGGGTGGGGGTGATTTGTGCATGCGTCCCTCAACTCCCAGGCTCCCTTGTGTTTGGTGTGTTGGTGCCAAGCCTCGAGGTCCAGTTTCCCCAAGCATTTCAGCAAACCAGTAAGAAAGAGCTTTGAGGTGGTTTTGAGGTTTGTCTTGAGTTCTCATTCTAGGAAAATCTGAATATTGAAGCTGTGAGTCTGAAGAGGTCCCTGAAGAACAGGAGTTCTCCCTGCACCTTTGGCAGTAGCAGGGCTGGGGCTACACGTGCGCGAGGGACATGGTGCTGGAGCCTGGCAGACGGCGTCTCCGCACGGGTTTCCTTGCTGGCGCCTGACAGGCCACGGAGACCTCCTCTCCTCTTGGCACGGGGCCACACAGTGCCTCAGCTGACTGTGGTTCTCAGAGGCTTTCTGCTTGGTTTCCTGACACTTGACCTTAGGGTAGCTGCTGTGTAAGTTAAGCATAGCCCAAGTTTTCAAAGGAGTTTCATGACATGGTAAAATAGAATTGGAAGGAGTTTTAGCTCTTGCCTTCAGGTAGTCTAAGGTCTTGTCTCTAACTTGGAGGATGGAGGGCTGCTGCTCTCAACTGCATGATTAAATAGCTACTCAGTGGTTTTTCCCCTTATCCTTCTGCTTTTGAAACTGTAGCTCCTTCTGTTCAATGAAGTTGGAGGAAAACTCGGAATGAAAATTGCATTGACCCAATTCAGACAGGGAGGCAGAGGATGGATGGTGATGCTGAGCAGCAAAGGGGAGGAGAATGACCCCTGGCCTGGCTGCAGGGACAGTCAGCTGTGCATGGCCAGCAGCCTGGGCCATGTACCCCATGAGGGTATGAAGACTGACCTCACTGGGCATTGCCCAGAACTCCCGTATGTGTGCGAGCACCCGTGTCCCCTGGCATGTTCCCGAGCAGGCACCTTTGTGTCCTCTTAAAGCTTCAGGAGCTCGAGCTATGGCAGAAAGGTGGTGCCCCTGCCCCTCCCCTCTGCCTCCCCTCCACGCTCTTTAGAAAGAATTTATTGCTGGGAAGAGAGCTTGGGGTCAAGGAAGGTTCAGGGAAAGAAAAGGCCTTTAGGGGCGTTACAGCTGCTGTCTTTGCAGCAAGCAGCACGTAACTTGTTTTACATTCAGTGTCAGGGTACATATAGGAAACATAGCTACTTCTCATCATAAATATTATTGTTGTGAGAGACTCAAGTGGTTTAGGGTTGTCATTTTGTTTGAACGTGATCAGAACCTCTGAGCAAAACAACTTGATTACTCTGAATTTGGGTGCTTGCCAGCCTAGAAATAGAAGGACATCCGTAATCCATATAGATGTAGCACAGCTACAGTAAAAAGCAATTTTCAGGGTCATAATATGTGGCCTGCCTTTTTGTGAAACACATTCACTTATAAAAATAATTTGCAAGCATACAATTTTAGGTAGTAGTTATAGCTAAGATTGCTTCTAGCTTGCCTTATAATTTTTCTTAAGTTTTTGCATTTTGCAGTTGGTGTCTCCCACACCTGACTGCACAAAGCTTTCCTGGCACACACAGGGTAACTGCCCAACTAAATGCTTATAGATAGGAAATTGCTGACATGCAAAATGATCTCAGATGCACAGGGGAAATGATTCTATTATACAGTTTATTACAGAAGGATTGTATGTATTTACTGAAGCAGTGGTGTGTGATTCCTGTTCCCTTCTTTTTTCTTTTATGAATGTTTAAAATAGTTTGCAGAAGTAAGTTACATGATATTACTGGACACTTCTGTTTTGCTATATTTGGAAACAGTTTGGCACTAGCAAAGTTGGAAACTATGCTAAATGTGCACAGTCTAACCCCTGAATATGTTTTTCTGTCCTAGTGGTACAAATACGTGCTTGCTGCAGTTCCATATATAGAAATTTGCCATCAAGCAGCATCATTTTCCAGAGCTCCCAGTGAGTCAGGAAATCCCTTCTGCAGAAGTCAGACCTCTTGCTTACCTGCTACAGCAAAGCCAGTCCTCTGCCTCTCCTCTAGGGATGATTAAACTTTCAGCAGCAGATTATTGGTGTAGCATTTGGGAAGATGTCACTGGTGGGGAAGACAAGGCTCTTCCCTTGCAAAGTGGGACATTTGAGAATTTGCTTGTATGAAGAAGAATATAGGAATTGTATGTATACAGTAGACTGTGCAGTAGAGTAGAAATAGAACAGGGGAGAGATGCCTGCATGCCTTTCCTTCCCCAATGTCTATAGAGCAAGAGATTCCCTTTTTTTGCAGTAGTGTTTCTCAGGCAAGGTGCAGTTTAAAGGATCTGGTTTTCCACTAGGTCTTTCTGCTGTGCATGTGACATAGGTTTATTGGTGCTTTGGTGTGGGGTTGGTGGAACTGAGTGCATGCAGATGTGGTTGAGGAGGAACAGGGGGATTTGACCTGGTGTTTTCTGAGTTTCTGAGAATTTCTTTCTAAATTCATTTGCATGATTGCTTTAAATGCATCTAAATGGGTTTCCTGGTGAGCAGCTTTCAAGCCTGTTTATTGCCAAGTAGCGTTGCCTTGTTTTTTGTCAAGTAGGCAAAGTTCATTGTTTGAAAGTGGCAACAACTTCAAAATAATGGATTCTTTTTTACTCCTGGGTGAAGAGTTGGGGTGGAAGTCTGAAGGAGAACAAGAGTGGTAGTTTTTCACACTTATTGTTGCAAATGGATTTGCCAGCTGGTGTGCTTATCACCCCCACTTGACTGCTGCTCAATTTGTTTCACAATGAAATGGATGGGTAGTTCTTCCCACTCTTCTTCAAGGATGGTATCAGGAGTAGAAATCACTGAGAATGATGCACGTACCTTGTGTGTCATGTTACTGTGTTGTACAGCAAATTCTTGATGTAACTGATTTGTTAGCTGTAACCATTCCAAGGATTTCAAAATTGCTTTCATTCTGGATGTGTGCCATTGTCTAAAAACCAGGATTTCTGTACAAAGTAGATACTTGCTGATAGCACTAGTGTACAATGTTAATTGTCCTTCATTTCTCTCTTTCATAAAGCTTGTGCAATGAGGACAGAAACTTGCTGCGGATTCGAGAGAAAGAGAGACGGAGTCAGGAGGCGCTGGAAGACAAAAACCAGTTCTCCGAGAAGATTCCCCTCTTTGCAGAACCCTACAAGGTAATGGTATGGGCTGGGCTGGGGGGGGGGAAGAAAGGAGGCAAGAGAGTTGGTGTGGAAGAGCTGTGGCTCTGAATAGGGTGTAGCAGACTTGAGCATGATACATACAACATCTTCCCATCTGTTTAATTTTATTTCCTCAGAGTATGTGCTTGACTCTGTTGGTTGTGCCAGAGCAGTATGGACTTTGGGCTGTCCTGTAGTTTGAGGGAGAGTGCTCAGGAGCAGCTTGGCTGCCTGGCTGCCTGCAGCTGTATAACAAATTGATCTGATGTTCATGCTCCTGGAGGCTGCAGGTGCACCAAGCTCAGCTTGGAATAACTGCTAGTGCCTCAAGCAGTCCTGTCTGCTTTGGAGAGAATTGCAGGATCAAGATGAGCTTGCCAAACTTCACTCATGGTGATGTGTGGTGATTAAGTTAAGATCCTGAAGAATGTCTCTTCCTGTGCTGGATCTCTTGGGGAGCTTTTGAAATGTCCACCTCTTTGTTCTTCCGTTGCAGACTAATAAAGAAGATGAGTTGTCAAGCCGAATTCAGAACATGCTGGGCAATTATGAGGAGGTCAAGGAGTTCATGAGCAACAAAACCTGCCAGAACCTTATAGGGATTCCAAAGAGCGTTGCCCCTCTGTTTCCCCCCAGACAGCCTGATCGCCCGTACTTCCCTGAGAAGGCCATCCGTACACTGCCATCTTCATTCCAGCACCCGACCCGCCGTCCACCCGTGGGACCTATGCTTGTAGCCCCTCATCCTCCAAGCCACTCCAGTCGCTACCAAAAGGCACAGTCAGGAACAGAACCACCTTCAGCTTTGCACGCCAAGAGCCGCAGCGTACCCAGCACTCGGAGCCACGGTCAGGAACATGGCCGTGGTGGCTGGGACAGTCAGGCAGGTTTTCCCCACGGCCACGACGACAAACCTGGGAGTGGGGAAGGTCATGCTCATGGCCTGCAGGCCTCCCCTTTGGCACTTTCCCCGTTCCTGCCATGTTTGTTGTCTTCTCCAGTTCCACCCCTGTCACCTCTACATTCCAGCCAGCATATCAATTCCAGGTCACAGAACAGCAACAAAAGTCATGGGTCGACCTACAGTCAAACCAAACCATTACAGGACTTAGTGACAGGATCACAGGAGAAGGAAAGTCAGGACAGCCCAGCCGTTACCTTGACCAGCACCACTCAGCCTTCGTCTCAGACTTTTCCCCCTTCTTTGGCATCAAAAGCCAGTGCAATGCAGCAGAAACCAACTGCTTATGTCAGACCCATGGATGGCCAAGATCAGGCACCATTTGAATCCCTGGAGCTCAAACCTGTCCTGGAGGAGTACCATGAAGGACCCAATGAAGATGTCTCAGATTTGAAGGCAAAAGTTAAAGCTGAACTATCCAAATTGGAAATGCCTTCTGAGCCCAAGGAAGAGACTGATGAAGATCTCTCAGATTTGAAGGCAAAAGCCAAAGCTGAATTATCCAAATTGGAAACCTCTTCCGAGCCCCTAGAGGTAAGTGCAATTTTTGGGGGTCTCTGTTGGAGCAGAATAAGTTTGGCTGTGGGAGAACAGGTCATTAGATAGCAGTGACTGCCAGAAACAGTGATGACTGTTTGTCATCACCTGTTTGGAAGGTGCATTTTGAGGTTGACCTGGGTGTGAGATGCCTGTTTGAATGGTGAAAATGTGACATTTCCTGTGATTTTTCTATTGTTTTCTCAGTGAGGCTGCAGCAGGTTTTATGGTTTGAGCCTGCCTCTGTGCCCATAATGTTTGTTTTCCTCTAAGGCATGTTGAAAAGAAGGGAGAAATTATATGATGAGAAGATCAAGTGTTGATGCAGAGTGTCAGTACTCTGTCTGAATGGTGGGGGGTGGAGGCCCCAAATCCTCACTGAAAATTGGGACAGCCAGCAGTGCAGTGAGTTCTGTGGTCACCTGTGCTTTGTGATAAGGAACTGTGAACACCACAGGATTCTCCTCTGTAAGTTTGTAAAATATCTCTGTAGACCCACAGCAAAGTATGTCTTGTTACTTCAAGTTTCCTTATTGTACTTCATCAGTTTTTGCTGACCAAGGCCACCTCTCTGATTTGTCATGTGGCATGGAGGCAGAAGCCCTGACTGGTAAAGCAGTGGAAGAGGAAGAGCAGCATCGTAGATGTGTTTTTCAGCAAATGGAGCTCCTTTTCCTGTGCCCTTTGAGAGTGTGGGTGCAGTCTGCTTTTCATGGAAAAGGGTGTGGATCAGCTGCAAATGGCTGTAGGCAGTATCTTGTGGGACATGAGAGGAAACTGTCAAAATGACATTGTTGAGAAGTTGTGAAAATACTTTCATGCTGAGAGACTTTATTTGCTATCAAGTAGGTTTGGCATTGCACATCACACCTCAAAACAGGAAGTTCACTGAGGTCCACATTACCTTATTTGCTTAGCTGGATATTTTACTCCTGGGAGACAAATAAAGCAGTGCAGGGCATCACCTTCTACTTTATCTTATTGTCTCATCTGCCTTATTGTCTTATCTGTTTCCCCATCCCCATACTTCTTTGTCATCTCGTGTATCTCTGGTTTAATATGAATTTTGATAGGGCATCATTAGCTATGATGCTGCGTGCTGAATGAAACCTTTTTCTCACTTTGTGTTGAGCATGTGAGTCTGAGTCCAAGTGCCCATGAAACTCCTACAGTTGCCAGTGCAAGAGTAGCATTGCTCATGCTCCGTCTGTTAGATCTGTGGCAAAGTAAGAACACAATAAAAAGGGAATTGAAGATAGTAAAAGAAATGATTTTGTGCAAACCAGGGCCTGGATTTTAATTATATGCTTAGTCCGTTTTGAAGCTGATAGAGAAATCTTTTCAGTGAATATGCTGAAAGATCCTCCTTTGCAGAAGGGATCTTTAGGCTGTGGCCTCTGACTGTTTTCTGTGCATAGGAAGGGAGGGACACAGGCATTTTGGATAATGGCTCTGTAAGCTCTAGTGAAAAACACATTACTTCAATTTCTGCTTTTTTCAGTCTTGTCATTGTCACATTTGCTAATTTCTGTTTGGTCTCAGTGATGGACATCTGTTTGATAATAGAGCCCTCCAGTGCTGAAGCCTGGAGGGAGAAGAGAAAGCAACAGTGAGGTTGTACCTGGGTCTGTTAGCGGATGAAAGGTGGTCTTTAGTTTTTTTGGTGAAACAGGAGCTCCAGGGAGGCTCCTGCCCTGAAATGACCCTGACAGTGGATAGGTCTAGACCAGAAGAAACTCTGCTGTTCTTCCCTCTTCTTCCCTGAATTGTTTGGCCCCAGTTTGCTGAACAGCCACAGGCCAAATACAGTTTTTCCTGTGATCTCCCTTGACATGACTTAGGAAAGCCATTTCCTGAACCACGTGTTCTGGTTATGATGCCTTGAATTGAACTGAATTGAATTGAATTAATTTAATTTCTAAGGCGTGTTTCACCTGCAGCTGTGAATTCATTATTGACAGCTTCTGCTCATGGGAACACTAAAAAGTTCAGCCTTCCAGCTTGAATAGACATGCAGTTTCGGTGTAGAGTAAAGGAATCCACAGTGGATAACAGTGCACTGAGTCACTTTGCATTGAGACACTGAACAGCTCCTTCCCCTCTTCCCCAAATCAAAGCTTTCACTTTCAAATGTCATCACTGTCCCTTTAAGGCATCTGTCAAAAATTGTTGTGAGAAGGATTAAAAATATAGCACACATGGAGAAGCTTAGATGTATCCCTTCTCTTCGTGTGCCAGGTTTTACCTCTTCCCCAGCACCTAAACAAAGATGCTTTTAAAGCCATTCTCTCTGTCCCTCTCCATGTCTTTAGGAGAGCTGCAGCGCCAGCAGACACCCTTGTATTGCCTCCATTGACACAGACTGTGATGTGTGAAAGGGAATCAGCTTGACAGCAGGGCAAGAAGCAGAGAGGCTGTTCTGAGGGAGACTGTTTGTAAATCCTCAAGCATTATTAAGGGCATAGTGTATGGAGGAATATATAGCCCTTGATCCTCACTGAAGATTTGGCTTTGTTTTCCCCATAATTTTGTGCGTGTTAGGTCATAGCTCCTTTTACCTCGTGTAAAGAGGTCTCACTGGACTCTCCTGCCTGTGGACTGGGCAGCCAATAGGGAAGCAGCCAATTTAAAACACCGAAACAACAACAAGCAACAATGAAGCAGCCCAGATGTGCTTTTGGTAACACTGTATTATGCTTGAAGCACAGGGTGCACACAAAGACCTCTGTGTTCAAATCTCTGTATTTTCCTCAGTAAACATTTATCACCAAATAGAACATGGTTGATATATAGTAAGTAGTAATTACTAAATACCTATGAAAAAGTTTGGATGGCAAATATAAAAAGTCCATTCTAGATAGATAATTTTTCACTGGACTTCTTTTCATGCCTCCAGAGTTTTTCTTCTGGCAGGAATTGCCAGACAGGTGAATCCTGTAAAATAGAAATAAATGTGTTATTTTAATCCTGCATTCTTTCAAAATGAAAATCTTTAAAGATGTATGTACCACTGTTGGCCTTATGTAATGAATACACAGTAGTTAGCATTAAGCTATTGTTGTCATCTTTCTACCCATCTTTTATGTATTTCTCATTTACTGAATAGAAGGGAGTTTGTTTTGTTTTTTTTTTAGTTTTTTCCCTCACCCCTTGTATTCCTTTTTTTGACTATTTTTTTCTTTGCTTTACACTGAGGCAGGTAACAAGGTGTTACTTCTATATCTCCTCTGCTGCCCTTTTTATAATCAGAAGGGCCTTAGGGGATTGGAAAAGGGTTTCCATGCTTTACCACAGGCATTGTGTCAATTTGTCTTGTTGCTGGCGTGTGACTGCTAAAGCAGCAGATCAAACATGAATGGGAATTGTGACTTTTTCTGACTGTTTTCGGTAAGAAAAGTTTTAAAGGCAAAAAAAGTAAACCTCAATTTCACCATAAGAGCTGAAACTGAGCTATCTCATTTTTGGTAAACATCCCTAACAACTTGCTTGTAAATATCCAAAGCTGTGCCATCCAAGGCCTTTCTCACAACCCTTGGGTATTGTGGTGTGAGCTGAAATGAATTACAGCCAGAGGAAGGTTTACTGTAGGATTCTCTGCTGCTTGTTGTCATACCAAGTGTCCAAAGATGTATTCTTTTACTTGGGTCTTCTCTGTATTCCCTTTTGGCTCTTGGAAGTGAAAGCAGTTGGTACTTTTTATGCTCTTACATTGTTTTAATTTCTTTTTCCCATCTTTTGCTGGGTTGCAGGTACATCTAGGCACAATGATGACCTTGATCAGTGCCTCTTGGGATTGTTGCATGGACCACAGGTAGTTTGAGGGTTTGACTAGTGGTTATGAGGTCAGGATTGCACACAGCTTTTGCATTTTTAAATGCATAAACACATTTTTGGCTTCTCTTGTTTTCTCTCACTTGATGAGCATGCAATATCTTAGGAGAATTCACAGTCAATCCCAGTTCACAGGAAAGATATATATGTCAGTGCAGTGTTTTGTTCAGGTTTTTTCAGCTGAACCAAGCATGAGGGTGTAGTTATGTAAACAGAAGAAGCTACTTGTACTTGATTTAATAGGTGAGTCCCACAGGATGCAAAAGAGGCTTTTCCCTTGTGTGCCTCTCCTTTGGAAGAAGCCACGCATCCTATCCAGGCTGGAAATAAACCAGCAATAAAATGCCAAAGCAGCTCTGATGACTCAAGCGGAACATCCTCCACCAACCTCTCTGTAGATTTTTTAAACTCTCCGCACCATTTCTTGCACAAGTGGAAAGTGCCAAAGGGACAGATGTTGCCAATTTGAACCGTACAGGGGGAAGGCAAATATTGCTAAGCAACCGAGTGCTTGAGAGAATTTTTCGGAGAGGAGCCAAGGGAGTTATGCCTGGGAGCGCCTGCAGCTTCTCATGGCTCGGTGCGAGGGAAGAGATTAAAAGTTCTTTCCTGTCAGGGCTGACGCCGCCAGCACAAAAGACACCATAACCTATTGACACTGATTAGGGCTGACAAGGGAATGTATGAAAACAGGAAATCTGCCCTGCCATGTGGGAAGGCAGTAAGACATGTTCACAGAGGTAAGTGCAGCACACAGCTGGTGCCAGGGTGGGGTCAGCAGTTGGCTTCAGCGGGACGAGGTGAAACCCAGGCAGGGACCCAGCCCCATGAAATCCAGTGGAGGCCATGTCTGGGTCTGGCTTTCACATCTGACTGGGAGCAGGTTGCTGAAGGATAGGCTGGAAGGGAGAAGGGGGTGTTTTCAGTGAGTTTTGTAATAATTGCAGGCTGCTTCATGTAAATGGAGTTACCTTCTCTAGTTACTGAAGGATGAAAGAGCTTATAAACGAGGCAAGCCTTAGAACACCTGTGTGTGGCTGTGCTCCTTCCTGGCCAAGCAGCACTTCATAGCTAAGTGCCAGTCTGGAGGTCTTTGTTCTGGTGGTCCTGAATGCCACTGGAGACGTTTCCTCAGAGAGTGAATCTGCCTGTTTCAAGCCTCTGAATTCTTTTGGCTGTAGACTCCTGGTGTCTTGTTCAAGAGATGTGTTTTCAGGAATGAAACACAAGATTTATCTTCCTACATTTGTCATCACACTAACACTCACCTAAGGCTACTTTGAGCACCTCCTGGACTTTGATCTGATGCTTTGCTTTGTTTAAATGTATGGAAATGTTTAGCACATGCTTTGTGTTAAATTTCTTACTTCATGGGATTTTTTTTTACTGGCTACCAGTGAGCCTAAGTGGAAGTGGCATTTTGCAGCTTAAGGATGCTCCTTAGGAATAGTCTGGCTCAGCACAGTGATGAGGGTTATGACAAGTCTGATGGTACTGTTTTTGCTTCTTGGGCACTGGTCACAGTGCTCTTACCCTGTATGGGTCCTGCAGTAGGAAGGTTCTTCACTGAGGTGTTGTCAGCTCTCTGGTTTTCAGTGAGCACCAGCATTAAGGGGAGAAGAGTTTCCCTGCTGTTTGTATCAGCCGGTACAGTCCTGCATCAAGAAGGGCTTCCCGATGTTCCTGGGCAGGACATGAGATTGCCAGAGCTCACCAAATCTTGACTACAGCAATATGGTAATTTTTGAAATGAATTCAGTAAGCAGTGGTGTTCTTGCCCCGGCACACTACTCAGCCTAGTCTGTTTTTCTATAAGTTTCTATAAGTTATGTCTCTCTTACACAAATAAGAGTGTGTCATTATTCTGTGCCCTGGAGTTTCAGGTCTCATTTTTCATTTTCTCTGATGTCTAACAGTGTTGCTGTCTGAATTATCTTTAACATCCTCCTCCCTTCCAAGCTCTAGATGCCAGTTACCATCTTCATAATGATGAGTGTTTATTACCTAGACAATAAAATAGTGCTTAATTATTTTAAGCAGCAGAATATTTTAATTCCCTGTTGGAAAAGGTGATACTCCTAATTTTTTGATCTCCTGCTTTTTGACACACCAATTTCTCCTCTTAACTGCTTTAGCAGTGTTACATTTTCTTGCCAATTTGTTCCACTGGTCAAATGGTTCATAAATGTCATTAGGTATTGAGGTGCTCTTTATGCATGCAGTCAGGTGTATCAAATAGTGGGAGATATGATCTTGGCAGTCTGTCGTGCTCCAAGCAAAAAGTCTGGGTGCATTTCCCAGAGAGGCTATGCCATCAGCCCAGCTGCCTTTATGGGTACCCAGGCACAGGGAGACAAACTGCAGCTGACATCACTTTGTGCTTGTTTCAGACCCTGCCAAGGGCTGGATGCTGGCAAGTGCTGTCTGTCCCTTCCCCACAACCACCTTCATCTAACAAAAGACACTACTGCCTTCTATGAGCCCCACTTTTCCAGAGTACTGAATTCAACAGCTTTGGTCTTTCTGCCTATTCTTCAGATGGACCTTTTCTGGAATCAAAGGAGGAAGGAACAAGGGTGATGTTTGCTTTTGCTGCCAAGGAAATAGAGCTCAATAGTACTTGGCTTGTTGAGTAATTTTTAACCGGTTATGAAACTTGACCTAAACTCCCATTACTTACAGAAACTCCAGTTTGGGTGACTTTCAAAAGTTCAAAAGTGCACCTTCCTTTGAAGACAATAGTAACTTTTGCTATTCAAGACATTACCATATAGCTTAGGTTATGCCACAGTCAGAAATGTTATCTTGGCTGGCTTGCAAAGCTTCACTAAGTCAAAAGAAAAAATTGACCATTTAAAAACCCCCAAAAAACCTACTTAAATTTTTCAGATCTTTTTCACTGCTTGAAGTTAGAAAGAATAGAAACAACGTAGCAATACTTATTTTTTCTGTTTCTTGGGAGATGAGAGAATTCAGTTTCTGTTAGCATAATTTTAAGAGAATTTATTTGTCTTGAATCAGAACCTAAATTCAAGTATTTGTTTTAGTACACAATTGAATCGAAAGCACCCCTAGAGAGAGAAGTGAGTGAGCACTTCCACATGATTTTTAAGGTTAACTGTTTATGTGTTTACAAGTATTTTTTGTGTCTCTAGAATGAACACACTGGCAGAGTGACTGAGCATTTTACAAGTTTGTTGTAAAATAAACAAAGTGTGGAACGATTCCTTATTAAGACTGTGATATCTATTTCTTCTAAAGCTTGTATTTTTTTAACTTGGTTTAAGAACATTAGTTTTTTAAAATATGACTTATGCATGTTGTGTTTTGAATAGCAGTAGCTTATGAAGAATGCTATAGGTTTGGGAAGATATAGAGTGAATTCATGTAACAGGAGAAAAAGTCGTGTTAGATTCAGATCCTACCAACCTAGTCCTCCTCATACAAGGAATGCTTTGGTTTCTTTCATCAGCCTGTCAGCTGATTGCTGTTCAGACCAAGCTGCAATTCAGATTTGGCTGGACACCATCTGTTCTCTAAAGGTGAAGGGTGTGGTGCCTTAAGCCTGAATGTTTTCACTTGAAGCAGGCATTTTACTGAAGGTGCTCTTGTGCTGTCACGTTGCTTGTCTCTTTGCAGTTTTGCTTTGTTAATCCTTGGCTGGGTGTGCTGAAGGAATGCCATCTGTGCTTTACCAGTGCCTCCTTGGTGTGCTGTACTGTGGAGCAGGGTCAGCTCCATTCCTGCCCATCTTTGCTAATACAGTATTCGTGTTACCACAATAGTATTGCACATTTTTCCATAATGAAAGCAAGAGGAGAAGCAGTCTGGTATTTATTTTTCTGTTTGCTATGGTAGCAGTAACCCCTTGGGTATGTCCTACCCTTCCCTTAGACATTTCCTTAGACTTTTCCCCGGAGCCTTCTGTGGTGCACCTGTAGGGAAATGCTTGTCCAGCTTTCAGGAGTCTAAGGATTCTGTGTGAAACTATTACAATGTAGAGACTTTGAGAGGACATAGAGAAATCACAGTACTCAAAGGTGTTGAGCCCTATCCATCATGTGGATACAAATTATGAACCTACCTGCTTACATCCCTGAAGCATTTTAAATGGTTGAAGTATTTTGGCATTGGTTCTTGGGAAATTTCACACAAACATTGGCATCATTTGAACAATTATATATGATGGAAATGATAGGCTGTGAAACAGTGATACAGAAAATCTGGATGTATCTGTAGTCTTCTCCAGTTTCCTGTCCCTAAGATGCTTCAGGAAAAGATAGAGAAAGCTTTTCCTTAGGCAGAGGTTGGTTGGTGTCTTGGTATTTCTTGTTACCATCTCTCCTTGTTTGGATTTTAATTACAAGCTGTTCAGACAGTCTGTTAAATAAGCAAAAAAGCCATTTCTTCTCCCCAGATTATACAGACAAGGAAAGAAACAGTGAACTGACACTGAACTGTTCAGAAACACTGAACTCTCCCATCCTCTCAGCATTGCTTCTTTTTCTGACAGCCTTTTGAGCCTGGGAGGCTCGTGGCTTGTAGCTTTCCCATTACACCTGACTGACAAGGATCACTTCTCAAATGCCAGCCAGGTTAGCTCAGCACCTCCTGCTTCGCTTGGCTGCAGGTAAAAATCATGTGTGACAGCTCTGCAGGGCATAAGCCTGGCCATGAAGAATTTCTGAGACTTGGGAAACACCGTCTGCAGCCTTTAATGCAGAGTTAAGGGAATGATAAAAATGTCTTTTAAGGAAGCTTACAATTTGAGTAATGAGAGAAACAAGTGTCCTGTGTGTATGGATTTTAAATATTGCAGACTGTTTGTCCTAGGCATAGCATGAGCAAAGAAGGGGCTAGAAGGCTCTGTCCAGCCCTGGCCTTCTGTTCCCACCTGGCAAACAAGCTGAGGGTGCTGTGGGCTTTTTGCTGAGTGCACCAAGCTGTGGGCTGAGGAGAGGATGAAAGTGTCTGTGTGTGTGTTCAGTTGAGTTATAACAAACATCTCCTGGGAGCAGACCCTGTCAACCTTGGACACTGCTTTTACAGCTGAAAGTTTAAGTTAAGCTGCTTTCAAGTTAAGCTACTTTCAGTTTCCTGGCCACTCTTTTTAGCACACAAAACTGAAAAGACTGACCAGGTAACTGGTGGACAGGACTTGCTCTGGTTTCCCATTGTCTTTAGCATGATAGGGAGCTTCCAAGAGACTTGTCCAATATTTCTGTCTTGGAGGATAATTTTCATCTGTGTATACATGATGATGATAATAATAAAGCACTTTGCTGTTCCAACCACAAAACATAAAATCCAGAAATAGGGTTTTTTGCATTTAGTTCAGTTGTAAAACAATGGTGATAGTTGCCTTTGCAAGCAAAAGGATATCCTGCTATTTTTTTCCCCACAGGTTATGTTCCTTGGTTTAGAAGCATTTAAAAACATTTCTTCCATTTCCATTAAGGTTTAAAAATAGCGTGTAGGCTCTTTCTGAGTTAAGAACTTCATTTTCTTAAGGAGGGGGATACAATTCCTATCCTTTCAACACACGTTTTCTTCTCTTTTTTCCTTTGGGAATACTATCCTTAGATGCACTAACAAGCATCCCTTTATTCATGTCCCTCCCACTTGCCTTCTCCTTTGATGTGCTGGTGACTGATGCCTTTCAGCTCCCCTCCAGGTTGTGCGGTCTGAGCCAAGCAGCAGCAGCACAGAGTTGTGCTGGGTGCTGGCCAGGGACTGGTGATGTTGCTCCAGGCTCCAGCCTGCCTCTTCAGCTTGTTTTATTTCCCAAAATTTTATTGGCAGTGGTGGTGATGCAGGGAGGTGCCGAGGGGCACTGCTCTCAAACAGCTGGGAGAGCCTGCACCTCCAAACCTTGTTTACCAAGTCCTTAAGGGGAGGTGCACCGAGCACCACCACTGCCCTCATAAATCTAACTCGGCTTGTTTTCTAAGCAGAAAGTGGTCTTTGGAAAGGGGAAAGCCTTTCTGAGAGATGGCAACAGTTAATTATCTGAGGTGATCCCCAGAACCACAGGATGCCTCTCACCACCAAAAGCCCCAATTTCCTTGATGGTCTTAACAAACATTGTTATTATTTTCTTATCTTTTGTTGTTTTGGCTGAAGTGACCAGCTCTTTTCTAGAGTAGGCTAGAGTCAGGCTACTCAAAATACTGTAAAAGTATATCTATTAGCATAAATTGCAACGTGGTGGTACTGGAAATGAGAAAATACCTGAAGCAGTGGCTTGCTGCTCTTACTCAAATGCTTACATTGAAGGACAACCATGTGTTCATTCTGCGGGGAACAGGGAGACACAACCTCAGCCTTTTATGGACACAACACTTACAGACTCACATTAAGCAGTATTAAAAATTATTTACTAGAGAGATTTTAAGGGGATGGTAGTTGAGAAAGTTTTGTGGAATCAAGGGGTCTGAACTAGGTTTTTGGGAGCTACTGTACAGATGACAATTGCAATGGAGAAGTGCTGTTGTGCAGAGGTTCTTTATGCAGAGCAACTTATTAGTGAGATAATCAGCCTTGGCTGGAATCCTGTTCTGCATAACTATATACAGGTGATGCTGCACTTAACTTCCACGCCTACTTTGTTTGGATTTCAGCTTTATTATTATTAGATGAAGGTTAACAAGAGATGCACAAATTTCTGTCAGCAGCTCAGGATTTGTAATGAATCCTTCATTAAAACATACTAACAATCTGCTCCCCCAGGACACAACCCCCTTGGCTACTTCCCTCAAAGAAAGACAAAATAGCAATTTGTTTTTCTTATGCTGCTGGAACACAAGGAGGCCCGTGCATTTATTTTTAGATTGAGCAAAATAATCCATCTCGGGGTTAGAAAAGCGTGTAAAATCTTTAAAGAATGTTTTATTCCCTGCAGGCGCCCACACAGAAATGGGACAGTACAACCATTGTTTGCTGAGCATTTTGATATAAAATGCTTAAATTGCCAGGATCATTCAGTGTCAGCTGAAGAAAGCTCATGGGAATGGTTTGATTTGTTTTCAAACCTGCGTCAAGGGTGGTGACAGGCTGGAGCTGCTGTCTTCACTTTGAGCTGGGCTGCTGAGTTGAGGTGTGGGCAGAGGCAGAAGAGAAGGTAGTGGGGCATTTTTTAGTGGAATAACTTTGGCATTGCCGTGGAAAAGAGAAGAATGGTCTCAAATGGATTAAGTATGCTTGTGGAACTGTCTACTGGGAGCTTGGCTACCAAACCCTGGTGCCCACAGAGGACCTGAAATAGCACCCAGAGAAATTATTTTAGAAGGCTCCTGTGGACTCTGAGACTGGTAGATTGGATTTGTAGTCTACAATGAAGAGTTGTGACTTCAAGCAAGCAGCATAAACACAAATGAGAAAACAAATGCATTTACAGTGTAATTTTGAAGATTTTCTCTGGCTGGATAAGACAGAATCCATTTATATATTTTTGTTGGTGCCTCAGCATTGCTTTAGTGTGCACAAAGCAAAAAGCATAAACAGGTTTTGTTTTTCATTAAATACAGAAGTGAAAACTCTGAAAGCAATGCCAAGCAGATCTACCTCAGCTTTGCTTTGATTTGCTGGAATTATAGTCTCACTCTATTAGGTTGAAGAAGTAGGTTGGTGAAGGGGGAGGCTCAGGATGTGTTGCTTGTTTCTGCTCATCCTCCATAGCTGAACCCACCCATCTGGCTACCTGAAGCTGGCACAAAACTTAAACAAGTGCATCTCCAAGCATGTATTTTTTACAGTTACTGCAGTGTGTGCTACTTTGTTACTGCTTTCCACAAAGAGAATCTGATATAAGGTTTTTATAAAAGTTCAGCTATTTCAGTTTTCCTTGTGTTTAATTTTCTCTTTTTGTCCTTTTGTATTCTACCTTATGTTTGGGGAGCTTTTTTTGTTGTGGTTGTCATGTTTTTGTTGAAATGGAGTGAGCTTTCTTCTTCTGTTCCAAAAATGATGTGTTTTGCAGTAATTTCTCCTGTGAAAATTAATCCTAGTCTTGGGCAACCTGCTGAGAAAATTGCCTTTCCTTCTCACAGGTTTGTTGTTCTGTGACAGCAGCTTCCTGAATTGCCTGGAACAGCTCAAGCTGTTGTTAGAGGGACTCTGCTGCCAAATAGTACCTCTATGTTATTTTACAGTAGTAGTGAAACCTCAGACAGTATTCCCTGTAATGAAATGGCCTTTAAAATCTGCAGCCATAGTTTATGAAGCCAGTCATTAAGGACATACTGAGCTCTGTATGATTTGAGATTTTAAGCAAATGGTGTCTATAAAGGTTTCATGACAGTAATGAAAGTCTCTTTTTATTGAATATTTCTGAAATGGATTTGAGCTTAATAGAAAAATAGCACCAAGGAAAACCTAAATATGTTCATGTATTCTCATGCTTGCATATGAGGAAAGTGTGAAGTCAAGGAAGGAATGGTCTTGTCCTTAACATACAGCTTGTTTTGAAGTGTTTGCACACACTTTAGCCTGATTTGTTATTGACTTAATCCAAAGCTTACAGGCAACAGTGCAAAGACTTACACATCTCTGTAAGCTTTAGCTCACTCCCCACATTTTGTCTTTTAAAAACACTAATGCTTTTTGCATGAACTTCAAAAAGGAAACAAACAAAAAACTCAATCCCTACAATTTCTTAACGTGAAAGAAATCAGAGGAAAATCTCATGTTGACTACTTGCCTGCATCTTTCTTACTTGACACAATTTTGATGGTTTTGTTTGCTTTTCATCCCTGTTTCCCCTGTGCATTCACTTCTCCAGTGGTTTGCAGGGGTCTTTTTTATTGCAGCAGCTGCCACAGGGATGTTTTCCCAGGTTCACCCAAATGGTTGTTGATGCCGGAGCTGAGAAAGTTGTTTTGTTAGAAGGGGTGGGTGCTGATGGAACCTGTGGGTTGGAAATGCAAGTGTGGTTTTATGCCCCAGGGAGCTGTTGTGGTTACTAAGTTTCACCAGTATGTGCTCAAAAGCAAGTCGTTTTCTATTGTTTCCAAGCCATTTAGCTACAAGCAATCAAAATATCCCTGATCCATTGTTCAGGGAATATGAGGCCTTGGACTAGGTTAGTGCATGTGGGAAAGTATAGCCTTATGCACAGACTTTGTGTGCTTTCTAGGGAAAAGAATATTTGCTGGTAGCAAAGCATACATTGGTTGCATGGCATAATCTAAAATACCCATTTCTAAAATGTTTTTAAATTATTATTTTCAAGTTATGCAACTATTGGGTACAATATAAGAGGTGCTTCAAGTTTGTAAAATGAAAAGCATTATAAGATTTCTGATCTGTGACATGGAACATTCAAACAGCCTTGGCAGAGAATCTGCTTGGTGTCTGGTGTTCCTCAAGATAGCTTGTGAAAGCCTTTATGAATTTTCATGTTTTTGTGTCGATCAACAAGATGGTTTGAGCTTCAAGCTTTGGCAGCCTTTTCAATACATGGCAGAACATTATTGCATCCATCATCAGGATTAGTAAAGGCTTGGTTAAAATATGTCTTGTCTCTTGTTGGCTGGGTCATTTTGGAAACATGCCCTGCGTGTGTCCATCTCACATCTATCTGTAGCATGGTGAGGATGGATTTCTAACTGCACAAAAATACAGGGGGGAGGTTGCTTTGGAGAGTAAGTTGGCTTGCTATTGCTAGCGTGACTTGTGTGCAAGGAGGAGAGGGCATCTAATATGCAAGATCTCCTGCTCTGGCTGCCTAAACACAGATGGGTGAAGTGAGGACAGGAGGGTAGGTTTCAGTCTGATTTTTGTCTTGCCTCTTGTTTTCCAGCTAACCCTTCACATGTATGCAGTTTTGTGATCTTCATTGCATTCAAGTGGCAGTGACTGTGCACGTGAGATGAAAAAATAAATTTAAAACTTAATATTCCTATTCAAGTATAATAAAGTGTAGTATTAAATGGGAAGCAGCTGAAAATGTGATATTTTTTTTTATTTGTTTGGTTGGATTTTTTTAGCANCATGGGAAGCAGCTGAAAATGTGGGGGTTTTTTATTATTTTTTTTTTATTTTTTTTTTATTTGTTTGGTTGGATTTTTTTAGCATGAGAGCTGGTGACCAGTGCTGATAGTTGCAGGGGCAGAGTTCTCATTAGGCACTGAAGAAAACCTAACAGCAAATTGGAAGGGCATGGAACTCATAATTGGCTTTTCTCATTGTTGCTGCACCACTTGCTTGGGTTTTGTTGGTGCTAATAATTCAGTCTGAGATCAGGCAAAGAGCAGTAGCTGGTGTACTTGAGCTGTACACACACATTTCAGTTTTAATTAGGAGGAGATAGCAGGCAGCACAGGAAATGCACCTGTGCTGTAGCTGTTCCTCTCCTACACTGCCTGGGTACCTGCAGCACCAGTGTCACCTAAGATGGACAGGGGGAAACAAGGGGCCTGTTTGTGCACAGGATCTCAGGGGGCACCTCCAAATGGGCTGTGACAGCAGAGGCTTGCAAATAGCAGGGATAAGCAGTTGGGTGGAAATTACTGAGATGAGAAGGAGCAGAAAGGTCTGCAACACCTTAATGCTTGCCTGAGAGGCAGCCTGCATCTGTTCCAGTTAATGTCTGCTTCCAGACCTCCCGTGCTCCTCTTGGCACACTCTGTGTGCTCTCACTGCCTCTGGCCTTGTTTGAGCCCACACATCTCGGCGGTGTCACGCGGTGGCTTCTGAAATAATGCATGGCCAACTCCCTCTGGGAGGCAATTTTTTTTGACATCTTACTTGAAACTACTCTGCCACAGCCTCTTCACGAGGCAGACTATTTAAAGACCAGGGAGAAAGCTTCAGCCCCCTACCTCCACACATGAGAGCCATAAGGTCCTTCAGCTCCACTTGGCACATGTGACAGAGTGAGATGAAAATGTGTGCTGTAATTTTTAATGGAATATCTTTTTTAAAAAGAAACAACCTTAGAAGCTCTTTCACCCCATCTTCATTACAAATAAAAAAAACCCCAACAAACTCCAAACAACTACTGCTTAGTCTTTGTAGTATCAATGGCCCACATATTATCATGGCCGGGGGGCATCTCTTTTGTGTGCCTGGTGGTTCCTTAAGCGGTTTGGTTTGGTTTTTAGTTTGTTATCATGATTTCCTCATTCATTCCCTAACAGAGCTGTGCCAGGCTCAGGCTGTGAGCAGAGCTACCGATTTCGGAATTGCTCGTGAGGGGCCATGGAAGTATTTCTGATTCGGAGAGTTTCGTCACACAGTTGCTATGCAGTGTGAATTGAGTGCCTGCGCAGATTTTAAATTGTTTTCTAAATTAGGAGCTCCCTCTCTTCTTTTGTGGGTGCACCTGTGCATTTCTGCAAGCCTGTTGTAGTAAAGACAGACTAATTTCTCAAGTAACTTCTAGGGCTTCTTATGTTTGTGTAGA
The DNA here is from genome assembly GCA_013400515.1 of Erpornis zantholeuca. NCBI lineage: Eukaryota > Metazoa > Chordata > Aves > Passeriformes > Timaliidae > Erpornis > Erpornis zantholeuca. Next base: position 121,229 of record VZTN01032288.1, read on the forward strand.
TGCTTGAAATTATTTTGGCCTGAAGTCCTTTTCAGTTCGTGATCAAAGCAGTAGTGAATCCTTCACTGGCTGTTTTCCTTTTTTGACTTTTAAATCATTATTCTTATTAATTTTATTAGTAATTCTATTAGTATTATTGCTGCAGGAGCTAGCTGTTATTGAAGCACAGCATCAGTTTGGATGGGAGCACTGGCTCTGAAAAGCCAAACCAAACCCAGCAACCCAAAAATTCTGGATGTCCCATGATTGTGCTTGGCCTTGACCACCAAAACATTTTGTAAGTGACATTTGGAGGTGCCTGTGTCATTCCCAAACCAAAAGAGAGTGTGAATGTGGCATAAGGAAATCCTAACTAGGGACTGTACAAATGTCAGTGTCAGAGAACAAATAGGCACCAGGCTCAGCTGGAGTTTTCTGTGGGGAACACGTTACAGTGTTCCCAGGAAAGGCTGTGAAAGTGCTAGCAGGGGTAGACAGCAACATGGAGTATTTGATCTTCCCCACCCACAGTCCTCAGTGCAGCTGAGCTCATTTCAGGGATTTCTTTGGCGTTATGGCTTTTTAACTCTTCCTGCCAGGAACATCATATTTCTGCTTTTCCCTAAACTCTTCTCTTAAAGCTGGCAAGGACATTCCTTGCTCCTGGGTGGTAATTGTGGTTTAATGGTGGTTTAGTGGTTTAACAAGCTGAAACACCGCCAAGATGTGACTTGAAGGGATAAAAACCCCACCAAACCAACACACTGGATGCATATTTGTAGAAGATGAAGTGTCCTGGGTCACTACAGCTGGGATGGAGGGAAAGGAGGTGTGCCCCACAGGTTTGGGGCACAGGGACAGTCACCGTCCTACCTGAGAGCAGAACCCCTGTGTAGTCAGCTGGCTCTGACCAGTTTTGGTGTGGTTTTGACTCTCTACATGTCCCAAACAACCTGTGATTGTCATGTCCAAAGCAATCTTTTCACCCTGTGTGTGATAACAGTATCCTAAAAAATCCAGCAAAAACAGAGGTCCTTATGCTGCCAATGAAGACTTGTGTGGTGCTTGTTTAGTGTTGTGTGTTTGTTTGCCTTTAAATTTTATGTCATGAGGAAGAAAGTGGTTTCTGCTGAGCCCCTGGACCTGTGAAGAACCAGTCACTGAACCCCTGGGGGTTACGATAAATCCTCCTGACAATTGAACTATAAATACTCTGTGTATGTAAAGCTGTATCAATGTCAAAGTCCTTTCAGCCTCATCAGAAAGAACTCCAGGAAGGGGGATGTGGGTTGTTTGGCAAGGATAAGAGAGGTCCAGACTGGCTGTTACAGATATTCTCTGATACTCAGGTTAATCGAATTCCTCTTTAGTCATCACTTAACAGGTCACAAAACTTAAGTTTCTGAAATGAGTGAAGTAAACTGATTTTGATTTGTTGCAATCAATCTGTTATAGAGAGGCTTTTCAAATACTTTGTCCAGTCAGGATCTTGATTTCTTCCCAGTTTCGTGGAAAGTGTTTTTTGTGATGCTGTCATGGGATTTTTCTGGAGCAATCTGTACAAGAAGATGCAAGTGTCGGTGTCTGCTGTTCGCCACTTACTGAATTAAGAAATTAATTAGGCTGAGCTACCAGGTTAAGCTTGCTGGGAAGAAAAACAGGGAAAGAGGTGCCTTTTTTGGCACTGTGAGTTACAAAGCATCCCAGTCTCTTGCCATGTGGTAGTTCCTTGCTGTTTGCCCTCCCTGTCCCCTCCTCCTGCCTGCTGTGGGACACATCTGCAGGCCTTGCTTTCATTCGTGTGACGAATCTGGCTGTGCCTCAGCTTTCGTTTGGTTGGGTGAGTAAGGTCAGAAGCAGCTCTCTATACGTGATTTTCTGAAGAAAAGTCAAGGCTTTGTCAAATGAGCACTGCCTCAATGAGAGCTTTATGTAGACTCAGACAAATGGGGCTGCAAGGAAAAGGCATTCCTCATCTCCTCTTTTGCTTCCAGTGTAAATAGTGCAGCATGTGGGAAACAGATGAGTGGACTTCCTGTGAAAGGGCCAAGGATGACAATTTTTGACTTTATTGAAGTGTTTGCTTGCTTTGCTCTTTACTTTTTTCTGGGGAAAATCCTTCTGGTTGGGCACTGTATCTTACTGTCCTCTTCCTTGAATGTGAATAAATTCTTCCTGGCCTTTCCCTTTCAGCAATTACTCTGATGACTGGACACTTCCATACAATTTCTTGTTTATAGACAAGCAACTGGTCTGGGATGCATTTGGCTTGTTACAGCTAATCAGCCCTTTGGTTGTTTTCTGTTTCAGCCTCCTTTAAGGATATCATTTAGGAAAGGACATGTAAATGACAGATACTTTCAGAACACATGCCTCGTTAGTTGATGAGAAGCTGATCTGTGGAAGGAAAGTGGTATTCCCCATGGCTGCATATCAGTGTGCAGAAGCACACATACACTCTAAGGGATATATTAGAAGACCCTGCCATTACGATTTGGGACTGGGCTCTTATAATATCATGTGATTGCCTGTCAATCAGATCTCTTCAGGCCAGCTGTGTCAGCTCAGCAGCTTTAGATAGATTATTGGTAGTATCAGTAGAATGTTTGTTCCTTTATCAGGTACTTTACCAGGTCTGTCACATCTTCATCTCACTATCAGGGCGTTTAACTTTGGGATTGATGATTCAGACTGGTTTCAGCATTATTCAACACCAAGAGCACTGTGACACCCCCTTCTTCATTTACCACCAGTAGCTTTGCAGTACCATTTGCCACGAGTGGCATTGTTTGAGTTGTTTTCCCCCATTCCAGGCAGAGCGTCCTGTTGGAATCTCCGCTCACCTCTGTCAGGCAGATGTGTATGTTCACTGTCTGGGCATCTGCAAATGGGTGGGGGGAGGTACAGGGGCAGCCCCTTGATTCAGATCCTACCTGCAGGCTTTTCCAGAAATCACTATATTGCTTATACCCAGTGCTACATTCAAGGTTTTATTATGAACTGTACAAATTACAGTTGTATTGGTTTTCTATTTTTTAATGGCAGTTGTTGTTCTTATGCATCCAAGGGTCTGGTCCATGATTCCTCCACTTAAAACCACCTCTACTTTCCATTCTCCAAGCTCAGGACTTTATGCTGACTTCTTTTCCTGCTGAGTGCACATGGATTCATAGAAGAATGCAAACCATGGAACAACGGGAGTCCTGTCAGCTGAATGAACACAATTGTTTAATGAGCTCTGTTTCACCTTCCTTCTTTTTCATCTTTATTTGACCATATCTTCTTCCAAAGACTTGAAAATGAGAGGCTTTTTAGGAGTGCATTATTAACTGCCCTTCTGATGGGGATTTTAATCCTTACTAGCATTTCATAACTAATGGACTTCCATGAAATTTATTGAGCTGTTGGTAAGCAAATGTTCACTGAGTGCGTGCTTGTCTCATATCAGTTGGTAAAAAATCCTAACAAACTCATACTGCTTCGCTCTTTCTTGTTACAGCAAACCATTGATGCGCAGTCCATTGAAGAAATTTTGAGGGTAGGTACTCTTAAATAATAGATCTCTATATTTGTTTAGATTTTGCCTGCCTTAAGGTAATGGTTGGGCAAAAAATACCTCTCTGCTTCTGTTCATGTAGCTATCAATAGTTTTGGGGTATGCTGAGAAGTAAAGATAAGAGTCAGCCTCGAATACAGCTGGAGTTGTAAGATCAGTCTTTCTATCAGTACATAAGTGTAATACAGTCTGGTGCAGTTTGAGACTGACAAGTCATCTGAGACAGCCAGAGCTACTCCTACATCAAGTCAGGGGGTTGCCATTCCCAAGTGCCCTTCCTCCAAAGGCTCTGGACATGCTGCCTCGTGTCCATGCTACCAGCCCCAGCAGCATGGCCCAGAGCAGGAACACACCTGTGTCCTTCCCACCTGCCTGTGCATGGCACTGCTGCTGCTCTCCTGCTGTGATTCCAGTCCACTCATGCAGAGCAAAGCCGGGTCTGATGTAAAACTGTCTCTGCTGTAACCTTGTGTCAGAACTGGCTGAGCAGCACACAGGCTCCCAGTGGCTGTGGCTGAGTCCATGTTACCCCTTCCCTGTGCACGGTGTGAATATGCACTGGGATTCCCAAGCCAGTGGTGATGATCCTGAGGACACAGTTCCTGGATGTCAAATGCTATTCTGAGACTCTGAAGTCCTGGTGGAACAGTTTAGTTTCTGCAATTCACTTCTGTAGCTGTTGTTTGAGGCTACAAAATCCTGATGCCTCCTTTGCTCTCTGGAAGCTGCTGTTGGGGCAGTGTTTTAGCTGGAGGGGAGCTGAGCACAGGTGCCCACTGGCTGCTCTGTGCTGGCTGGGGTTGCAGCACAAGGACTCCACCTGGAAGTCTGGCATCCTTTTGTGTTTCACCAGACATGTCCCATGTTAGTAATGCCTATCACTATTTTTGTAGCAACCGTGGGAAAACATGTCCAAACGCATGAAGAGGTAGATCCAAAGGAATCTCTGAAGCATGAAACTTGATCTCTGTCTATCAGCAAAAATCCTGATAGCTGCTCCTCTCAATCTCTTTCCAGGAAATGACCCGCTCTTGGCCACCTCCCCTGACAGCTCTTAATACGCCTACTAAAGCAGAGCCTTCCAAATTTCCATTCCCAGCAAAGGTAAGACAGCCTCTTTCTGCCAGGACTTTTGATAAACTAGAAGAGAGCTTTCTGGCTCTTGCATGTGTTTCCATCAGATTTTGTCTCCCTTCTATAAATAAGGGCAGTTAAGGAGGTATTACCTTCAGAAACAGTCAGATAAATTAAGGCACAACGGGGATGAATAAAAAATGCTTCAGCAATTTAGACATTTGTGGCAATAGTGGTCTTCAAATGCAACTGCTTTTCTGAGACATTTTAAGTGTCTCTGCTGAAGCACAAAATACATTTTATCGTTTTGTCAACAGAAATATTTGCTGACTGTTAAACAGAAGTGTTTGGCAGCTGTTGTAAAATTTAAAAATATCTCTTCAAGCATGCACGTACCCTTAATGTGCTAGCAACACGTTTTTGGTGTCAGTAGTACGTTATCACTTCCACCCATGCTAAGATACATCAGGCCAGCTTAGACTATTGGACACTGACAAGCTAGTAGAAATGTTTATTACAGTAAAGTAACACATGGAAAACAAATTATCAGTATGCTGCTCTTACAAGATAGCTCATTTATTTTATTCTCAATTTGCACTTTGTCCTTTTTTTTCTAGGAATTTCAACCTGAAGGATCTGTAGCAAAGGATCAGAGTAAGTAGATACCCAAAGGAAACACAGAGTTATATGTATATTGACAGATAGTTTTGTGTGTTGTATGTTACACATGACATGCCAAATGTTTACATTGAGTAAGAGGCATGGTTTCCTCTGCTTTGTTGAACAGTGATGAATTTAGAAATGGCTTAAGAGATTGTATGCATTCATTACTTAGACATTAAGGCAGCAGTTCATCAGAGAACAAACAGTATTTCATTAGGAAACTGCTTTTGGAATGATGAATAATCTGAATGACAATTATGTCCTAGAAGAAAGTGATGAGTCTAATCTGGTGCTCAGAGACCATAGGGTAAAACAGGCTACAAAGGAGACAAATAAACCCAACCTATTCATTTCTGATTTCCAGAGCAGTATGGAGCACCTTCAGAAACACTGCCTAGTTCTCAGCCAAGAACATCGTAAGTAACCAGATCCTGTTCACATCTCTACTGTGCAGTTAATTAAAATAACCTGAAATGAACTAAATTTTGGGTTGCTTGATAATTCTGAAGATTAAGGTTTTATCAGTCTGACTTTTCTTAGAAAACTTCAATGGAGGGAATTTCCATCAGCAGAAATATAATTGTTGCATGATGGAATAATGGAATTGTTTAGGTTGGAAAAGACCTTTAAGATCATCAAGCCTAGCCCTTAACCTGACAATGCCAAGTCCACTAAACCTTGTCACCTTAACACAGATGACTGTGTTAAAATCAAAACAAAACTGAAGACAAAACCCAACTATTAGTGCACCAGATTAAAGTTGTTTTGTTCTTTGAATCTGTGGCTGTTTCACATCTCTCTTTTGTGCTCTTCAACCTACAATAATGCATCCAAGTGACATAAATTACAAAGGATCCAAACCGAATCTGGCTCTAGATAATGTTTTGAAGCCTGGGAAGGCTAGTAAAGCTACAGCTACAAGAACTGTAAAAAAACAGGGCTGAAATTTTAAAGCAAAAAAAAAAAATTAGTGGATAAAATAACTTGGTGCTGTCCTTCTAGGTGAAAGTGATTATCTGCTAATTAGGTTAATTACAGAAGTTGCTTGAAAACATTTTTGTATGGGCTGACATTAATCTTTCATTATTAACTTGGCCAAATGCAACATTGGTGGGTTCTGAGCCCCACCAATGAATAGATTATATATAAATATAAAATAGAAATCTTCCCATGTCTGGAAGGCTCATGTGCAAGGCATTTGCTGAACCATTAAATTTAAATGTCTGTCAGTTGATATGATACATAAAGATCTCATTGCTCCATGATATGTTGTTCCATGGAAGGCTGCAAACTAAAGACTTGTACAGTTTACTCGACTTTTTTACCTTTTCCTTATCACAAATCATGTAATTAAAAACAAAACAAAACTGGGCTAGTCACAAGTAAGAGCAAAAGCATGTCTCCATCTTGGTCGAGATTATAGAATTTTTCCCTCCAGCTCTGTAGGGTCTTTTAAACATCCCTTTTCCTGCTGTTCCAGCATGATGCAGAGGAGCCCTCACTCACTGGGAGTGTGGGAGAGTGTCTTCCTGAGCAGTCAGCTACTCCCTTAATCTCTTCCTTATTTTGCTTCACTTTCTTCCACCCCAGTTTGCTCCATGTCAAAGACTTCTGGAAATTTTCATTGCACTATTAAAACTGGTAGTTCCAAGTGCTTCAGGCTGTGCCTTCCTCCCCAGGTACCCCATGACCATCATCATTATTTCAGTTCTCAGCTGCTTGTAAAAATCGCTTTAGCAGTTCAGTCAGTTTTCCAGGCAGCAGAGAGAGACTTCTCATGCAGACAAGAATTGGAAAAGACTCCTTTCTTAGCCCACAGGGCCAGAATTGTAAATTTGGCATGGTATGGAGCTCTGTCCTTAGCCATGATCCTCTCTGCTGAGCATCCGTGCTGAGCACATCAGAGCCAGAGCTCATCTGCGAGGGATGTGTGTGCCCACAGCTTGCAAAGGCAGTGGAAGCAGGAGGAACAGGGTGGCCTGGGTTTGTGTCCAAGTGAGGTTTGCCTGAGGACTTCCTCTACATCTTTCCCTTGAACTGAGGCATCCCTTCTTTTTTGTGTTTGTTTTCTTTGGCACAACAGGCCTGGCTTTCTGTGCTGCTCAAAGTGCACGTGACTGTCTGAAAATTCAGCTGCCTGGAGTAGCTTGTGTTGCAAAGTGTGGTTGGCTGAAAACAAACAGCGTTTGTTCTGCTTAATTAGAAGATGAAATCCCAGGGCATCTGTGTGCCCAAATTAAGCATTCAGCTTTTCAGAGCGTGCAGGGATTTCCCAGATGGATTTCATTCTTGAATGCAGCCCTGAAGTTTGCACCTGGCAGTGCTGGAATGGAAGCAGCCCTTCTTTTAAAAGGGGACATGCCAGCTCATTCTTGGTGCTGCATCTTTAACCTGGCTAGCAGAGAGGGACCGGCCTGTGCTTTCAGTGAGGTTGTTTGGCAAGGGATAATAATTTTAGTGCTGCTTCTCTCAGTAAAAGAGCTCTTTTTAAATAGCTGTAGGGAGATTAATGGTGTGTATATAAGCTGCAAATGAACAGGTCCTGCAAATTAAACCTTGGCATCTATTAACTCCTAAGCTAACTGGAGCATTAAAATTATTAAGGGAGATTTATTTTCTTTAACTAAGCTGTTTACCAATTTGTCAAAACCCTGTTTTGGGGAAACTGGCTTTGTCTACCCTTGCAGAAGTATGCCTTGAAGTCTAGTGTTCTTCCTTGATTCCAAATAGAGCATATGTAGTTGCAGTGTTCTTTTATGCTGATGGATTTTATTTACCAGCAGTTCAGATGGAAAAGGTAGTCCTTTTTATTACAGTTAAATCATATTTAAGAAGATCAAGGTAGTTTTCTTTGCATGTCCCTGCCCACAGCAGGGGTTTGAAATGAAATGATCTCCAAGGTGCCTTCCAACCCGAACCATTCTGTGATTATCCTCTTACCTCTAAAGGAAATAAGTCTTTAGTCCACAATTCTTAAAACAGAACAAAACAAAACCAAAAAACCACCCCAAACCAAACTCAAAAGCTTTTAGCATGTATTAGCATCCCTGGAAGTTTCTTTACTACCACCTTTGAAGGATTCCCTCCCCTAAAGAGTTGTAAAAGAAAATAAAAAGGATTCATTGAGATGCCAGTAGATGCTTGGCCAAACTGCCCAGGTGTGTGGAGTGCCTGTATTGTCACTGTTCTTTTTTCCTTTCTGTGCCTCATCTCTCTGGCAGTGAGCTTGGGCTCTGGCCCACGTGCAGAGCTGGCTCGTGCAGGATTGCTGCAGGCTGTGGGCTGTTTGCCTTCTGTAGGAAATTCAGGGCTCTCCTTTTCCAAGGTGGTGTCTCATAGAGCTTCCCTTCAGTGTTTATGCTAAATGAAGAGGCAAGAGGTGATTTCCACCGAGAAGGTGTGTGAGGAAATGAGGCAGTGGAGGATAGATCACAGGGGAATGGCAGTCAAAATGCCTGAACAAAGAAAGTACCAACTTCTTCCAACTTTCTCCCCCTCTTTCCAGTGTGACATGGTTCACTGAGGATCATTTATATTTGTTTTCTTGCTATAAAACACGTTGTCATGAGGGGTCAGAGTCTTATTTTTCTTATTTGGCCATAAGAAAAATTTCTCACAGAAAGCCCTTGGTTTGAAATGAGGTTAAAATAAGCAGAGTTTTGACCTGATTGATTAAAATCACTGTCTCAGTTCCCAAGCTTTTGATCCCATATTTGGAAGGACACTTAAATAATCCTCAGGGCTGAGGAGTCAATCACCAGCTAGTTTCAAGATTTGAATAACTATACTTTTGAACAGCCAAGTTTTGCCTGCCTATTTTCCAGCTCCTTTGGGATGCCTGCAAGATTGCCAAGGAGAAGGATAACAATCTGGGAGAGCTTTGAGTCCCTCTCCTTCCCTTCCAGCCTACTAAGAACCTTGATAATACATTGAAATTGCCAACAGTAGTTATTACCTGCAGGCAAAGGACTAAATGATGCTCTTGGAAATGTTTGTGGGCAGCCTGCTCTCTTCTCTAGGAATAGGGAAACAGAGCTCTTGTCTCTCCACTTGTAAACTGCTCTGAGTACCTGAGGTGCTCGACATTACTGCTGAGATGTGCAGGAGCATGGAGCTCATTGTATAGAGAAGAGATGGGAGATAGGCTTGACCTTGGCAATGACTTACATATGTGTGATAGGAGACTTGAGCAGCAAAATGAGAACCCCTGTGACAGAAGAAATATTCACAGCCCCTGAGAGCAGTGTGTGTGACCAGGCACAGCTCCTGATGCTTTCTGTCCCTTGGGGAGCCAGTGCAGAGTCTGGCTCATAGCATGAGAGTCTCTTTTACTGTACTGGGATCAGACTCCTTCCACCCTGTGCCAGTGTGCTAGGTGATCTTTCTGAGGAGCATTCCCTGCACAGAACTTGGTCTTTGTTGTATGTAAATGTTGTCTGTAAGTGGCAGCCATTGCTACAGACCTCCATTGCAAAATATCACAAGGTCAGTTAGAAAGTGGAGTCAAAAAAAAAAAGGCAAAAATTTTAACCATTCATTTCAGGTAATGACAGGGTTTAGTAGATTGAGCATGCCAAATGTTCAGAAAGGATGGGGGAGGTTGGTTTGTTTTGGCAAGCACAAACCAAATCTTTTTTCAGTGCCTGCTGCTTCAAAATGTGTCTGTCTTGGCTGATATTTATCTTCTGGTTGTCTTTCAGAATGCTCCAGGACGATCTGCAGCTCAGTGATAGTGAAGAGAGTGGTGACGACCAAGTCGGTTTTAGCTGTTTTATACACTAGGCACACAGACTTCCCTTTAAACATCACCACTTGTTGCATTGTTCTGAGTACTGAGCTAACCTTTCCTCCCCCTCTCCTCTTTGTTTTTGTGAACAAAACAGGTTGTTGAAAAGTCACCTTCTCCACTTGCTCCTCCAAGGTACAGGTTTGTTCCCAAACTACTCGCTAGACCACATAAGGAGAAAAATAAAACTGCTTTTTATGTGTGGGGTAGGAGGGTAAGGGTTCCTGGTTTCTTTTGTAGCTGCAGACTTTGGTTTCTGGCTGCTGTTGAAAGTCAGCTTTAGTTGTGTGGGGTTTTCCGGAAAGCTCCAGTTAGAAATGAATAATCCAGGCACACACATAGGATTTTGCCTATGAACCAGAATTGTATTTCCTCAGCTGTTCCCTTCTCTTCTCCTCCCCTCCATCAGTGTGTCTGTAGATCACACTGCAGCTAATGGGATTTTCTGCTGTAGTGGTAATGGGTGAGATGTGAGTCCAGTTTTAGCTCAGAAGGAAACCCAAAACAGCCAAGTGGGTAAAGAACAGGAAAGGGTTAGGAAGACTCATTGAGGCTGTTTCATCTCCTCTTGATGAGGAAGCTGATTGTAAGCAGTTCCTGCCATGTATTGTTAGTCAGAAGCAATATTCAAGGTAGACTAAACAGCCACATGCCAGCATTTGAGGAAGAAAGGTGGAAAAGCTCATAATTTTTCCTATGGGAGAGCACTGACAGATTTTTTTTTTTGGCTTGATATGCATATTCTTCAAGCACAAGATAGTGGTCTACAAAGTCAGACTTGCAGAGGAGCACACCAATACTTGGCATGATCTGTGTCTCTGAAAACTCTTAAAACAGGAGTATTCTCATGTTATCAGTCTAGGATCAGCAAGGAGCTTGCCTCCATACAAATGTGTTGATACTGATGTGGGAAAACATTTTCAAAGTAAAAAAAAATAGATTAAAATACCTACATTTAAATTAATTTTAAATTAAGCAAATTTCAAAACAAAACCACTGTGCATGAAAGTGACAGCTGTCCCTCGACTCCATCCACTCCACTGTCAGAGTGGAGCAAAACACTTTTGGTTAGAGGAGGGTGTTGCAAGAAATGCTGCCTGATGTGGCTATTAATGAAGTAGTTACAGCAGCTTGACCAAATAATACAGATGAAGTGAAAAGTTAATGGGGAGAACAGGAAAAACAGAAATCATCCTGAAATATATGTTCCTGTCTTGTCCACCTTTTAAGTTTTTTTAAATTTTGTAGTTTGGGTGTTTCAGAAAAACACTGGGCAGTTTTGGTGCTTTTTAAAGTTTGATTGGCTAAAAGCAGTTTCACATTATAACAGGGGCAACCCAGTTTGACTGGTTTGAGTTGAAGGTTTTATTATTTCCAGCAATTTTATATTCTGGTGCTTTATTTTTTGAGTATGCCAATGTATTTGTCTGGCTTTCTCCCCTCTCATCTCAGTGCCAAAACACAGGGTTTTATTTTTGAATACTGCCATGTCAATATAATAAGTAAGTAACCTTCAGCCATACTGCTTTCTAATTTTATCTCATGGTGGCCTTGCAGTTCCTTACAGTGCCAGCCCAAGAGTGTGGCATCAGCACATTCCAGCAGCTCGGAGTCAGGGAGCACCAGTGACTCAGACAGCTCCTCAGACTCGGAGACAGAAAGCCACTCGAGTGACAGTGAAGCGAATGAACCTCCAAGAGCACCAGCACCTGAGGTGAATGCAATAAAAGGCAGAAGCTGCTTACACAGCCCCTTGCCTCACCCTCTCTGCTGTCTCAGTGCAGTCAGGGCAGGAGACCTGACACACTGTCATTGTTCAGGTGTCTCTTTGACGTCTTTGCTGCATCACTTGACTCTTCTTGCCCTTTGCTTCCCTTCTAGAGTTTGTCAACCTTAGTTACCCTTAGTAATAACATAATTAGACTTTCAGATGCCCAACCTGGAAGTCTTCCCCTCTGTCCTTTGGCACAGTTGTTTAACCCTCCTGGAGGAACCAGTGCCTTCACTGGGGAGACACAAGCAAGGCACAGATGGGAGGCATGGCTGGGCTGGGCTGGGCTGTGTGGGGTTCATCTCTGCCCGTGCAGGATTTCTGGGTGCCTTTATGGGCAGTGTCAGGGTGAGACCAGCTTCCTGGTAATTTAAGAGGAGCTGCTGCCTCCTTGCAGCTCCTGTGCCTGAGTGACAGATTCAGCTTCTCCCAGGTTGCAGCTGAAGTGATCAGACCTGCAGGAAGGGCTGGAATATGCTTAGTCTTGCTGCTGTCGAATTTGGCTTGGATAGTGCTGCAGTGGCATTTCTGAGGCTTTTACTGGGAAAGCAGACAAACAGAACTTGGTGCCTTAAACTTTCAGAATTGAGACCATGCATTTTTTTACAAATTTGCTGCAGAAGTGCTCATGTCACATGCTTTCAAACAGTTTCTCCAGCTTGCAAAACATTCTCAGGCCACTGGTAGGTGAGTGGCTGTTCTGCAGAGTACAGCTGATGTAAAACAATCCATGGACAGTTTTGAGGTACTCTTACAAAGCCCCTTGTAATTTATTTTTCCTCTCCTGCCTCAGCTCTAGCTTTTTTTATTTTCACCTTAGAAGTACATGAACAGGGAGAAGCCAAAAACAAACTCTGGGACAGTCTTTCCATCTCACTCTAATACTCTTTGCCCTCCAGCAGTCCAGTTACAGACTTTGCCCACAGCAATATGGTGTCTTTGAAGGAAGATGTTATACTTCTCCTCTTTTACCAAATTCTGCCTGGTTTGTCCTGAAAATACTAATGAAGTCCTAGCTACTTGCCATTGACCTTTTTATCCTTTTTTTATTCAGCCAGATGTTCATCTCTGATGCTCTGGGGCAAGTTAGTGCACATGGCCTGTTTGTTTATAGATAGTTCTTCACATGCAAAAGCACACACTTTGAGACCTCTAGGCAAGAGTCCCCAGGCTCTGATGAGCTGTGCTAGGATGGAAACAGCCCATAAAGGCATCAGTTTTGAATCCTCCCTTTCTCTTCTTGTCTGCAGCCCGAGCCACCAATTTCTAATAAGTGGCAGCTTGACAACTGGCTGACCAAGGTGAACCCACCAGCAGTGCCAACAGAGAGCCTCAATGAAATTGCCCGTGGGGATGGACGTGAGGAGGGCAAGAAGCAGGAGCAGGGCATCAGCAGCAATTCCTCCCAGCAGCGTGCTGAGCTGAGGGAGCCTCCTCACAAGAGCCAAGTGGCCAGGGCTCCTCAGGAGGCTCCTCTTCCCACCAAACATAGCTGCCAGAAGCCTCCTGTGAACCCTGAGGAGCCCTCGCCCAGGAAGACTGTGGGGATCAAAAGGCCCAGCAAGCCCCTGGTGCACGAGGGGCCCAAGAGAGGCCTGAGGGTGGAGAGCGAGCCTGGTCCTTTGGAGGTCACAGACCAGTCTTCCAGGGACAAGCTGAAGGTCAAAAAAACAGTGAAGACAAAATCCACTGACAGAAAAGACCTGAAGCCAGGACTTCAAGAGCCCTCTGAGAAAAAAAAGGGTAAGGGCTCCCACCAGGCCAACACTAAACATTTCTTGGACCCCAAGCTCATGGGAGATGCCCAGGCACGTGATGCTCTCGGTCCCCTTCCTCAGGGCCAGGGCACAACTCCCATCAGGACCAGCAGCCACAGGCCTCAGGATTTGCACAAGGAGAAACTGCCCTTGCCTCTTGGAGAGAAGTTGCTCTCACCAGTGAGGGACCCCCCAGCCCATGAGCGCCTCGTGGTGAAAATAGATCTCTGTCACCTGGAAAAAGTCCCTCAGCCCCCCAGGAAAGCTGGACACCAGAGGAAAGCAGGGATCAAGGACCTTCCTGGTGCAAGGAAGCAGAACTTGAAGAGGAAAGCCGTGGACACTCCTGAGGAGTCCCTTGGAAAGAAGAAGGTGAGAGGTGGAGTGGGAGGTGGGTTTGTACAGGGACCAATGTGGTGTTCGAAAAGCCCATGTGGCGTTCCCACCTCATATGTCAGGAGAAGAGCCATGATCCTTCTATAAAGCTATTATCAAGGGGAACGTGAATCAAAACTGTCTGTAGATGTTTCTTGTTGATCACAAATCCCCTCCTGAGCAAACAAAAAGCCCTGGAAGCTGTCTAACATGCTTTGATGTTTTCTAATATATTTTTGCTCTGTTTTCTTGAAATCCTAGTTTCATCAGACAACAAAACCAGTTGTAACAGTCACTTTCCCTTGAATTGCAAAAAAGTCCTTTATTTAACTGAGGTGATTGTTGCTCACAAGTGTTTTTTGGAAAGCTGACTCCCAAAAGGGACTATGAATATACCTCCAGCCAGCTGCGTCAGCTGCACAAAGAGTTGGCTGCGGATCTTGTGGTGAATGGGTATTCCCTCTGGGAATTTCAGTCCCTGTCTCCCCTTTTGCTCCTCTTCACAGAGCAGGTGGCTCAGCATGGATGGATGAAGAACTTTGGTTTGGGTTTCATTTAGTTTTGCCATTTAATGAATTTCTTGTAGTTGTGAGGGAGAATTGAGAAGAGCAGGCAAATGGTGAAGAAACTTGAGAGGCCCCAGAAGTTCCTGCTCCTGCAGAGCACTGGGAGAAAAGGAAACAGGCAATCAATCTGTCACATCTCTCCTATTGTCTGAGAGACACAGGAGAGGAGTTAATTGATGTTAGATATGCCTTCCCTTGCAATCCCAATGCCTGACTGCAGGGAAGCCCCCTTAGAGCCTCACTGTCAGTTCTGTCAGTGCATCAGTACCCTTGGAGGCTCGGGGCTCACGGCAGCCAGCTGGGTCAGGTACAGCTGTCAGACGTCTTTTGTGGCAGCGTGGAGCATGAAAAACACCGTGAGGATGTGATCTCAATGCTGGAGCCTTGTCCTGAGGACCCTGCCAGAGGCAGGCTTTGTAGCCCAGTGAGTGACACAAAGCTGGCTGTGTCCCAGACATGAGTACAGACTGGGAGAACAACTCACTGAGAGCATTCTGGCAGAGGAGGACCTGGAGGTTCCATTGGATGAGAGGCTGGACATGACCCGGCAGAGCATGCTTGCAGCCCGGAAAGCCAAATGTGTCCTGGGCTGCATCCAAAGATGTGTGGTCAGGAGGCTGAGGGAGGGGATTCTGCCCCTCTACTCTGCTCTGGTGAGGCCCCACCTGGAGCACTGCATCCAGCTCTGGAGTCCCCAGATTACCAGTGCCTAAAAATTTCACCTATATCAGCATATTGGAAATAAAAACCAAAGCCCCTGCAGATCTGGAGTATCTGTTTGATCTAACTCACATGCACGTGCCTTGCTTTTGATTACTGTTAGCAGCAATAGGTTTAGTAGTTCCATCCCTGCCACTAGAAAGCAATTTATCTAAGCAAAATTAGATAAAATGTCATTTTAGCTTGTCAATGAGTTTGCAGTCTGTATCTTTCTGCTGTGGGTTTCCAATTTTCTGATTCCAATAAGGTATTTTTTCCTCTTTTTTTAACCAGAATCAATCCAACTTAGCTGTATTGGTCTGTATTTTATGTGAACTTTGAAATCCTAAGTGATTTTTATTTTTCATTTTTTTTTTCCTTCCTATTAGAGGGAAGAGAAGGAGGAGACTAATAGGAAGAAAATGAAATTAGAAAAAGAAACAAAATCATTGCAGTCTTCAGCTAACAAAGACTCCAGTAAATTGAAGTGAGTATACAGTGGTGGAACAGCAGAAGGATGTATAAATCCAAGTCTTTCTTTAACAGCTTAGATCAAGGACCTCTATCTCCTGTCCTTACACTCATGAGTTTGCTTCTACCATAATGTGCCTTCTGAAACCCAGATTTGCCTTTACATCCTGGAAACAACCAGTCCAGAAAACAGCTCTGTAGGTGTGGGTGGGTAAGGGTAGGGACCATTTCCCTTATCCACTGAAGTCATCCCATTGGCTTTGTCTTGTTTTTCTAAGTGATCCAATGGACACACAGCTACCATGCCTTTTGAGTCCTGACTATCTGGAATTTCAGGTGGCCTTCATGGCCAGGAATTCCTCCTTTATCCCAGCGCAGCATTTGCAGTGGTTCTGGTATCTGCTGCAGCTTCCCCTGTAATTTGCATACCAGGGCACTGCCAGCATTCTGTCTAGGCCTTTGTAGAGTGAGTGCTTCCAAGAGCATGTTTCCAACTGGGCAGTGTTCCCGAGAGGGGAGACTCATGCCTCAGTCATGGGCTACTGCATTCAATTCCTGCTGGCTTGTGGCTTGGATTTGAGGTGTTGGCTTGGATTGGTATGCAGTGTTGAGTTTTGTGTTCTGACAATAGGAGTAAACTGCTTTTCTGAAGAGAAAACAGTGATGCACTCGGGAAGCGCTGAGGCATTGGGACTAACATTTAGTTGGGTGAAGGGGTATTTGAACTGTGGTAGTAATGGAAGAGCTTTAATGCTGGGGTTTTTTCCTCCCTTTTTCCCAGTGAAAATGAGCACCTGCTTTAGTCATGGTCTGGCTTTTGGAATGGGAAGGATAGGATGCAGCTTTGGCAAGAGGGTGCACTGGGGCAGGTCAGGTGATGGTTCTGTGCTCTGTGGAGCATCAGCTGTGCCAAGGTGGAGAAGCTTGGGAGCATGTGTGCAGTGAGTAGGGACTAAACCAGGGGAAAAGTGCATGGTGAAAGAGGGGAGAGCACTGTCCCATGCACAGAATCAGGCAGGATGTGCACCATCACACCTCAGTCTTCTCACTGGGTTAAACTTAATTTCCTCCCACTCTGATGTTGCAGTCCATGAGCTGGGATTCCCTGCTCAGCATTTTCTTGCAAACTTTGAGAAACTGATTAAAAATATGTAAATGAGCGGTGGTGAAACAAAGTGTAGAACTATTTGGTGCTACTTAGAGCTGCCAGAGTTCCCTGGTCATCCTAACTTCAGATGTTATTAAATGTGATAATCACTGCCATTTAAAAGCACAGCATTTTAAGTCTCTCTCAACTTTGTAAGTGTTCTCTAGTTCATCTGGCAAGTGTTAAAGGAAGAACTCAGTTTAATTCTGTCAAAGCACACACAGGATCAAGTGTCAGGGTGAGTATCTCTGACCACAGAAAATACCATCTGCCAAAAAGGGGAGAGGCAGGCCGTGCTGCACTTCATTTGCCTTGTTGGGTGATTTGTCCCAGGGATTTTAGTCACTGAAATTACCTCCCTCATGGAGTGCCCAAACTACAGATTAAATCGAGATGGGGTTGGCCAAACAGCATGAGAAAAACAATATTATTTCGATATGAAGGCTCATGCCCGAGCTCCAATAATGGTAAAGGACCTGTTAACAGGGCAATGGGAAGGATTTGCTAAGATGGGGCAAGAGTTATGTTTGTGCCCCACAGGTCACCATGTGAAATGGGTTCCTTCGTGGTGTGTGCAGCCATTTGTTGCACCATCCTGAATGGCAAAGGCACTGCAAATGCCTTACCCCTGAGATGGACAGAGCATGCTAGGTGCAGTGTTACCACTTGCACCTTGTTCATGTCACAGGCATGTGTCAGTGGTTTTGAAAGGTCATTACTGGGTTACTCCCCCTCTTCCTTAGTCACATTGCATTTGAAAATGTTCCAGGATCTGTTCAGGTTTTTCTCGGTGTGTTTTTATTGATTAAACAAAAAAAGGGGGAGATGTGGGAAATAAGAGTACCTTTGTTAAACTGGTTAAATTTTGTTTACAGAAAAGCACTGTGGGAAGGGCTCAGCTGTGGGTCAGATGGGCTGGGGAGTAGGTTGAGAGTGGGTTGAGAGTTGCCTGGTGCTGGGGAGATGCATGGACACCTCGTGAACAGTGAGCTGATTGGATAAAGGGATGTGTGAACAACAACATCACAGCGGCAGCCAGGCAATGAGAGCTTGTTTTGGTTGAGTTTGGTTGTGTTTAGAGTATAAAAAGACTCGGTTTGTTATGATAAATGATCTTCTTCAGAGCTACACGGAGCTCCGTGTGTCTGTTCCCCATTGCTACACCCTGTCTGCGTGAAAAGGGCTGTATTGGAGGCATGCTTTTTTTGCAGTGTCCTGATGTTCTGGTTACAAGTGTTTGCTCCAAGGACATGTTCTGAGACTTATTCCTGCTTGAAAAGCAGCTTGCTTGTATCTTGATGGTAGGTGAAGATTTGCTGTCCAAAGCACGATGAAGCCCCTGAAGTTTCGTTTTGGTTTTGTTGAATTCTTTGTATTAACAAGTCATCTCACACTTCCAGGGGAGTTTAAACAGAATTGGTACATGGTGTAACTAAGTTTGTAAACAATCCCTACATTGTATGTACACTGTATTCATGAATCTGCTTCCCATCTCCAGAGCATCAAAAGCTTCATCTGAAACCGAGAAGAAAGATGTGCTCCCGCCACTGCCAGCCACATCTACTGCACAACCTGCACCAAAGTCAGCCAAGATGACCCAAAAGAGACACAGAAATGAGACTGATGAGCTGCCTGCCATGGATAACCCTGCCAAGAACAAGAGCAACCACAAGGATCCTTTGTTTGCCAAGCACAGGAAAGTGGAGCGAAATCATACGGAACTGTCAAAGGACATCAAAGTAAGTATCCAGGATAACTGGTGGGATGTGATTCTGTTTAGAAATACACTCTGTAAACACCAAAGGCATGAGAATCATGTTTATGCTGATCACCATTTTGGACTGTAGGCAACTGCAAATACAATACTGGTGTATTGGTGTAAAAATAAACTTTTTTATTTTTACATAATTTCCCCCCACTTTTAAAAAAAGAAAGAGGGGATTGCTTAAAAATTAGAAACAAGCAACCTATGGTACTGACTACAACCCAGATATAAGCTTTTTATAGCTTGTTTGCAAAATGCTTCGTGATCCTTGCAGCTGATGATTCTTTGCATTTCTGGGTTATAAAATTCGATTATGTGGCTGTTTACTGGAGGCTCAGGGTGTGTGGTCTGGGATGTTGCTGTGTGTGTGTTAAACCAGACTGTGCACACTGTATTATAACTGCTTGATTTTTTCTGACAGTGTAGTTAGTATTGGGGAACCAGCAATTGTTGTGTGGTTAAGGTGGAAGTAAGTGTGAATGGATCTTACCATTTTGCCTTGGCTAGGGGACATGAAAACTGTGCTGCTTGCAGCCTCACTGCTCTCTTAGCCGTTGTGCAAGGAAACCTCTGCTGAATTTCTCCATGCTTGGAAAAAGTTTTAATGGTTGTAATAAGCATTACAAGCAGTCAGGTGAGAAGCAAGCAGGGGTTGCTGGCGAAGAGAGCCTGGAGAATAAACTATGCTTGGGACAAATAAACATTTTCACTTGAAATTTAGGAATGCCAGGCTTTGGAACTGGTTTAGGTCTATGTCTCTAACCAGCTTTATCTCTCTGCTTTTTCAGGGATCTGCTGGTGATGTCACAAAGCCTTTCCCAGTGCCTTCTTTGCCAAATGGTACCTCTAAGCCAAGGAGACCTCTGCTCAAGTTTGAAAAGTAAGTTTTTGTTTGGCACCCCTCATCTGTGCTTTCTGAAGACTGGATCTGAACAGACGATCATAGAAATATGTAAAACCCCCGAAGGTATGAGGCAAGGCTGGCCCTGAAGCCATCCTGGCTTCTGCTTTTTCATGAGATGTGTGAGACCTGCCTTGTACCCTACTCTGTTTTTCCTCTCTGTCCCCAATTCAGGCAGCATTCAAAGGAATACTACATCGAACAGGCCCAGAGGCTGAAGCACAAAGCTGATGCAATGGTAAGCCTTGACCTTGTGCTGGGAATGTTGACCAGCTCCTGCACTCAGCCCTGGTACCTGTGTGTGTGGGAATGAGGTTCACTGGCTACCTCACTTCCATACTCCATACTTGGAGTATGTTCAGTCATGTGTTCGGAGGCTATCTTTATTTGCCAGGAGTTCAGATGTTCCTCTTTGATGCAAACATGTCTAGAGAACAGGATTCAGAACTGGCATTGTCTGGGGTTAGCTCTGCAGATCTATAAAAGAGTCCTCAGAAAACAGATGGAACAGTTAGTTTTAAGGCAGTTTAAAAAGTCAGAAAAGTCAGGATCCTGACAGCTATTGAGTTGCTGGTGGCCAAGACTTGGAAGTGGCCCTGGCAAATCGGATTTTTCTCTGCTCTGTGCAGTTTAACAATGTGCAGGAGTGAACATATTGTTTTGCTAATTTTGGCTCAGTCAGATAATGTCCATTTGCTACTTTCTGTTTACCTGTGAAAATCAAGTAAGGGAATACTGCAGTGGGAAAGCCCCCTGTGCCTTGCAGAAGGCTACCCTCCAAGACCAGACAACAGTATCTAACAAAAGTGAAGATGATAAATTACTCAAGGAAACCATTGAGCAAGAGGAAGAGAGATTTGGAGCACACAGAGCTGATGACTGGGATCACGTTAAGGGTTCTGCTAAGAACCCTTTAGCTGTCACCCAGAGGCCAGACTGGAACCCTTTTCTTTCTTAAAATCCTGCCTAACTAGGAAGAAAAGAGAACTCAAGTACACTTGAGAGAAGTGTGTTTGGTCCTAGTTGAAAAATGAGAATTTTTTCCCCAACAGACTGACAAGACTGGAAAGGCCTTTCAGTACCTGGAGGCTGCCCTTTTATTCATCGAATATGGGATTGCCTTGGAATCAGATGTGCTGGAACCAAAATCAGCTTACAGCATATTCAGTGACACCATAGTTCTCATCAAGTAAGTGCCTTTCAGAGGGTGACAGTTTGGCAGCATGTTTGGAGGGGAGGGCATTTTGACACACAGTCCTCTGCTCAAGATCTTACAAAGCTCTGGATGCCAGGACTAAGAATTTGGGGCAGGTTTCCTGAGTTTCTGACTATTTTGGAGACAACTGCATGCACTGTTTTTTCATAGACTTTGGGACTTTAGAGTATTCTGAAGATAGCTGAAAAGGTCCTGTTTATTTTGTCTCCTTAGATTCATTATGACATTGAAACCATTTGCAGACTCCTCAGTCTCTTCACATGGAAAAATCTTTGCTGTGTTACGGTGAGTAATTGTTCTGTCATGCTCTGCTTTGAAACTTGATAGAGAGAAAGATCCATTACTTCCAGGGGTGAAGGAATGAGTTAAATGGGAGTTAGAGTTATGTAAGGAAAAATAAAACAATATGAAGGAATGGGAAAAAACACAATAAAAACCAGAATGAATTGAAACATCTCTAAAGTGAGCTGGGAGATCACTAAAGGACTGCATGTGGAAGGCACAGGCTTTAAAATTTGATCTGCTGGTAACTTGAGAGCACATAAGGGCTTTCACCTAAGATGAAAGAATGTGATTTGGCTGCCGATGTTTGAGATGTGTAACTGAAGCTGTAGCTGAACATGGATGAGGCACTTCTGCATGGGGGCTTACTCAGCCTTTGGCACCTCTGAGAGCCCGGGCACCTGTTTGTATGAAAGACCAGAGAAGGCCCTTCCTTGTTTCTTTCTTTCCTTTTTTTCACATAGTCTTTTTTTATCATGATCAGAAGGAGGAGGAATTTTGAGCTTTCTTGCCTTCCCAGTAGAGCTGAGGTGTGCCTGCCTCCATCCCACAAGGCTGATGAGGGCTGGGCA
Source organism: Erpornis zantholeuca (assembly GCA_013400515.1). Classification (NCBI taxonomy): domain Eukaryota; kingdom Metazoa; phylum Chordata; class Aves; order Passeriformes; family Timaliidae; genus Erpornis; species Erpornis zantholeuca. The sequence continues at coordinate 142,809 of VZTN01032288.1, forward strand.
CAAACACTGACCCTCGGATACTTTCCTGTTCACAGCATGCGCTGCCAGTCCATTCTGCACATGGCAATGTTTGGGTACAAAAAAGACACTGCAATGAGGTATTCCAGACTCCTGAATGACCACTTCAAGGTAGGGCACAGGTATCACTAAGCAGCCAGCTGGATGGCTGTAGTAGTTACTGATGTCAGCTGAACAGCCCAAAACTAAATGGACTTTTTTCCTTGCTGCAGAGTAATTTCAGAGTAATACAAGCACCTTCTCCAGGTGTTGCAAGGTAAGACTGAAAAATTTGTTGTCATGTGTTTTTGTGTTTTAATGACAATGAGTAAGAGCTTTTTTCTGTGTGCTGTGCTCATTTCATGTGGCAGACAGCTATCAGGCTGTCTTTCACATTCTGTGGCCCTGAGAATGTTATCTGGACTTTGACACTGGTGCTGATTCCAGTTACATTTTTTGGCCACCTTGCACAGGATGGTACATTGGGAAGCAAATGGTCTCTTGAGAGCAGTGGAGGAAGCCCTGTCACACCAGTGACTAAAATTAGGTTGGTTGAAGTGGTGGGGGTGTGATGAGCCAGGCAGTGTCTGGAAGGCGGCCGGCTGACCACGTTTAGCTGCCCTGAGTCTATAAATAAGTGTGTGTAGGCTGACCTGGCTGCTCTGAGTAGCTGCCAGAAGCTCCAGCCTCCATTGGAGGGGAGCGTCAGTGTGCCCAAATTGGAAGGCATTAGGGAAAACACTTGGGTAATCTGTTGAAGACTTTCACAAGTAGGTGTAGATTTTGGAAGATGGATGGGTGGCCCTTTCTGATGTCTGGTCCCATATTTTCTCTTGTTGTGCAGAGTCCTTCTAAATCACTTCGAAAAACTTGGCCTTGCCCTCGAAGTACAATTGCTTGTGCTGTAGCTGAGCACATCTCAGCAGTCTGCCCCATGCTGCAGGCCTGGGTGACATCGGATAGCTCCTGGCATGAGGCAGACTTGTGGAAAGATGTTGAGCTCTGAAGCTGGTGTTTAGCTCATGATGGTGTTTCTTTTCTGCTGCAGAAGCACAGGCTTGCCTTCTCCTCTTTCTCCAATACCCTCTCCTGCTGGATCTGTGAGTTCTCAGCCGGGATCAAATGATAGCAGCAGCATTGGCCACAACGGCATTGGCAGCAGCACTGGCTCTACTGTCACTGTCTCCTGTCATATCTCCAGTGTCACCTCTTCCTATGTCAACATCACCTCCTATATCCTCCATGCATATGAAATTTGGGAAAAGGCTGATGCACTGGCCAGAAAGAATAAAGGTAAGTTTTTGCCCTTTGTCTTTTCTGTCTCATGTGTCATGGTTTTGTGTGTTCTTGCTTCAAACCTAACAGCCAGTGCAGCAAGCACCATACCTAAAGATCAAAGCATGAACTATGTTGAATATCCCTGCCAGGGTATATTGGCAGAGGTACTTGATGGTGATATATTGCTGAGTGTTCCCATTAAAAGGTTGTCTTGGCATCCTCAAATATTGAGAGCTGTGGGATGGGGGTGTCGGGTGCAGGAAACCAGCCAGCTCGCTTCATGGTTACACAAAAAGTGTAAGGGGTTTGAGGTTTTTTTCTGTCTTTCCCTTTGGGGCACTGAGCTTTTCTGAGTTGGTTCACTTTGTTTAAAAACACCATTTTGGCCTGCAGCCTTGTGTTTTAGTTTTTGTCAAACTTCCAGGTCATTTTGCCTTGAAAATGGTGAAGCTGGCTTCTCTGCCTAACAGAGAAGCTGAGCAGTGCTTGAATTTGAGTCCTCGCTGGGCACGTGCCCAGTATTTGCCAGCAGCAATTCCTAGAATTGCTGCAACTTTTTTTTTATTTTACAGTTTTGTTGTTAAAAATGTTGTATTGTCCTACACAAAGCCACAGGGTGAGTGCAGCCCAGCCTCTGACCTGCCATCCCACATGGCCTTAGCAGTGTCATTTTCCATAAACCACAAAGTTTTGTGAGCCACTGTGGGTGAAGAGAGGCATTGCCATGACCTGTTGGCAAACATGCAAAAGAAAATAAGCACAATGTGCCTGGCTGAATTGTTGGAAGGCTGTAAAATTCCTCACACTAATGAGGCAGTTGCTAAAAATCAAAAGGCTTTCCAAGTCACCTCTGAATAAAATAACTGGTTGTTGGCTGTCCTCTGAGCAAATCTGTGCTTGCAGCAGTAGTTCATGTGTAGTATTGTCGATTCTGTCCTCAAAAGGCTGATAAAAGACTCACATAGAAGCAGTGGATGCTGCTAATAAGCAGAGGAGTGAGTCATGGAGGAAAATGTGTAGGAGGGCAGCCTGAGCACAGCCTTGCATCAGTCAAGAATAATTCAAAGTGTGCTCTGTGTGGCTGGTCCCAGTGTAGGGGGATGATGACTGGGCTGCTAAATACTCTCTAGGGAGTGGGTCTGTGCAGGAGGCCAGTAAATACTCATGTGGGCTTGGTGGTGTTGTCACTGTTCAGGACAGTGGAGGCATTTCAGGACTGGAACTTACTGATAAGCAGTGTAATGTATGAAGAGGTACAGAGAGTGAGAATGCAAAATGAATAAAAAGGCCACATCCTTGATTCTTTTGCACAATTCAGGGCATAAGAAGAGGAGGAAAGAGCAGTACCCTTTAGCTATCAAGTTCCTATAAACAGGGATGTCCTAAGCTATTGGAAACAGTGATCTGAAAGTGCTGTCCCAGTCACTTGTGCAGAGCTGAAGAGCCTTCTGGGGGACCCACAGACAGGACTGAGCTCCTCACTGTAATGCAGAGCAGCACCGTGGATCACAAGACTCTTAACAGGTTGTCTTCCAGCCTCTGATCTTCCCTAGCAAGGACAAGCTGAGGCTGCAGGCATGGATATGAAGTCCCTCTCCTTTCACATGATGCTGAGCTGACAAATCAGGTTATCTTCTGTTTGCTCAGACAAGGGCTTTGAAGTCCTTCTATTCCCTTTGGAGGGCATGGATTTTGTAAACAAAAGCAGGAAAATCAGGGGAATGTATTCTCTGCTTCTGCATTGGCAAGTATTAAAAGGAAGTGTTGTGCACTCTGCTTCTGAAGAGTGCCTTGCACAGCCAAGCAAAAATTTTCCACCTCCAGCTTCAGTCTTTGTGTGTCAAAAAGGAGAGCTGAGAATGAGCAGTTTCTGAAAAGGTGTTTAGCAACATGGTTGAGCTGATGAGTGAGGGACTGGGCCTGTGTCAGCAGGAGGCAGGTCATGCAGGAATGTCTTGGAAAGGGGAGTGCAAAGGAATAGGTGTGAGAATTCCCTACAGCTCATGGTCACCTGCACAGATGATTTCCAGCACAGAGCAGGGCTTGCAGCCTGCCAGGCCCTCATGGCAGGGTCAGGTGTGCTGCAGGAGCCACCTCCTGTGCAGGAGGAGGAGCAGGATGCATGGAGTTGGTGGGATGGGAAGAACGTGAGATCTGCCTGACATACTCAACTAACTATAAGCAATCCAAATCAGAGCTGTGTAGCCTGGCAAGCTACACAGTAGAGAAATCCTGATGTCTCCAAGGTTTGAGGATGGATGAAGGAAAGGGACCACAGCTGTGTGTGTTTCTGAGTGCCCCTCAGAAGACACTCAAATTTGGCCTGTTTAGCATTTGGGGGAAGCTCAAAGTGGGACCTATGGTGTAAATACCCAAACTTTTGCCCACCTACCACAGAGTCTTTGTGTCATCTAAAGTCTCATAACATGAGGAAGTGGCTCAGTGTGTGTAAATGTGTTTTCCACTTGCCAGCTGTGCTTGTCACCCTTCCCAGCCCTGTGACACTGCTGAGCTGTCTGCACTAGCACTGTCTAACAGGATGGCCAGCTGACTGTGTGCTCCTGCTGTCACTCCTCACCTGTCAGATGTGTCTGGTGTATGAAACCAACCAAATGTTTTCTCTTTCTCTCACTTTTTTTTTTTTTTTTTTCCCCCAGAGTTTTTTGCTGAACTCAGCAGAGCAACGAGTGCTCTGGCACTGACCAGTAGCCTGACAGACCTGGTACACTACATCAGACAGGGATTACAGTGGCTGAGACTGGAAGCAAATATGCCTTAATTGGTTCTCCAGGTGGTTAAATACCTTGAAGTTTTTTTGCACTTTTGAAGCCTCAGAAACAGTTTAATTTTTTTTTAATTGTTCAATACAAAGCACCTGCAAGGGAAAATATTTTAAATAAAGTTGGAAGTTATCTGGTTACACTGGAAAACCCTTGAACTGTGTTTTTCTAGGGTAGCACTTTGCTGCCTTGGAAAAAAAGAGATGGAGGATGGCACCTTCCTTTAAAATGATGAAGTGCAATGAATTGTCTGAATGGCCCGATGTATTGATGGTCTATAAACATTTCTGTTACAAATAACCAGCAGGACAATAATTGCACATGATGCTGACAAGAAGGAAATCTGCCTCCAGAGGTGGTTATGCAACATCCCACAGTCTGCAGCAGTTGTGTGCCCAGACAACGTGCCAGAGGAGTTGTTTTTGCAAGCACAGATGCAATCTTTGGTGTCTTTGTTCCTCAGAGAGCAAGTAGCAACCTCATCAAGCACCAAACAGCATTATGTTACAGGAAAAACAGTGAAAGGATCTGCTCTGCCTGCTTTCCAACCTCACCCTCCTGCTTTTGTCAGCCAGCTGACAGAACTGAGGAAGCCACTGCCTTCAGTGCTGCAAGTTTCCTTTCCAAGTCATCGCTGCTTTGGTCCTCCTTGCTGTGCTCTCGCACACATCCATGCCCTGGGCACTCCTGTTCCTGAGGGGCTGGCTCAGCTTTAGCCTTGCAAGCCAAACACAGTTGGGGTGGCAAAACAACGTGATGTGCTTGGAACAGCTCTGCCTCTCTGCTGAGAGATGTCACCATGAGGATTCTTTGTTGGGCTGAATTTTGTCATTTCTGTGGGTGGGGCTGGAAGGCTGCACTGGTTCACTGTGATTGCTTGGACATTGTTCTGAGAGCTTCCATGGGAAGGAATTGCTTCTGATTAAGGAGAGATTAAGTGGCTGAATGTGGAACATAAGATATATTTCCCATTTGGATATTTGCCTTCAACCATTTAGGGTCTTGGTGAATATCTAAGAGCAGGATTTTTACCAAAGTAGGGTCTTCTTCATGTGGGAGAGAGATGACTCATGTGTTCTCTCAGCCACACTATAGGATGGGCCCAGTGACTTAGAAACCTGTCAAGGGAACAAGAAAGGGAGTAATGAGCTGTTTCCAAGCATTTTGTCTTTGTCACAGTATCAGTGAAGGCAGCACCCATGGCATTTGTGTATTCAGTGAGGTGACACCCTTCTCTACCCAAAGATTCCTTGTGTGACAGCAGCATCCTGCCATCCTCATACATAATAGTGTGCCTTAGCCTGCTGGTCCCCTCTCACATCCCTTGCCCTCTCTCTGACAGCCCCGTGGGACTGGTGAAGAGAGGGATGATATCCCAAACAATTGTGTTTACGAGAAAGAATTATCTCCCTTTTCCACATAATTTCACGATGGAGGAGCAGGTCTGCAGACGTGCAGCCATATCCCCTTTGTAAAATACCTGCTCATGGGTTTGAGGATCATGAAAATGGACAGTAAATATATATCAGCAAAAGGTCTGCATTTCCAAAAGTAGTTTCTGTAGAAATGGCCCCTGCCACGGGGAAGCCTGGGCTCCTCCTGGCTCTGGGAGGAGGTGGCAGGAGCATGTTGGTCCCAAGCACAGGGGAGCTCTCCTGTTGCCTTCCCTGGCAGTGCAGGACCACTGGGGTCATGGTTGGGCCCTTCTGCACTTGAAGGGACTGGCCTTTTATGTTCACTTTGTTCAAAGCCTCAGAGCATTTCAGGGATGAGATGTCCTAACAAATGGAAGGAAGTTCCATGTCCCCCCTCCCCATTTCACCTATCAAGTTTTTCTTGCACTCCTCCTCCCTGGAGCAGCAACTGCTTGGAGTAAGCCAGGGACAGAGAAGGGCTCAGCATTAACTGTTCTGTTCTCAGGAAGCGTGGGGATGGGCAGCCAGCCTGGAGGCTGATGTGCACTTTGGAACTCGATCCCAGACTGGTGGATCGATGCCACCCTTGGACTTTGTCTTCAGACAAAGCTGTTTCTAGGATCACCAGCTAAGGAGGAGGAGGGAGAAAGATGAAAGCTTTATCAAACCTGAAAACCACTGTGGGAGCCTGCAGGAACTGTAGCAGAGTGCATGGGGAAAGCATAAGGAGCAGCAGGGACAGAGGTGTCCTGGTACTTTCCTTCTGTGCGAATCTGTGTCCCTCCCACTGCCAGGCCTGGCTCCCACTGGAGAGGTGCTCGCTGCTGTGCAAGGGCTGCTCCCATTCCAGGGCAAACTCCCCTGGGCTTTGGGGGAAAGGAGATCCCAGGCAGTTTGTGTCACAGGCATGTGGGGGGCACTTGGGGGGCTCTCACTTGGAAAGCAATCTGTTGGAGGCATCACTCCCAGGCTCCACAGCAGGAAGCTAGGTTTTGTTTCAGGACATAGAGAAGACTTTAAATAATAGGAAGTTTTTTAAAAAGCCATCATATTTCAACCTTGAGCCAGGTCAGAGGCCTGCAGAGGATTAGGAAAGAAGCTCACTGTTTTCATCTGGGCCTATTTAGGCCTTTAAAAAACAAACAAAAAATAAATAAAAACAGAAATCAAAACGTAGCAGTGGAGGAAATAGCATTTACCATTAATCCAAGGAAAACCAGGGGTGATTGTTTAATCCCAGAAGGAGAGGAGGCAGCTCTGGTGGCAAAGCAGCATCATTTCCATGCAATATTTATTTAAAAGAAATAATAATACATGTGTTGAAATTGTCAAATGTTCTATTTTTAAGATGCCATTTATTTAATAGTTGAAAACCCCACTTACATGGAGACAGAGATCTCTTCTGTAACTGAAAGTCAAAGTCTGACTACAATGTCCTTGTTTTTGGTTTTGTCCTCTCCCCTCCCTCTTGGTTCCCACAATAAATCTGTATCTTATTTTGGGGATGTATGTCCCACTTGTATATAACTTTTTTCTGCCCTGCGTGTGATGGAATTTCTGAGATGGTTGATTCATATGGGGGAAATAAACAATAAATGAATGTTTGTTATGAGGTGTTGCAAGAGTCCTTGTGTTCTCAGCTTCTTGCAGAGAAATTCTAGTGTAGCTTTTCTCTGAATGGCCTTAGTGTTTCCCTTCTGAATGAGGTTTAGGTATGTATTTCTGTACAAGAAGTCTCTTGTTTCCTCTGCTGCCCTGTTTGCCGCCCCTAGCCCTTTCCTTAATGCCCAAAAATGGTTCAAATGTAGATGCTCAGAGTGGCAGGAGTGTCATGACTTGGGACATGTTCCTCCTACCCTCCCAAAATGGATGCAGGCAAGGCTGTGCTGCCCTGGCTGCTGACAGCCAGCAGAGCCTGGCTCTGAGCACTCCCTGACAGGAACATCCCACAGGTTGGCTTCAGGCAGTGCAACAAGGTAAATGAAAAAACCAGGAGACAAGGCCCAGAAGTGGTGGCTGAAGGGTCCTGCTATGTTAGCCACAAAGGTGGCGTGAGCTTGGTTTGTGGATTGGTTTCTGAAAGGCTGTGAGGAGGATTTCCCTCAGGGAATCCCACAGGATTTCATGCCCTGTGGCAGCTGTGTCTCCACTGTGCAAGGGGATCTCTTAGCTATGGCCTTGCACTGCTTTTTGGAGGCTTTTCCCACTGTGTGTTTGTCAAGCTGTTCTTTGGAAGAATGGTGTTGGCATCTCCGTGCACTATTGGAGTATAATTTGTGTGTGGGATTCAGGTCTGTTCTGCAACAGGTGTTGCCCCCAGGATGTTTGCTAAGAGTGGATGTGGTTTTCTCATGCCCTGTGTGAATTGCAGAGCACACTGACGCCTGTTCCAATGCCCCTAAAGTGCTGCTGTTACAGGTGCTGTGCATGGAAATGCACTTTTGGATTGTGGTCAGTGCAGGGCCAGGACAAAGCAGGGAGGGTTAATGCTGGGGGGTGAGGTGGAAGTGGGGTTGAATGTGCCAGCAGGGAGGGCATCCAAAAGCCAGGCAGGATGTGGGGCTGTAGCAAGTGTTGGCTGCCCTGCTTGGCTTTCTGCCCAGGGCAGTGGCCCCCCGGGCTAACATGGCCAAAAATATTTTTCCAATAATACTTTGTTGTCGCTTCTTTAATTATCAAGTCTTTATTGCCCAAATCCAATTTTGCAACCCTGCTTAATTTATTTTGAGATTTGTTATTGATTATAGATGAATTTGCATTCTGTCTTCGGCTTGGCTTATCCTTTTCAAAGACAAATGTCATTTGTGGTTAAACAGCTGACAAAAAAGCCAATTGCACTTTCTCAGCCTTGTGCTGCTCTCTTAATACTAAAGTAGCCTCTTGGCAGCCTGAGCTTTCCTTACATTAATTGCAGTTTCAGCAACCCCTGTCACTAAAACCCAACACTGTTCCTGGGCTATCATCAACCTTTCTGGATGGAATGTGTTTCCATAAACTTTGCGTTCCTGGAGCTTGTCCTTGTTACAAGAGCAGTGTGCACTCACTGCTTTGTGATGTATTTTGTCATGGTATGGGGTTCCCAGAGTTCCCCCTGGGTTTTCCTCCTCTCCTACTCAGTATTGCTGAGGTTTAGGGGTTTTTTTGTGCCTAGCACCTCATGTTGTAACATTAAGGCTGTTTTACACTGTCAAGAGCATTTGCAAAACTTGTGGATTGTTTAGTGAAATCTTGATTTTACTGCTGGCCAGTTGCAGATGAAGAAATACTTGTAAGTGGAAAAAATAGTTCAGTTTTGGGTTTTTTTTCAGTTTCCAAGTAATAAAATGCATCTGTTTTTCACTTGTTGGATGTGGGATCTTTTTCCCAGATGCCTGCTGTACCTTTTCACTTGGAAGCTATAGCTGTGGTAAATTCAGGTCTTTGTTTAAATTTTTATTTGAAAGAATCATCGATACTGTCAGTTTAACAATTATAAAGTTAAATTATAAATTATTAAATTATAATTATAAATTTCTTAGACAATGTAGTGCCCTGGGAGTAGTTGGAATCTTTTGGACCAGGGAGGCTGTGGGCAAAAAGCATCTGGGCTCCAGACCAGGACATGAAATTCTATACAGGCAGATCAGAACCTGGGGGGGCATTAGGGGTGTGTATCTTGAAGTCAATGCTTAAAAATCTTTTTTAAGCCACACACAGCTGGGAGAAGTGAGCCTTTGAATATATTCAGTGCTATAGTTAAGTGCTATATTCAGTGGAATAGTTAAGCTGAGTGCAGGTAGTAAATTAGACTAAACAGTCTGGCTGAGGTAACACGGGAAGAGAAATCTGCAGATCAGGGGCACAGCATTTATTTTAGCACACTGAACCTCCCTCTTGACAGCCGGTGGGTTTTCTGTGATGATAATTAAGCAACAGGCAAACAGTTCCTTGTATTTCTGTAGCCAGTGGAGGAGAAGAATCGTTCCAGACAGAGACATTACTTCCCCCTGCTGTTATTTTGTGTTAAGGGCAAGATTTGCCCTGGAAAACAGAAAATCCCACGCTGCAATTTGGTGGCTGAGACAGCACAGTTCAGACACAGTCCTGGTGCATCCCTGTTCCTCTCCAGTGATTCCTCAGCACTGCATGAGTGGCTCAGACCATGCACCACAAGTGTGCAGTGACTGGTGGCAACTAGAGAATGGCAAACTTGTTTGTAAGAACATTTGTAGAGAAATAAATGTGAATTCTTTTTTAAATATCTTTTTTTTATTAAGTGCTCCAAGGGCAAATAAATTCTCATAAATCCAGCAGTAAGCATGGGAAAATGGAACAGAAGAGCTTATATCCTTTAAAATAAAAATGTATGTTTAAAGCTGAGGAAGTATGAAATTTTATAATAAAAAAAAAGTGAAATTAAACCTCCAGTTTTATTTCCAGTTCAGGCTGGGAAACTGGGTTAGGTGGAAGGAGGCTGGGCAGTAGCTCTCATGACTTGGATGAGGGCAGGCAGCAATTCAAGCTGTTACTGTTGTGATTGAAAACTATCCTAAATAGGAATTTAATGAGGGATTCCTTCTTTTCACAGAAAATTTTAGTACGTAGAGTTGCAGTGTAGTAATCTGTAGTAATCAAGTGTGAGAAAAGATTGTGCATCTGACAGGTAGTCAGAGCAACAGAGCTGCAGGAATCTGCTCTCATGACAAACATCATCTGGTAATTATTTTTCATCACCGAGGTGAACAAACAATCTCATTTATTTGGTCAGCACGTTAGGAATTCTTGGAATTGATGGTTTGTACCTTATCAGTGGTGTGTTATTTTTTTTTTTTTTAGGTTAATTGTGTCTCATTGACTGAGATGATTTAATACCACATTCATTCACCATTTGAGGGGATTACTAGGTGTGCAGAAGCCTTTTCTGAAGTGAAGTCTTTCAGGAATCAGCTGTACTTGAAGGAAAGAAGGAATCTGTGAATCATAGAGATGAGTTGGGCTGCTGTAGTGTTTCTTTGGCTACAGAAATTGGCTACAGTCAGTTTGTTTTTCTTTTCCCATTAACAAATAATTTTCATGTGACATTCTTGTTGCAGAGGCCCCACTCCAGGACGTTTCTTGTCTGGACTGGTAAAGAGCCTCCCTGAGTTTCCATCACTGCTCAAAACATGCAAGTCACAGAATTTAATTTCTTGCCCCCTTTTTTCACTGAATGCCTGAGCCTGCAGCCTTTGGACAAAGCAGCTGCACAGTCTGGCTCTGGTACCTGAGGCTCCCTGAATGGCTCCTTCTCAGCTGCTGGACAGGGAATGGGCCTTTGGTGACATGGCTGTGTCCTGGGAAGTTGGGAAAAGCTCTCCCACTTCAGCAGGATGTGTGAGCAGGGCCTTGGCAGCCCCTGGTGTGCAGCTCCAACCTGTGACACCCTGTGACACCCAGGCACCTGCCAGTGGCAGAGCCCAACCTTTGTCAGCATGGATCCCATCAGGGCTTGCATATTCTGTGGGATATTCCTTGTTGGAAAGCCTGACTGTGCAAGGTAATTCTCTGCTTGTCTGGAAGGGAGGGAAAAGGCAGGTACTGATGGTGTCCTCTTCCTTCCATCCCTGCAGATCAACAGGAACAGCATCACATCCCAATTCTTACTGCTGCCTCTGCAAGCTGAGAGTAAGAAGTTGTCTCTCCAGGGAAATTGCAGGTAAGGCTGGAGCTGCTGGGAGAGGCTGAGCCAAGGAGAGCTGTGTCTGCACAGGGGAACAAGGTGAAAGCTGCTGGGACAGGGAGCCTACCCTGGATGAGGTAACTCCTGACTCCAGACTCAGGTAGTCCTGCAGTTGAGCTGTCACAGCCAATGACTCTGGGGTATGATGGTAAAGCCTTAGTGGAAAAACCCAAATAGCAGAAGCAAAGCCAAAGCTATTGATCTATTATTTTTTTCAGTTTTAATAATCCAATGTCTTCTGTGATTGTACACTGAGGTGTCTCTTCAAATAATTTAATGTATGCAAAGACATGAAGTTCTGCTCATAATAATTTCACGTCGATGTTAGTGGCAGTAGCATGGAAAGGAAGGGAAGCTCTCGAGAGGGTTCATAGAGTTTAACTTTTCCAAGCAGCTTCCCTGTTCCATTAGAGCAGTTGTTTGCCTGTGGCTTGATGAAGAAAGGCAGAAAGAAGAAGAATCAGTAAGCCTAGTGAAGTGATACAGAAATCAGTTTGATTAAATACAGAATTGTAAAAAAACATGGGAGAGCCTTTGGAACAGAAGGATTGTCTGCTGGTCTGGAGTGTCCCACGTCTGTTTTCCTGAGGGCTGCACCTTAGGGATTGGCATGTGAGTAACTGTTCCCCCAGCTGCCCCCAGCCCCATGGATTAGGAGGCATTGTTGGCTCACCTGGGGTTAGGAGCAGGTGTGGACAGTTTCTTGTACTGCCAGGTGTCCACTTCCTCAGCTTTAGGGAATCTCTTGATTAATCTGTGCCCAAGTGTGTGAAGCAGAGCTTGGCTCACCAGGGTACAGTGCAGGTGGATTAGCAGCAGCAGCTCTGGTAGGGAGGGGATGCACTGTCTCCCCCAGGAAGTCTGACTTTGTTTCACCCTCCAGGGGTTTATTTATGGTATTTCTGCAAGTGCTCTGCTGTGTACTGCTAATCTTTCCTCTTTCTTTTTTGAGATGCTATATTGAGCATTTCAACAGCACTTGACGCTGTAAGCATTATTTGTTTTAGAGTTTAGCAACTGCAGAAACTGTCAGCTGCCATCTCTTTAAGCAGCCAAACCATTTCAGAACAGGTCCAACAAATGCCAGCTCGTACAGATAAGAAGCAGTATGGTAGGGCAAAGGCTCAGCTGCCCTTCTGATTAGATTCTGCCTGGCTTAACAGGTAGAGGAAGGCTTTAATCCAAATAATCCTCACTAATGGGCTCAGGCTACAGTATAAAGGTTCCTCAGTTCTGTATTTTGCTTTGCTAAAATATCACAAAATGCTAGAGAGGAATGAGGTGTTCTCACCTGGAGATGCCAGGAAGCCTTTTCCAAGTTCTCAGCCACATTGCACTGGGAGAGATGAGCCCTGAAGTGGTGATAACACAGTGTTTTCTTCTCACATCAGCTCATCTGTCCCTGCCAATGTCATCTTACTAAAAGCCAGAGGACTTTTTAAAAGAAATATTTTTTATTGGCTTTGAGGTCATAAGAAATTACTTCAAGGCCCTGACTGAACCTAAGAGGTTCCTGTCCTTCAAAAGGGAGTCACATAAATCAAGATTCTGTCTACTCCCATGCTGATTTTCTCCCACTTCTTCTTGCCTCTGCAAAATATGTGTTCTTCAGTCTCTCTAAAGGAGAAAATTTGCATTTTCTTTCAGTTGTATAAGCCAGCAAGGCAGTGCTCTGCATCTTCTCCTGACCACCAAGAAAGAAGAAAGATTTCTGGCATCCCATTAGGAACACCCAGAGTTGTGATGCTCCCAGTGGTTCATACAGCAGTGTACAGGGCAGGGTTTCATTTGTTACTTTGCTGGCACACACTCCTTCTCTGTTGGCTGGCTCAGCAGTATTTAGCAATTGTTCCTTGCTTACGTGGAAATAGTTCTTGGATTAGAATTCAGTCTCTCTGTGCAGTTAATTTGCTGAACTATGTGGTAAAAGAAATGTTATTTTGTCCTTAATCATTGTTAACAGAAACATAACCATGACCAAACTCTCTTGGATATACATACAATTTTCAATATAATGTACAACAAAAGGCATTGTATTAAAAATTTCTATTGAGTGTCAATGTTTATATACATTATTATAACAATGTTTATAGTTACCACCTATAAAATTACTCTTAATGAATCCCATAATGTTTCGCTTACCAGTGTCTCTGTCTGTTACAAGTGCTGAACTGGGAACTGCCAAATGAGTATTGCACTGACTCTCATAATAATAATAATAAAAGGGTTCATTGCAGTTGTTCCACATAATCCTCCATAACTTGCTGTTTCCAAGTTCGTGATCCTTTGATGTTGATTTGGCTACAAAATGAAAGCCTTGTCTCCAGATAATGAAGGAAAGGAAGGTTGTCCTGGACCATTTGAAGTCTGAGAATATTTGATTCTTTCATTGTTTATAGCTAGAGTTGAAAAGGATCAAAAAGATTTTCTCAGGACTAGCTTAGTGTAAAGGCTTTTTTCTGACCTGTAGCACTGGCAGTGACCATAAAGAAGGCATTATCTTTAGGAATCAATTACACTGTAATTAAAGCAAACTACAAATCATTTCATACAACAGCGATAGGGAGTGGAGAGCTTTTTCAATAAGGAAACAACTTCTGTATGTACAGGCCAGAAAGCTTGAATTCACCTAAAAACAAAGTTTTCTCTTTACTGAAAACTTCAGTTAATTACTCTTTTACACCTGTTCTGGAAATCAGCAGGCACCCAGATTGCCATTAAGGACTGCACCTGATTTCCTTCAGGAAGCTGTACCTAATTATCCAAGTGGAGCACTAAGACACAACAGAGTAAAACAGATTAAAAACGTTTTCAGCTTAGCTCTCCATCTGAAATAACTCTATTGGAATGAAATTTCCCTGGTCTTTGGATCTAGTGTTTTAGTGTATAGAAATGGAGGAGAATTCCCCTAAAGAGTCTTCTAACAGTCCTTATTCTATTTTGTTCTTTTCAAAGGCACATCAACACAAAGCAGCAGGATATACAGGCAGCTGAGCCCAGAATGTTGAGAAAAGGGCATTTGGATCCCACATGGAAGAACACAGGAGACAGTGGCAGACTAGGAATGCATGGCGAGTCCTGTTTCTGATGATTGGTATCTACTTGGATAAACCAAAGCCAAGATTGAAACAAGGACAAGGCTAAGGCACTTGATACATAATTATCCTGCTTTAAAGGAATTCAAACCTATTTTGGGACTAATTAAGTGAGAGAAGCTTGTATTTCCTGATCAGACCCCAGGATCAGGGGTGTGTTATACCTGAGTCAGTGGCCCTGGGAAAGAGATAAGCAAGACTAGACAGGAATAAAGGAATAAAGGAGGGATTTATTTGAAAGGCCTTCAGATGTACACTTTGGCCTCCAGAGGCTCCTGCCTCAGTGGATCCCAAAATGGACAATGACAGCTCATGAGTTCTTCACACTTTTATATCAGCATCAATTCACCAACTAGAACCCAGCCAATGATGGAATTTCCCCAAGCTTGTCCCCCTCTCCCCAAGATGAAGGTTTACAGTTCTTGGGCCTAGAACAGTCTGGGTGTCCTTGGAGAGCAAGCTGGAGAGGCTTTGTTATGACTACAGTAGTACAGGTTTTGAAAAATATAAAAGTTAAAACCTAAGGCATCAATGTCAGCAGAGTTGGGGTCACACCAAGACTGAGAGGACCTGTCCCTTCTGACCCAGGGAAGGGGGCAGAAGGGAACTTGTTCTAAGGGTAACCTTGGTAAGGAGATTCACATGTTGTGATTCACATGAGGGATCCTGTTGTGAGCACAAGTTTCTTTCAGAAAGGAAATTTGTCTTCATTCCCAATTGAAAGTGGGCTTTCCAATGACAAAAGCATTAAAAAATTAAGGTCAGAAAAGAGAGAAATCAGAGACCCAGTCCAAGGCTAGGACCAGGGTCTGTGTGAAGGTAAGAGGAAGGATTTCCAAAGGAGCATAAGCAGCCACCTGAAAAGCAGTTTTATATATGGAGCACAGAGAACACCTCTTCTAAATTTGGGCAAGAGAGAATCTCCATATAAACCAGTGATGGAGCTACCACTGTGCTCTGTCCATTCCTGATGGACACAGATCTTTGAGGTCTTACACTGCAATGCCTATCAAAAGCAACAGGAGAATGGAAACATGAAAGGTAATCTCTTGAGCTTTGTTACATAAAAAAAGGCTATTAAAAAAGCCTCTTATTGTGATAGCTGCTACCAAAAATCCTGTGTATTAACACAGGAAAATCCTACCTAGAAAATTGCTACCTAGAAAATCTTCACTTTATTTTTTCACTGCTCATTTGATAGGTCTCAAAATACTTGAAAAAAGGTATAAAAGTCACGATCTCACAAATTCTTTCTAAAAAAAGAAAAAAAAGACTGATTTTTGACAGATTCTGCTTGATTCTATTTACAGAGAATCCTGCTGCTAAGGGAAATTGATATTGGCACTAACACCTTCACAAAATGCTACCAAGGGTGAAAATGAACCATCAACATCACAGCTATGGGAAGGTGTAAGTGCTACTGGCTGCCAGGCTGGTATGTAAATGTGTGTATTCCTGTTATCACAACCACTCACAACGATGCCAAATGGTTGAAGGCAAATTTATTATTGCTACTGAGAATATCCTTCTCAAACTCTTTACACCAGTAATAAAAATGCTGCAAAAGCTACGCTGGCCCATCACTTGGAAATGCCAATTTCTGTTTGTTGGTAGAGGTAGGCAAGAGAGCTTCTGAAAAATATCTACATATAACATGTTCAGCACAGACTTCCACCTGCCCCTGATTTGCAGGCTGAGAGGTACAAATCATGTGTGACATATCTAGGGAGGAGATCAACCACCAGTCATCAGCTGATAAAGCCACAGGACAAGATGTTTACTCCCCTTTTGGTTTCTTTGGTTTCTGTTTTTTTTTTTTTTTTAGTATGAGAGTTACTACTTTTGTAACAATAATGTTTGTTAAATAAACCATTATGCCTCTTTTTGCACATTTTTCTCTAATAAAGACATTTATTTTCTTGAATTTTTATTTCCTTGTCTAAATACTGACATTCCCCTTTAAACATGAGCTCATATCCCAAGATATTTACCTTAATAAATATATTCATATTCATATATTGGTTTGTACCTTTCTAGCTCACATCTAGGGCTGGAATTTTTAAAACTTTGTTACTAAGCTGAAAATTCTTTGCTTTGGGAACACAATGATACAAGGCATTAAAACAGTTGAGTGTGATCATGGTACATGTTCCAATTTGGTTTCAGAAGGAAACATGAGAAGGAAGAACACTGAGCTGATAAAGTGCTCCTATTAATATTAGAATTTCATAAATGCTTTTTCTTTTTTTTTTTCCCCAGCTGTTTTTCAGACATCTGATGTTTAGCAGGACATGATTCAGCTGGAACAAACAAGGGTTTTTCCTTTTACCTGGGGTTGTGTTGTTACAATCTGTGTTGTTCCTCACATGTACCAAAATGCTCCTCCAAATAATTTGCATCTGGAAGCCACTTATGCCATACATCAGTTTTGTTAACCTGCTGAGGTTGAAGTGCATGGCTGAAGCTATAAGATAGTGGCTCATGCCACATTTCACAAAAATCTTTCAGGTACTGCCATGGATAAAGACAATACTCACACCAAAGTTCCTCCTGAAGGGGGAAGAAAAAAATTCTTGAATATGATGTCTAAGCATGAGAGGCACATGCCTGTGTGCTTAGCGTTCCAAAACACAGAAAGCCCTGGTGGGACACCCAGCCCTTCCAAAACCCAGGTTGCACAAAGCCTTCGGAGCTAACAGGCACTGACAGCGATTCTGGCAGCCAACACTGCCCTCCAGTGTGGGTCGTGTTCACTCCCTCCTGCAGTGGCTTCCTTCTTCAGCTTTAATAAATTCACGCAGTGGGCATTGCTGAATGTGTTGATTTAACGCTTCATTTCATGAACTTGACTCAACCCAGGAATTAAATTATTATTGTTATTATTAATTATTTTGAAATAAATATTTATTTCATTTTAAGGAAATAATTTTAAAAGCTATCGTTTATCAGCTTTCTATGAACTACTGCAAGTCTATAAAGGAAAGTGTAAATATATTATTATTTGATTTATCATTTGTCATTTTGTTTTGTGTTGTGTTCAGCATTTTCCAAAAGTTCTACAGACCCACTGGATCCCCTTCAGAAATGATGTGTAATATGTTGTGGATTTGCTTTCTGCAGTTATATTTCTCTATATAACAGAGATAAAGGAAGTTGATATTATTTCACTACTCTCCCTGCAGATTTCTGATAGTCCATATGGTATATATACATGTATAAAAAAAGGATACTACCCTTTCAAATCCAAAATTCCCTCCAACACCCTCAAAGCATGAGGAACTGTTAATCTCTAACTATACAACTCATCTCACAGTCAACACACTGTTTGTATATACACAAACACCTTGATCTCATTTAGAAATAATTGGTGTTACAGGCATAGCTGATTTTAATTTATCCCTGAATTATCTTTTTTTCTATCATTCTTCTGAATTTCAATCCCAAATGGCATGAAAATATAGCATTAATGCTAACACCGAGTTAGGATGCTCAATACTCCCAACCACAAAGTTGCAGAAAGGTTTATTTAACCCCATATTCTCTGTATGTTTATTAACATTTTGAACAGCCACCAGAATTTGCACCTCCTAGGGGGAAGTAAGGGGTTGGGGATATGTCTGTGTGTCTGTGTTCTGCACTGCAGAGAATAATTTCCAGTCCAAAGTATGTGTACACAATTCCTGCTCAAAACTGTCCACCTCAGGGACTCCTTTTTGCAGAATTTGTGCAAACACCTCACTACACTGCTGTGTGAACAGTGTGTCACCTGGGACATTCTTTTGCTATAAAGAAATATATATTTTCCCAGATTAAGACCCTTCCCAGAATTATTCAAAAAATGTTTAGGTCAAGGTGCTGTAATTCTTTATCAAACATGCAGTAGAGAATGTGGCTGGAAAGGCCCATTCCGATCAAGGGGCAAAGAAGGTAGGCTGAGATTGCACCTTCAATTGTCCTGAGAACAACGAATGATCCCATTGGTTCCAAGCCCTGCAAAGAGCTGAATTGTGATGCTGTACTTGCCCCCACAAGCAGCCATGGTCTCAAACAGCCTCCTCTGCTGCATGAAGTGCTGCAAACCCCTCAGTTCTAGTGCCCACTGCCATGCTGAGCTGCCAGGTTTGTATTTCATCTGTTCTGTGAGTAAATAAATTCCGATGGAAATGGAGCTTGGCTTGGTTTCTCCTCAACCCCCTGCTGGCACCAGCAGTTGTTCCCAGTCTTTCTCTTGCAGCAATAGGGGAGATTTTGTGCCAGGCAGCTGCAACTGTCAGTGTCAAGGGTCAGCTCCACAGCCTCTTGTCTTTGTCACCAGCTCCCACAGCTGGCTGGCATCCATTTATTCTATTCTCTCAGTTTACACTCAGCTTGAGACTTTTCCGCCGCACAAATGTTGCTTCCCCCCGTGACCCCAGCAACCTTTACTTGAAATGATCTGTATTGCTAAATCCTGAGGTGCTTTGGCTGTGCCCTGGGCATCGATTTGGTTTCTGTCCCCTTGCCCCAGCCTCGTGTAGGTACACAGAGTTGTCAGATGCCATCAAGTGGCAGGACACGTTTCACATTTTCTCTTCTGCACCGACACAGCCTCAGTACTGGCACTTGGGGTACCCCTTTGGCTTCCAGAGCTCCCCTGGGCCCAGAGCTGCTGGTCCCAACCCTTCCAGGCCCATGGCTCAGCTGGTTCTCAATCCTCTTTCTGTCTGTGTTTCGTCAGCTCATCCATGAGGATGTTTTGGGAGAAAGAGTCAAGAACCTTGCTAAAGTTGAGGTAAACAACATCCACTGATCTGCTCTCCACCAAGCCAGGCATTGCATTGGAAAAGGCTGATGGTTGGTGAAGGTTGGCTTATCATAAAATCCTTGCTGGCTACCAGTCATCAGGAATCTACCCCATCACTATGACCACTCAAATATTACTGAGCACTGTCCCACAGTCACCCTCCACACTATACTGGGAGCATTTCTCATCTGGATTTATTAGCTGTGGGCTCCTTATTCCTCATTTTTAAGGAGGCTATAATAGCAGTGTAGAAAGCAATGCCCATCTTTAATTTTTCAATGAACATTTTCACTGGAGCACCAACAGAATAAATTCTAATTTACAGATTACTAGTCCCAAGGTGGTAATGACAAGCCACGAAAGAGCATAAGGCAATCATATTTATATCACTCCCATCTGGGAGAGGCAAAAGCTGAGTGTCTGCTTCGACAAAGACCATGACACACAAACATGTTTTCCATTCACCCAAAGGAAAAGACCTGAAGCAAAATATGCTGGTTTTGTTCTTGACCATTCTCCAGAGACATTTTCTGACTTCAGATCTGAGACCAGTTCTCTGATCAGTATCTTCCAATGTGATCTCACTGCTCCAAGCCATTCCAGTGGACAGCTAGAAACTTCCGGAAAAATGAGCATTCAGGGATGTTCAGGAGCAATAATAAAAGTACCTCACAGGACAATCTTGTAAGAATTTTAGTGAAATAGGAATTAAACTAGTGTATAGGTTTGTATCACTTGCACAAATGAGTAAAAAAAAAAATTAATTCATAAGCCCTCTGCCCCTCTATTTTTCCTCAGAAAATTCTAAATCTCCAAGCTGATAAATCACTTCTCCCTCCAGTTCCTTTTAAATAAAAATGCTGAAGTCCTATTACACTTTTCTGGGCCTCAGGCTACATAAAAATAAAAGCTTGGGAGAGCAATGAGCCTGCAGTGACCCTCTAGGGAGCCAGTTTATGACAAAAGTAGGAGAAACATTGTATTACAGATCCAGCTGGAGAGCCCTGAAGTGGGCTGTTCTTCTCTTTGAAATATTTTTTTCTTTCCTCCCACTCCCACTTTAGTCTATCTTTGCATAATCTCTTTTATTTTTTTCAAAATCTCTTTTATTTTGTTCAAGTGAAGCAGCAGCAAGAAATTCCCCCCGCTCTTTTTTTTTTTTCNAACTGCTGGTACTCAGCCTCTGGTGGGAAAAAGCACAGGCCAAGGCAGAGTCCTGGCTCCCTTCTCCCACATTATTCACTCTGGTGCAGTTAGAAGCCAATGCACACTAATTGCTGTGATCTCCCCATTTGGCTTTTAACTTAAATAGCCATCTGTAGGAGAATCTCAGCTGCTTTCAGCAGCCAGAAGCACTTGAAAACAGCAGCCCCTAACATTGTTTAATTTTTACTTTGAGGTCATGAAAGAGACCACTAACTGTTTCAATGAAACTCCATAGGATGGGCTTTGGCTGGATGATTTGTTTCTGCTTTAGGATTTAATTTGAACAATATGGACTTTTCCCCATTAGCATAAAATAAATCAGCACTTTGCACTGGTTTCCCACGCATCACTTTCCACAGGCTGCCAGCATTAGGGATCATGTGGACAGATGACAAGCACTCAAACTACTTACATCCATTACAGTCCACTGGTCACATCAGCTCCTGGTTTTGATCATTCTTTACCTTGTATATCACTGTTTCTGGCTTCCCACAGCCACCAGGTCTAATATACACACATGCCTTGTAATTCAGCCACACAGCATAGTTAGACAGTCATAAATTCAAATCAGGTAGCAAGGGTTTGAATAATAGAAGACATTTTTTCTCAGGCAGTTATTTGAAATACACCGTAGCTATACTTGTAGGATTTCAAGGAGATCAAGTATCAGAACTCATATTTTCTTTCCCCAGCTTTCCATATTCTTGTTAGCACATAAAATGCTGCTTTATATAGAAATGATTTTGTTCCACAAGTCTAACTGAGCTAAGTTTAAGATTTACTGAGCTAGGGTCCAGGTATGGCACTTCATCTTCAAAACCACGTGGGATGAAACAAATTATCCAAGATAATGAAGGGAAGCCATTGAGCTAGCTGGAAAGAACAGGGTATTTTTCCATGAAAGATTTGCAGGCTTCTCCTTCCCCACCCCACCACTCCTGCCTTCCTGCACTGTGCCGTAGGGGACATCACCACGCTGCTCTAAAGCTGCCCCATCCCTTTTCCTGGCAGCCCTCCAGGCTCCATGGTGCCTTCACCCCTTCCCCACAGCCATGCCCTGCTGTGAGCTTTCCATGTTTGTCCACACAGCATCCCCCTCACCCTCAGCAGGACCAGCAGCCTCTGGTCCTACAGCCAAAGAGACAGCAGAGAAAAGGGATTCCCACTGAAGCAGCAATGGTGGGGCCCAGTAACATCCCTGCAGTCAGTGCCACACTGCTTGGTACATTTCCTCCTGTGCAAAGGAAAGCTAAGGAAGGACTCTTGGGTTTTAGTTATGTAACTATGAGTTCCGAGAACCAATAAACCACTTAAAAATAACCCCATTTGCTGGATTTTCTGTGAGGCAGGCATGTCCTAAAAGATCAATGAGTTAAAACATAGGATACAAAGGTCTGGGGAGATTTTCAAGTAAAAAAAAAAAAAAGGAAAGTTAAAACTAAGCAGAAACTAGGACACAGGCAGGAAAAGCATGGGATTCCTGGCTCTGGGTCCAGCAGACAGGGTTGGTGATCTTCTGGGTGTGTCTGTTGTAGAGAGTTTCTACAAACAGTTTTGCAAACTACAGCAGAGGTCCCAAATATTTATGAAACTTTCAGAAACATTCAGCTTTTTGCACCAAGTGAAAATGTGTGTTCTACCCATGGTCAGAGGCTTTACCTACACATTTCTATGATCATCTGTTCAGATCCAGCTATCTCTAGTCCAAATTAACCTGTAGTGCATTGTCCAGACCAGTCTGTATACTGTAAACTCAGATGCCAATTTTAACTATGAAAGAAAGAGTGGACTTGCTGAAGAAAGAATATGTATCTAAATACCACAACAAAACAAACTGCAGATGCTTCTCTGAAAGTCATGTCAGATTAGAGATGC
The DNA here is from genome assembly GCA_013400515.1 of Erpornis zantholeuca. Taxonomy (NCBI): domain Eukaryota; kingdom Metazoa; phylum Chordata; class Aves; order Passeriformes; family Timaliidae; genus Erpornis; species Erpornis zantholeuca. The sequence continues at coordinate 164,936 of VZTN01032288.1, forward strand.
ACATTTTTTGCTAAACTCTTCATGTTTCAATTGGCAGCTCTAAGCCAAATTACTCTGCCTAACCCCAGCACAACACAAATACAGAAGCATCAAAATTTCATGCAGAAACGTTTTTTGAAAATGAGGGGATTTTTTTCCTAAGACTCTACATGAATAGACTAAACATTTCTAGATTTTTTAAAATATACGAAAGTCAGATGTTGTCCACCTGTTAATCACTGAGGTCAGATAGAAAACAAACCCAAATTGCTCCATGCTCACATCTGAATTTTTGGTGTACATATAAAAACTTCATTTTGTACAACTGTTAAAACAGTTTAGATTGAACCAAAGAAGTGGCTTCATATTTTGTATTAGTAAAAGATCATTTTCCATGTTTTGTTGGACAATTGGAGCCTCCTTGGATGCAAAGTCTTCCTTTCCTGCATTCACCTCAGATTCCAGAGCTGCAAAAGCTCAAAGATGGGCTTTTAACTTTGGTAGGAGTTCAATAAGCATCTGCATTTATTTGTATTTGCAGAGTAGGTTACAGCTGGAAAAAAAAAAAGAGGGTAATTTTTTGTTTTATGGGAGGAAATGAGAAAGACCAGTGCCATAGAGAAGGATTTCATTAAGATGAAGAAATTCTAGTTCTCCAAAGGGAAAAAATGAAGTTTTTCTTGAAGATCTTTCAAGAAACGATTTGTGTGGTCTTTATCATTTCAAACTCTTAAAGTGTGATAGCTGCAGATTTGCATGATTTTCTGAACTTGTCTTGGAATTTGAGTTTGAGTTTTTCTTTAGCCTGTTTAAGCCCTGAATTCCATTCCAGCCAAGTAAAGAAAATTTTTGATGAAAAAGATGCTGCAGCAGTGTGTAATCTTCCAATGAAATCTGTCAAAACTCTTAACAATAGGCCTAAAAGGAGACCCTAAAACTTGAAAACAACAAAAAAAGAGCCTCAATTATGTATCATTGTCTCATCCTCACTGCATCTTCTAAAGCAGTCATCCTCCAGAGCACACATAGAGCATGTTCTTGCATGTCAGCAAGGATTTCCATAACCCCAAAAAGACTCACAGTGATGTTAAAATGCTGGAAGCAGCAGAAGAAAGCAAGACATTTTTCACATGAGAAAGTCAAATAATCAGTTACAAAACTGTATTAAGAATCGGTTAAGATGGAGCAAACCCAACTTATTCAGATATTATTTTCCATGATTTTAAAAACTCATTTTTATGTAGTTGGTTTACTCTTATTTTTCACTATCCTTTTCGAGGCCAGAAGTGGAAATGATCAGTTAATAATGAAACCTTGTCAAAGTCTACAGAGTGGTATAGAAGAACAGGAGATGCTGTCTCAGAGCATGTAAAGTAGGTTATTTTTGAGGGAAAGATTCTTATAAATAAACCCAGTATTATCTAGTTGTTATTAGTGTTTTGCAATTGTATGTCAAGCATCCCTAAAGGGGATTAGGGTCCTTAGCAGGAGGCCTACATTTCTTTTGGAAATAAGAGAAACATCATCTACAGGCAGAGTATTAGTGGGCAAACACTGAAATGGAGGGCAATTGTGAATAAACTGCTGTACTCATCACACCTCTAAATCCAAGAGGGGAACAATTAGAAACAATTCCAATAGCTGCCTGGAACAACAGTGGAAACTCTGAGAGAACTTCTTTCATTTTACTGAAGGAGAAACTGGCATCTGACTACACATCTAGGAAGAAGTCCCCCCACAACAGAATCCCATTTTTCATTCTCATCCCATTAATCAGATATCACAGATGAGGCAGAGTAGACTCCAGAGCTTCATATTCTAGAGTTACCAGAGGGTAGGGGCAAGAGGAGGACTCTTTTCCCTGAAAAAACAAGGAATAATTTTGATATTTATTTCTTTTTTATAAAGGGATAGTTTTTGTATCCCATTTCAAGCAAAAAATATATACTTAATCACTGAAAGCCTCTGAAAATTTTTAGTGACTACTGATCACACCAGGCTGATTGGAAGAATTGCTAAAGTTTTTGCTTTGAAAAAACAAAGAAAGAGTGTTCTGCCCAAACATCTAATCAAGTTTTTCTGAATTCTTCCTCAGCAGCCTGTCACCTTGGTGTCATTCTCACCACTGCCCTCACACACCCTATAAATAACTGTATTTCATACACTGGAGTACAGAGTTAGATTTCCTTGAAATTTCTAGCTGTCCATTGGTTTCACTGTGGTTTTCTGGGGTGAGGTGCTCATCTTCCTGAGTGTCATCTGAAGGGACCATGGAAATGCACTGTCATAGCTCATTTTTCTTTGGGTGTTTCTGTTATGGAATTCTCGACAGGTGAGATAAAAATCTCTGTTAAAAGATAATTTTCCAATTTTTGATAATTTATCAATCATTTGAAGCACCGTGCATATTGGAATTGTTTAGGACACTGCTCCCCAAAATTTGACCCCAGAGTTCAACTTTTTTCATTTTGTTAGATTAACATAGAAATGAGTGTAAAAGCAGAAGCTGGCTCCTGGCGAATAAAACCCACAAAAAGCCAACAGCAACGAAAATTTCCCCCATCAGCTCCCCAGCTACTAAGTTTTAGCAAGAATCTCCTGAAGAGGGGAAACAAATGATTATTACTAACCTTTCCCTTAAGGATATAGTGTGCATCATTAACTTGCATTGCATTTGGTTATTGAAAACCATATATCTGATCACACAACCAGACTGCAGGGCTGTTGGGTAGGAATCCACACAGGGAGGACTTCTATCACTAGAAAAAAAACTACTCATATTTAGAAACATCCAGGCCTTCAGACAAAACTCCTATTTCCTTATTTACCCATTATGGAACATTCAGAGACTACAAGATTTTCTATTCCATCTTGTGAAGAAATATCTGAAAGGACACTGTTTTATTGAGTTGATTTTGGTCTGATCTGGAAATACCAGTTCATTTAGAGTTTTCTGTTAACTAAAAGGCCTTCAAGTAAGAAAAATAATTGGTAGATATTTTCTAACCATCGAGCTGGTACCAACAAAATGACTTAAATATAATTAAAGCCTGTGCCCAACAGCTGCGTTTGCAAAGCTACTAAAGGTACAAAATATATATTTTTTTTAAAAGAAGAATTCTTATAACATCATCAATATTTGGGCCAAATGAGTTCAGGATTACTTCAAGCTACAGTTTTGTTTTTCCCATTATAAGGACAGTCTTTGGTTACAGTACTCAGGTCACACATAAGATCTTATTTGGAAACATGTTGGTCCTTTCTAACATTTCAACACCTCAAATAATACTTGTGACTTTGCTTTGTACTCACCCTTAGTTTCACAAAGTTAAGCACTGAAGTGCTTGATTTTGCTCCCTAAATCTCAGCATTGCCTTTCCACTTCCTTTTATCCAACACATTCAGCCTTCCAAGCCACCACCTCCAATTGTCTTCCCTCACTTCAGAGTCTTCATCATTGTTGGTTGCTTATTATCTTGGCTGCTTTCAGCCTTCAAATCTCAATTCCCCATCTGTTCTTCCAGTCCTCTTTTTGGTATTTTAGCTTTTATAATCTTCTGGACTTCTTAGACCTATTACTCCAATTTATGTAAACTATTTCTATCCCTGATCTTGGTCCTTGCTTCATTCTTGTCCCTTGGGCATCTGACATTGTCACTAAAGCCTTATACTCTTGCTTAATCTCTCCATTTCATTTATTCTTCACATGCTCCCAGCTCTCATTCCAAATTGGAAACACAGCTTTTTGCCGTAGCATTTCAGAACTGCACTTCTTTATTTCTTACATCTTTGCAAAGGGGGCATCTGTATCTGTATTATTTATATGCAGAAGACATTTTGGTCATGCACATTGTGTGACTACATAAAAATGGCATTGTTCTGTGTCTCTGCACCACCTCTGAGGATTCCAGGATTCCGTGCGGTGAAAAAGCACAGGGGAATTTTAGAAGATCGTATTTTCCACTGACAGCTCATTCTGAGCTGAAGTGAGTGCACACAACAGTGACATTTTTAGCTGTGAATCCAAATGAATTTTTTTTTTTGTGTGGTAAAAGCCAACCTAACTCTAGTATTCAAAGGGCTGCAGCTATATCCACTTTCTTTGGTTAATACTTGGCCCAGCCACCTCTGCCTCTAACCTTCCATTCAGCTCCAGACTTGTGGTTTCTTTGAGTTTGGCATAATCTACATGGCTGCAAAATGCTGAGCACCAGCCTTCACTAGTCTGGAGTTGTCATTAAAACCTACCTAATATATCCCACAGGCAGGAAACTGAGGGTTCTGTGAAAAGCAGATGCGTTTTTAGAGAGACAGATCCTGCCATGGGACGGTGCCTTAGGAGGAGCCTGGACTGCTTCCTAATGTTTTCCTCCTATTTGCACTAGGGGCAGAGAATGAAGTGCCTTAGTAGGGGAAGATATAAAAATGTGTTGCTTGATGAATAAGGATGAACTCCCTGATGTGATATTTATTTTTCTTAATTGACTTGTTTCTGTCCAGAATGGAGCAATAAACAGAACTCATTGATCACAACATTAATGAACTCCATGCAGGTCAGAATCAGACATTACCTGTTCAGTTATCAGTCCCTGAATCCAGTGCAAGTATTTTGCAGAAGAACAGAGACAGGAATTACAGTATTGTCATCGAGCTCATTACTTCCTTCCAATACCTTCCTGCTAGGCTCCCCTCATGCTTCCATCTCGCCTCCTGCACTCTCGGTGCTTTGCCAGTGAATTGAAAGCTGCATCACAAGACTGGATTTTTGTGCATTTCACAACCCTCTCACAAGAGAAGAGCAGACAGCTCAGCATGGGTCATAAGCTCCAGTTTTGCCATGAATTCTTTATCAGAGAGAAACTGGTGGCCTTAGCCGGCATTGGTATGGAAACAAACTGAGAAGCTGAACCAGTAGGGCATACAAAGGTGCCAAACCATCTATCAATGTTCTGGATAATTTCCACCTGAGGTTAAATTTTCAGTTATTTTCCCCACTAACACACAACCCAGTTGAGGTGCCAATCATATTTGTAATGAGCCCATGCAAACATGCTTCATTTTCTCAGTTGGCTTCCTAGAAAATACCTGCACATTGGGAAAAAACCATTTCCTTTACTGGCACTAACCAAAATACTTGTTAGTAAAGCATGTGAGTAACCTCTGTATTTCCAAAGATATTGCAACTCCTGTCAACACTTCTAGAATAAATTTCATTTTCCTGATAAAGAAGTAGCCTGTGACCAAGGAGTCACATTTCTCTTTTGCTTGGTTAGCGTCAAATGTGTAGAACAAAATCTCTTCGTCTCAGTTCCACCAGCACAAGCTGATCAAGAGCTTGCTGGGAGCAAAGAATCCATTTAGTATTTCTAGGGGAATCTAACCTTCTGTAATGGCTCATGTCAAATACAGCAGATAAAAACACTCTACAGAATCCTGTTTTACTGCAGCTGGTGGCCAAGCACTATTTTATGTCATGGCAACCCATCCCTCAGTCTTTCACTTTTTCCTAATTTGTTACTTTTCATCCACGCTAGCTGGATGATACAAAATCAATATATAGAAAATAGAAAATACATGTCTGAAAGCAAACCTTAAAAATTTCAGTCACTACAAATCCCAGAAACTGACTCAGCTTCTTAAACAAAAGTATTACAAATGAGTTTGAAATAGAAATTTGAGGGGTTTAATAAAATCTAAAAATAGCAGGTATTTTACCTTGTGAAAGGTAGCTTTCCCTGCCCTCCCCAGAGCTCTAGACCTTTCCTGATTACCTAACAAATGCAAGTCCTGAATGGAATACATCTTTACTCTTCTTTGAAAACCTTAAACACCCTATGTTCTAATTCCAGTTGTACATGTTCCCTGTTTCCCTTTCAGTACTGTTCCTAAATAAAAGCTGGACATTGGGATATCAGATCAGATAGGTATCTGGAAAAGGTTTTCCACCCAGAGGGTGGAACAGGCTACCCAGGGAAGCACCAAGCATGACACCTGTAGCACAGGCTACACTGGAACAGGCTACCCAGGGAAGCACCAAGCATGACAGAGTTCAAGAGGCATTTGGGCAACGCTCTGAGGCACAGGGTGTGACTCGGGGATGGTGCTGTGCAAGGCCAGGAGTTGGACTCAGTAATCCTGATGAGACCCTTCCAACTCATCACATTCCATGATTCTGTAACCTCCTCTCTCTACCACTGAATCTATGCACTTAAAGAAGTTGATACTTCCTTTTTTCTTTTTTTTTTTTTTAACTTTTAAAGAACTTTTTGCAATGCCATTTTTTAAATGAGAATCTTTCTGATGATTACAGAGTATTTTTCTATCATAAGGGTCTATTATTGGTATTGGAATTCAATATGCACTTCAGAAAGAAAATCCAGCCTTCTGAGTCACTTGAATATCTCAAGGTGCTAAGATTCAAAATGCAGAGGTGATAAATAAATTCTTCTAATTGCAGTAGGGTCAGAATTTGGAATTTATTAATCAGAACTTGTTAACCATCCTCACCATAATCCCACTTTAAAATGCACTTTATTTAATGTCGGGATTATACATCTTGTTCTGGGGTGACAAAGGGGTGCCTGTGAGAGGGCACAGACAGACTGCCTAGGTGTAATGAGGCTGAGGGAGGAATAACAATGTCCCTATTCATATACCCAGACCCTGCAGCATCTGAGCCATCTGCTGCTGAAACTGCAGATCTGGAGTGAAGAATGGCAGATTATTTCCCTCTTCTGTTATTCAGACAGCACTTCTCATTTGACATAACTTGCAGGCACTAGGTCTATGCTCATTTGTTCTGTTAGAATCCCAGAGCAACTTTTTACTGTCAGAAGGCACTTTGCAAGCCCAGAATAACATGCAAGTGTGGAATTACAGCCCTTAAAAGAATATGCCTAACTGGATGAAACTGTAAGAGGAATTCCTGTGTTAACACAAAAGGGATCTAAATCTGGAGTTTTAGTTATGGAGTTTAGTTATTTAAACTCTAGTTTAAATCTAGAGTTTAGAAACTAAACTTAGAATTGCAGCACTGTATTGCAATAGCTGTAGCACAGAGCAAGTNTTTCTAAACTTAGACTTTTAAGTTGTACAGTAGAAAAGAATTGCAGCACAATAGCTGTAGCACAGAGCAAGTGAAATAAAGGTCAGTAAATTGCTCATGTGAGTGGTCTGGATGACTCCAATCAAATACTGGCGTGAGAAAATTTTGCACATTTTGGCTCACAGTTACAACAAAAACTAATTTGGTTTAGAAGTGATCAGCAACACTTCTGAAACCTGAATGGTCTGGGCTTGACACCCAAGAGGCACAAATCATCACACAGCCAACTTCTAAAAAGGGCACAAAGTTGCTTACCAACACTCAGTGTGGACACTATTGCAGAACATTACAAAACCTGTGCTAGATGAAGAAGGACTCCTTGGGAAAAGATCAGATTTTTGTCAACTATTAAAGGTGATGGAATAAATGATGTAAAAATGTTTCTTTTCCCCTAGGGAACTGTTGGGGTGTGGGCTTCTTTTCCAGCCCCTTACCCTCACTTCCCATAGCTGGGATGGAACACAGGGGATGTAAATTTTTCTTGTTTGGACTCAGTAGTTTATTAGTTCTTATCTATGTTACAGTCTTAGAAGCTATGAGCTCTGTTAACAAGGTGGAACAAGGCTATGATGGCATTTCTCTAGCTCTGCAAAGATTTTTCAAGGACAATTTTTCCAATGAGTTGCCACCTAAATTATTTTTATTTTTAAACCAATACTGAAACCCCAAAGTTCAGCAGTGCAGATTTTCTTATCTAATTACAAGACACCATCTAAACCCATTAAGAAGAAGGAAGAAGAAAGTGAAAAAGAAGTATCTAGCTGACACCCTAAAAACTCCATCCTGACACATGTATAATTATAAGTATTACTATATTCCAAAACCCTGAACCTTACATTTTTCACCCTGTGACACCACACCTTCTATTCAAACTACACTCGGATGATTTTAATGTTATCACTCAAATTTTGGAAGCCTATCCCAAGGCCTCAGATCAAATGTAGTGTTTTCTTGTGGATCAGTGCTTTTCAGCACAGGGAATTTAAAATTCTCAGCTTCCAGGGTTCCAACAGGAAGCAGTAGCCCTCTGAGTGACCAAGCCTCCTCAGTAGTAGCTGAAAGCCTAAAGTGAGTTTAGTCACTCACTGACTAAACAGGTTTGATTCCTCTGAATATTTTTACTCTCTGCTAACAGCAGCAATTCTGTGTTCTGGGGAGAAGAGAGGGAGCTGGACTTCACTTTGTTTCATAGAGTTGATTTTGCTGTCTTTAATAATGAAAAAACAAAATGTTTGCACAAGGTGGGACTGGACTGTGAACAACCCAGCCTAGTGGAAGCTGCCCCTACCCATGGCAAGGGGTTTGAAATAGAAGATCTTCAAGGTTCCTTCCAACTAAAACCATTCTTTGATTCTACATACTCAAGAATTATGTTAACCAGAGTATGTGAAACACAATTTTTTTCTACATTACTTATACATCTTTCTACATTACATATACATCTTTATGTTTACCTACCCAGTCTGTACTACTAAACTTCCAGAATTCTTGCTGGAAGTAGCTACAAAGTATAAGAGTCAGTCTGATGAAAATTTTAAGTAAACAGTCCTCCTTTTTCTTTTTTTTTAGTGGAGGTCCATATACATGAAATATGCACAAAGTAGTTCCACTAAAATTAACCTAGGCATTCCACTTTTTAAGGCTACACTAGAGCTACCCAAAATGATCCCTCACTAAGTGTAGGAAAAAGTTCTCTTTGTCTGGTGTACTTTTGATGGCACAAACATGGCAAAAGAAATTCTGCTGCTTCTTGTTTGAAACACCCTATTTATGCAAAAACCCCCAAACCAAAACCAAAAATCAACAAGTTGCATGAAGCAAAAAAGAGGGTGTTCCCAGGGAGGAGCACAGGAGAACGTATCTCTGCAGGGGCATTTCACACAAGCCTTATCTCTGGCACACATTAGAATACACCCCATTCCAGCTCTTTTACCTCCTCTGGAGGTCCCAGATCAGACAGCACAGATGTTCCTGCTCTGGCACATGTCCCTGTTGTACTTGGGCACACACAGGAGGGAACAGACAGCCACAGGCAATTATTTGAATACTATTAAAAGATGATTCTAAGGTGATCTTGATCACTAAAGTGATCTTGACAGCAAAACTTAGTGCTTTGGAATCAACTGGCTGGAAATGCCCTGCCAATGACCTGTATCTTTCTATCAGAAGTGCTATCAACAAAGGGCATAATTTGTCTCCAACACCATTGCTTCCAGGCTGGCTCAAAGCTCACTAGCAGGAAGGCTTGTGAGACACAAAGATATTCCACATGTGTGTCTGTGGAATGCTTTGCTTCTTGGCAAGGACTGCTGAAGAACAGAAGAAGTCCTCCAGAGTTTGGACAGTTCACTGCAAGGTGCTTGCACACTCTTGTTTGAGGTGGTGTGAAACTGCCTGTCTAAATAAAGGCACATATTGTTAATAACACCCTGGGCCCTGTAGCCCTTCCTCACCCTGTATCATATTTAACATTTACAATATTCTGTCTGGTTTCATTTATAAGTCAAACATCTACAGACAGGAAAACATGCTGCCTGCTTGCTGCTGGGTTTGTTTCTAGCATATACAGAAGGGGAATGCAAAACAATTGGATACAAAAAAAAATTTAAAGGCCTAAAGGATGGTTTTGCACAAGAGAGGTTTTAAGGTTTAAAAACGTCTAAGTTTTTATTGCCTGGCTTTTGCTATTAATCATATTGAAAACTTTTTCTTCCTGTTTCTTCTTCTGTTTATGAGACAGAGGTTAATTCAACTTGGGGTGAACCTTTCAATTTATGTTCAACCTTATGGTAAGCAAGACTAAATCTTTTGGTTCGACCAAGAGGACTACTGTGTATAAATCCAGGGATATACCTAATACAGGTATATCCAGGGATAGCACGTTATCTATAGAGCCAATAAAATACTGTCCATGTTCTTTAGCCAAACACATCCTTTTTGCTTCAAACTTGTGTTTTGCACCCTAAGCGCAGACACCAACCTTTAAAAATTTTGTAGAAACTGTAAAAATTGCCATTATTACCCCAGAAAGTACAGTAGGCTTTCCATTTTCAGCCTCCAACTATTAAAAGCAGATGTGCTTTCACATTTTTGAAGTGCTAAACCTTAAATCAATGCAGTATAAGTCACACTATTAGATTGGAAGACAAAGCAGTTGTGCTAGGGATCTATAGCATCATGAATGACAGGGAAAAGGGAAAGAGAACTGTCCCCTGGTTTTGCTCATAGTAAAAAGATGAAGAGGATAATGAACAACCCTATCAGATTTTTAAGGGAGGGAGGGAGAAGTAATCTTGAGCTGTGTCACTCATGTATTCAGTGTGCTGTAGTGGCCAAGTCTGCACTGCTGAAAAGGCAGTAAACTTGAAAAGCTTTGAATGCAAAGTCAGGAAGATCACCCACATGTGCCCTATGCTTATTTTTTTGCTAATGCACTGTTCCTTGTGCTGCTGGCTGCAGTGTACAGGGCTTTTAAACTTTTTGCAACTTATCCACAAATGAAACTAGTTGCTGTACAAACACAACTATCTACTTGTGGTATTTGTTGGAAATTGGAAATTCAGAGCTTGGAGGGACCTGCAGAGACTATTCAATGCAACCTTCTTCACACTGTGCTGGAAGTAAGGGTAACTGAGTCATCTGTTTTTAAAAGTAATCTCCAGTTAGCAAGGTCCCAACATCACTTTGCGTAGTTTGGGTTTCTCTTCTTACACTCCAAAAGACTTATCTCTAAGTGATATAAAACTTACTTCCTTCAAATTGGGGCAATTCCTACTCATCTTTCCTACAGTGGAAAAGTGTGAATAAACTAACTGAAAATGTGCTTACCTTTCAAATGAGTGTAAGGACCATCAAACCACAGGTAGGATGTGTTGCTGGCCTGACTTCCACATTCCCAGCTTCTGCTCCTCGGGGCTTTCCTGATTTCCACACGCTTCTCCCTTTCCACTTATTTCCTGTCTCATTCCCAATTCAGAGCTGCAGAACATGGGTCTTTCAAGTTACCTTATTGTCTGAACATGCCTTTGCAACACCATCTCCCCTGTTTCCCAGAAAGCTGGGACTGCCCTCTCCCCCATGGCTCCATGATTCCCATGAGCTGCTCCCCTCCTTGGCAGGCAGGGAACTGTGGGGCAGTCAAAAAACCCCCACTTTGTGAGCACCTGTTTCAGCCCAGGTGTTCCTCAGGCTTCCCTGACACGAGTAATTGCAAGCCCTCAGGTAGTTTATCTGCTAAGGACTTAGCATCCACTCCTCTGGGGCTGGCCAGCCAAGGCAGAGGAAAACTTTTTCAGCAATCACAAATACCTTAAACTGCGCAGTAACCAAACATGAACACCAAGTAACAAATATTAAATATTATTTCTAGCACATAAGTTCTGGAAAAGCTCAGAAAAAAATTACAACCACTCCGAAAGCATTCAAAAGCAAAGTTATTCACAAAGAGACTTGCAAACATCAATTACCAAGCACTGTAAACACTTTATGAAAATTTATATGAATTATTGAAATATATTGAAAATTATATGAATTATTCCTCACAAATACTTGTTATTTTTATTTCCTTGGCATTCAAATAATACTATTTGTTGCCCAGGGCACTATTCATGTAATATCTAAAAAAGCATTGAAGCACTTACTAAATTTCTATTAAATGAAAGTAAAACAGAAAATGCACATTAAAAAACCCCACCATATAGGGAGCAGATTTAGCCCAACTCTCCCACCCTAAATAATATTGCTACACATATAATTCAGACAATTACCTCATTCTTAAACTCAGAGTAAATGAACAGGAATGTAAAAGATGTTGTTATCTATAGAGCCAATGGGGAAAGTGATGAGATTTCAAATATTCCTTTGCATTTTGTTTCACAGAAGTCATCTGAAAATCTCTTTTCAGCTCTCATGAAAAAATTGTCTCTATTTGTAGAGAATGTCAGTTGGCACCTGAAATTTAAAGCTGACGTAGAGCTCTTTACAATTACTGGGAAAAGTAATACTGGGTTGAGGAGATTTACATAAAAACAGAATCTGTGTCTTCCTGCAAATTTACAGCTCTCAGGGTAGCTTCATTGCAGTGGGACTTACACACTGCATGCTTTTAAATATATTTATCTTCACAGATAAATACTGGGGAGCTGGGGACATACTACATGTCTTGCCCTACAGAGCAGGAGCTCAGTCTCTGGCATAAATGTCACTTTCCAAAGCTCACACAGGAATATTCTGATGGAGCCATCCCAGACAATCCCCTTACCTCTCTCTGCTCATCTTGTCTGTACTATGTTATGGCAGGGCAGCCCTTTGTGTGTGTGAGTGTGGGTGTGAGAGTGTGTGTGTGTCTTTTGGGCCCCAGATTCCCAAGCTCCTGCTCAGCCAGAGCCCCACAGCACCCACAGGCTGCTGAGAGCACCTGGCACCAGTTAGTGCTACTCAGTAAAGAAAAGAAATAGTGGAAGAGTGGCTCCTGGTTGTTATTAAACCGATTTTAAATTTAAGAACGAGCTAAGCCTGGAAACCTGAATTTTATTGTATGGTACTGCCGTTCTTCCACTACTTCTTCCCCTGAGTAGCACAACGAGCAAGCAAAGGTTTGCAGTGGTCATATTTGAATAATCCCTGATCAGGAGTGGGTAGGTGTAATTTAAAATAAAATGTAAATGAAAACAATCACAGTAGCTAGACTAATAAATGAACCAATGCCTAGGAAACTCCCAGGCCCTGGGATAGCAGTGTTTATGCTAGGTAAACTAGTTGTGGCCCAAGCCAGATTTTGGAAGCTAAAACCTTCCAGGAGCCATTTCCAATCAGTAGTTCACAGGTATACAGGCACAAACAGTGGCCATTCCCGCTAGTCTCAGCAGTGGTGGTATTTCTGTGCAAGTTTAATTAATTAGAAAATAGTTTAAATAGTTTAAGGCATTTTCCCTAACGAGGACATTTGTAACTTCAAGAATGTAAATTTTTGTAGATAGAGCTAATTTGAGAGCAGTGTTTAACTATCTACAATGGAGAGGGCTTTTCTTTCCTCCAGAGGGTCATGCAGCAGCTCTCTGCTCTTCACTGCACTGCTCTCTCCAAAGGCCACTCCTGTTAGTTCTCAGGCACTGGAACAGTTCTGAAGGACACTCCAGCCTCACCATAGGGGATAGGATTGATTTGAATTGAACCCTCCTGTGAAAAAACACAAATATATTATTATCACTGCAGCGTGCACCTGAGCTACAAAAATGCAAACCCAAAAATGTCAATATAATCAAAGTCCTCCTGATATTTTTCCTTATTATTAAATTGTTTCAGTAACAGACTATTTTTGCATGTCTGTTTCTATAAAATTACTGCATTTATTATTATTAGGTAAGTTACCTAATACTTTAATTTTTACCAATATTAAATCATCACAGATGAGACTGTCTGTGACAAGTTATTGTAGCATAAATACTGATAAATAATTAGGATCTAAAGTAATTCAGAAAGATAAAACTCATTTGAACACTTCAGTTGTCATTGCTGGTGCAGGACCTTTTATGAAAAAAGGTCTGTAAACCAGAAACCATTCCTACAAAAATGTGAGCGAGTCCTAGTCCAGAAGGGAGGTCAGCTGGGGTAAGTTAAATTTTGATTATAAGCTGCCTAATTTTATGAATGCCATCCAGTGGCAAAAACTCCCCTCCCAGTGGAAAAGCAACTACAGTGCAAGAGAACATCAGAGGTCTGAATGACAAGTGGAAAGCTGAAACTTCATGTTCTATGATATATATATATTATACCTACAGTAAAAAATATCCAAACAAAAAAAATTGGACTTACCTGTGATTTTTTCTGTGCATACCAGAAAACAGCAACTATAAGAATAAAAAGCAACACAAGGGCAATGCTGACTCCTGCCACTAGAAGACCAAAAAGAAAGGTAATGATGACTCTAAGCCATTAAGAAAAGGAAAAAATGAATACCTACATTTGTGATGAATAATTATGTAGCATAAAATTGTTATAGGTGACACTAAAATATAGATCTTGATTTTTCCTACAAGTAAAAATCTCATTCAGGTCTGGGTTTGTACAGAAATAAGCCAATCATGTCACAGATCATTACAGTACTTCTTTTTTTTTTTTGCATTGAAATATGTGCTATAATTAATCTCCAATTTTATTTTTTTTGTGAGCTACAGTTACTGCCGATCACAAAATTAACATTTGTGTTACAGATTTTGTTAGAAGAAAAAGGCCCAAATAATAATTATAGTAATAAGAAAGCAAATTAATATGGTTTAATCTAGTAGAGTGATAGTCTAAATACTCAAATCACCAGAGAAATGCTATGACTTGAAATTAAGGAGTGTCTTAAATACTATTACATGAAAACAAGAGTTTTTCAGCAAGTTCATACATAGCTTTTGTATTCCATCATCAACTGCAGTAAAAGAAGTTAAAAATTCAAAACTTAGGTAAAGAAAAAAATCATTTAAGGGAAAGTACTTATATTGAAGTTGTCAACTTACCTACCAGAGTTGGCAGACCTCTTCCTGCCAAAAGGGAAATAATAATAATTAGAAACTTGAGAAAACTGCACAGCTATGTATAATGAATCTAAAGCTGGTTTTCCTGCCTCGGTATGAGAAGCAGTGTAAGAGCCTACAAGAGGAGGAAATAGGGAGGGCAGGTAAAATCCCTGACACTTCAGCTACAAACACTGCCCCAGCAGCTGCTGTGGAGACCACCAGCACCACCCAAAGCCCCACAAATGCAGGATTTGTGAAAGCATTAGTGCTCTGAGCCTGCACCTAGGAAGCTTCATGCAGCTGGCAGCTGTGGTGTTAAGAGCAGAGGTGGGGCTTGAGAAAGCAGTCACTCCAGAAAGCCTCCAGAGAGCCCAGGGGGAGCTGGGTGGCATTCGAGACACACCCAGAGGCAGGTGCTGCACAGAGTAGTGTCACAGAAACAACCGAGACACTTCACAGGTCAGGGGGGCCTTTTCTGCTGTTGTCTTCCTCATTAGTTGTCTTCTCTTGGCACAGAACACGAAGCTGATCATGGAAAGCGCCTGATTTTATATTAAATTATGCATTTCTCACCCCTTGACACACAATTATTTAGGTTGTTTTATTTGAGATGTCTCAAATATTCTTTGTGCTTCAGCTTCCACCTCTGTAGAACCAGGTAGAAACCTGTTTAAATCGATCACAGGGTTATATTGCTGCTAAATTGGTTTGTGCTCACAGTTCTTCTCAGGAGAGTCATTGTGTGGAAAACAACAGTGGAAAAGCAGAACAAGGCATCCACAAGACTCAGGTGTGCACACTTGAGGGAAGAACTGACTCGGGGTTTGAAGGAAACGACAATTTAAAAAACAGACCTGGACCATGACCCTGTGCATCCGGTGCAGAACTTCGTGAAGAATTTTGGATATGTTTACCACCTACCAAAGGAGGTGATAAACCACTCGGTGAATCTGTGTAGTCTTCTGTGTAGTAGGTTGTAGCTGTCGCTTCATCCTGACCATTACAAAGATACCCTAAAATTTAAAAAAATCAATAAATTATTGCTGGAGTACACCATACCATGTACTATTAAGGTTAGATAACTTCAGTTGCAAGATTCAAATGCTCATAGCTTGGATGATCTCACCTGCTGTTTTACATTTGGAATGTTTCCCTCCATCCCTTTTTTTGTGTGAACATTTCTGTTGAAATTGTTAAGATATTTCTCAGTCAATGTTTGGAGAAACTCCCCTCATTGCCATTTACTAAGCTTTTTAAAAAAATAAAATCACAGATATTCTTCTCAGATATAGTTTCTTTGCTCGGGAGTAGAAAATGAAATCCATAAGGGAGCAGTAGCAGAGCCTTTACTAGATTTGGGCACTCTGTGACAATTAGCAAACACATTTTCATTTGCTTTGATGGGAGTTTATAGGATATGGCAGCTCAGTTCACTTGGGACATTTATTTATATATTCATCCTCATTCTCACTTTTCCCTGTTCCCTATATGCTTCTCAAATGGGAAGCAACCACACTGATGGAGATGATGACACCCATTTGCTTGCTTTAATTAACAAATATAATTAACACCCTTCCTTTCACATTACTTCTCCATTTCAATTGCAAATTAATGAAAAAGAATTGGGGAGGGGTGAAAGATACTTTTCCTGAACCTTTTGTTAATGACAGGAAGAGAGGAAAACTGTACCCTTTTATAAGTTATTGGAGCATTAAGGAGATGCTATTTACAGCCACAATTGTGACACAAAAAACAAACCAAAACAAAACCTCTTCTATGGAAGCAGAAGCTCCAGGAAATTCCACGTGGACTTGGAAACATCACAGTGAGGCAAAGCTGTGCCCCGTGAGATTCTTGGACACACACGTTAAAAAAAAATTAGCATTGACAAACATCTTATTTAATTCTCATCTCCCCTGAGATTTGCTATCTGCAAAGTTCTTCCCAGAATGATAGCATCCCCTCCAGACATAACATCCATCCACAGTTTCTCTGGAAGAGAGCAAACCTGTGCACCCTGCAGTACTTATGGGCACATGCTGGCTCTCTCTGAGAACGTGCAGCACCCGCTAACAATGCATTAAAGTTACTCCAGGGTTAGGAGAGAAACTTGCTTTGTCACTTTGAAGCCTTCATAGGACTCTGCCAAGCAGGGCACAGCTCAGCAAACAGGGGTGATAGATGTATTTCCATGAACTCCTTGGAAGAGGGGCGGCATAAATTCTCAGCCAGGCTTGTTTCAGAACACGTGTACCTTCATGATAAGGAGGTCCATTAGCCAACCTCCTCCACCTCTTTGCACCTTCTTAATTCTCCCTCTGTTGCTTTAGAGGTGTAAAGAAGAAAGTGCTTTATGTCTTTGCACCAGACTAAGCCTTTTTTTTTTTTTTTCTTTTTCATAAGGAAACAGTGTTCTGGTGGAAATTTATGAAACTGATACAATTAGTCACAAATTCTAACAGACAAATATAAACCCCTTTCATTATTGTCTAATATTATACTCAGATTATGTAAGGTCTCTCTAGTATAACATTCAGTCACAAGGGCTGAGTATCAAACATAAATGTTTTCGTTAGACAGAACTGATACAAGGAGTGCTGACAGTCCCAATCGTGCAAATGGTGCAGTTGGGAAGTTCATGAAACTTGTGGAGGGAGATCCCATCCATTCTCACTTCTACTCAGTAAATTTACAGTGTCTTTGTGGGGCAGGTGGGAAAGCCTGGTGCTTATTGTTAAAAGGCCTGAAATAATTCAATTTTTTTGTTTCCTTGCAACATCACTGAGATACTGCTGCTGTACCTGTAACCAGCAGTGCAGACAAATAACAGGGGATGAGCTGTAGGTGCTGTCATTTCTCTAGTTTTATTGTTGGCTGTTAGAATATTGATCATAACCGATATTAACATTTATCTTTTTCATTCATTAATGAGTCTAAGATGACTAATGTTGCAACAAGTCTTACCTTTTATACTGGCTATTGTGTCTTCCTGTACCTGCAGAGGATTTCTTTTAAATACAACCTAAATTATTCTTGAAGTTTTATTATTAGGAGTGCCACAGACATTTGTATGGAAAAATAACTGTGCTTTTAAACTGTTTTTAAACTGTTTGCTAATTAATTAATTAAGCTAATTAATTTATCGAGAGAGATTCAACTAAAGTACTCATTAATGTGGGACAATATAATAATGCACAGACAAAACACTTTCAATGATTGTACTTACAGATCAAGACATGAATTAACACTTACAATGTACTTGGGAATATTTTCAAGAAGTAATTATAAGTATTGAAGAGGAGGTGTTAGCTGAGAAAAAATATAAAGAAATGTTCACTCACCTGTAAACAACAGAATGAACATAGGTATTGTCTTTATCTTCTTCATTTTTTGTTTTTGTGCCTGGAACAGGGCAAAACCACCAGGGAAAAATCCCCAGGTCACTGTCCCCACAGCAAAGAAAGTTGTGTGTGAAGTTGTGTGTGTTATCCCCAAAAAACACAGACCTCAAAAGCCTGCCCCTGCTGCACTTATCATTCTGCTGTGCTGCTTACTGGCTGATCAGACTGGATCCTGAAACAGCTGTTCCACGGGCTGGGATGCCAAATGGGCTCTGTGACTCCAGCAGTTTTGGATCTGCTGAGAAGAGTTTTCACACTCTTCTCAGCACGAAAATTATGAGACCAACAGGTGAAAGCAAGTCCCATTCATGTGTAAAACAAGCTCTGAACTGCTCATTCACTAAAATACTGCAGTTTTGATGAGGATATTCTCATATGCCACACCTACAGACTGTGCAGGTCTCAAAGCTCTTGGTAAGCATGGAAAATGCATCCAGATGGAAAAGCCTGGACACACGGAAGTGAAATGCCTGTTGATCGCAAAAGCCAAGCATTTTCTTTGGCACTGGTCACAGATCATAATATATTCACAAATATTTAGTGCACCATAAAATTAAGTATTCAAAGAAAAAACAGTTCCAGCCTGTAAAATGTAATGACTATTCACATACCTAGATATTTAGGATAACACTATTATGCCTTCCATAGCTGCTTCCCAAGTCCACCTCAGAACTGATGGTCAGTGTTCCAGATGGGTTGACACAGCTACGAACTTCATCAGAGGGTATGCCAGAGAATATGCTGAGCTGACCACTGATAATTTGAATTTAAAAGACATAAATTTGTCAAGAAAAAGGAATTGGCTTGGCAAACTATCCACCTGGTGTCAAAATTTCCCCCTCTTTCTCTACTGTGATGATTTATTTTGAGGTGCAGAAGTACAACAGGGAATATTTGTGTCTCCCTGGACTCATGAACAAGATACACCAGCTGGACTTCCAGGACTGACAAGCAAGCAGGAAAAACAAGCATTTGGACAAATATCTCCATTCTACAGGACAGCATAATGCTTGAAGCGATGTGTCATTAACAGCTTTTTTTCAGTGCACACCCTTATCTTTTATTTAGAACATTTATCAGACTACAGCAGACTTTTGCAGTGAGAAACGCTGGTACAATATTTTCTGCCTTCCAAGTCCATTCCTAACCAGCACAAGAAGCCACTTTAATTATGCATCTTATTTTTCAAAGGCTTTCTCCCAAAGACTGCTTGTGTAACAGAAATGTTCTTCTCAGACTTTGAACACTATCTTCAGTAATAATTTTGTTTTCTCTGCCTTCTTACAAACATTTTCACTGGAGTAAGAAATTAATATCTTCATGCATCTCCTGTGTACACAAAAAAAAGTTTTCATGCAAGAGACAAGTTTGAAGAGCCCATATTCTCCATGGAATACTCCGGAATTCCCTACCCTGGTTGCCATATTCTGCATTTCTGAAACCTGCTGTCATTGTCATTGCTAGCAAGAATACCAGAGTGAATCCAGTCTTCTAACTTTGCAAAGTGCCACAGCAGCAATAGGTGCACTGTACAACAAACAACAGTGATTCATGAAACAAAGTGGAAGTAGGAGAGAAAATTCAGAAAGACACCTATAAAAAAGTTTGCTGAAACTGCAAAATTAAGAAGAATTTTGTCAGCCCAGTTCTCCCCAGGAAGTTGTCTAAATATCTGGAACCCTCCTCCAATGTCTCTCAACTCTGTATTCTCATTTGCAGTCCTATTCTTATCCTCACACATCCAAATACAGGTGAAGTAACACCAAATATACTGTATAATTACTAATAACACTTGGTAAGTTTTTTCAGATACTCTGAAATTTGTCATTCCTTTTCCACCACTGTTATCTAGGAATGTTGGGTGCTCCCTTCCTTTTAGGTGTGAGATGTGACAGTAACACACACTAATTTTCATGTCTACGCTATTGTATGTGGTCAGGAGCTGTGGTATGAACAGAAAACTGTGATGGGGAAAAATAATAATCATTACATTAAAACTGCATGAGACTTCATGATCTCCTTGCAAGACAGCTTCCATTTAGTTATGAAATAGTAAGTGGCATATCTGCTAACCCACAAGGTCTTTGTAATAAGATATTTGCTCTAAAGTGACTCAAAATCATTGCTGCTGCAGATTCAGTTGTAAACACTGCAGTCTACCAGTTGTTTTCTGGTCCTCATACATATATAAATGCACACCCACTCTTACAGTTGTTTTTCCTGGCAAGGCTAAGGAGGTGCTCCAGGAATATCCCTGCTGAATTTTCCTTGGAAAAGCAGGGCTGATCCCTCTGAGGATTGAGCTGCCAGGATCCCTCTCTGGCAGGTTTTCCCAGCCCTAGCTGCCTTTTGTGCACTGCTCTTGTTACACAAAGCCATCACCCACAACTGAGATAACTGAAGGGAGCAGATTTCTCGAATCTCTGTGGTTAATGAGCAACGTGGTTGTAACATGTGGAAGAAATTTTGTCTTGTCTGATCTACTCACTGGTAGGTTCTCTCTCAGAAATTTATGCAGCGCCTGGCAGATATAGGAAGTGGAGGTAAGTAGTTCATTCCTCTTCCTGCTTACCTTGGCAGAACTACTGACACCACACAAGAAGTTTCAGCATTGTGGACAGCAAGTAACCACTGCTGTCTTCCACCTCATATTTGGAGGACTTCAAAATTAATCTTATTATCTTTGCCTTTTGAATTCAAAGTAACATGTTGGCCTTTTATGTTAACTCATTGTCAGGCAGTCTGTATGGGATGTTGTTTAACTTGAAGAAACTGTCCTTTTTGTACTGGGAACTGCAGACATGCATAACACAGAACTGTCTCAAAGCAGCTTTGGTTTCATTTATGTCTGTCCTGCTTTTCCTACCTGCCAAAACTATGGATTACCCCTGATGCCTACAGGAACAAAGGAGATTGATCTGCACGTTGAATTGAAACATCTCAAAGTTACCACACAAAATGGTCCCATTTATTGAGCAAGGACCTTTCACAGGCCTGGTGAAAAATCTAACCCCCAAGCCAGGCGAAAGTTTACCCCCTGTAGCAACAGCTCTCATTTTCGTGCTTCCATGTTTGTGTTACAGTGGCAAAGTCCTTCCTTCACAGACCACAGGTAGTAATTTGCCTTCAGCACCACACACAAGTTGCTGAAGTGAGAGGCTGTCAGCTATTTATTTTTTCACATATGAGCATTTCACTCAGGAACTATAAAATGCTTCATCCTCTCTGCATTTTGTAACAGAGAATAACATTGAGCCCCTTGTGTTTTAGTTCCCTTGATCTATTGACCACACATTTTAAGGACAGGCTGACAGCTAGCATGTCAGTTATTTTCAGATATCTGTCTCTGTCAAATTCAGAAATCCCAAGAAAATAAACGAAGTGCAGGATTATAAATACATGTGAAATCAGAGCTGTCATCACTCTCAAGGATTTTCCATTGTGCCTGCTGCACTGTTTTTAAGCTAAGATTTCCCAGATGTTTAGAAGGAATGTTTAGAGAGTAAAGCATTTCATTTTTCTGATGGGCGCAACATTCTTAAATTTAACCTATTCACAATTGGGGGGTTGTGCTTTTTTTTTTTTTTCCCCAATTGTATCTGTGAAATGGAATAATAAAGCCAAAGTTTAGCAAGTCTACATAGTTCCCAACGGCCTGAAAGTTCTTGTTTCAAATTATTAGGTAGCCTTATTTATTCAGATGAATAAAACGTGACAGAGATCCCCTGAAAGGATGCTGCTCATGTGGGCTCACCCCAGTCCTCAGAGGCCAGCACTGGGTCTGTATTGCTCTGAGCCATAGAGGAGCAGAGCAGAAACTGTACTCTGATTTAAACTACAAATTTTAATTATGATTAAAAATTTAAAGTAGGAAATTTTATCTGAAATGTTTCTCTTACCTTGCTACTTGATATAACTGAACACCTCCATCTTTCTGGTCAAGCAGGAGGATAGTTATACATTTTAGCGCAAGTAAATATAGTTTGAACATACTTAGAAACAGTTTTTATGCTAGTTGAAAATGTCAACTGACCCATTTTCTATGCTGCTTAAAATTGTTAAATTGTTCTATTTACTTGCCTTTTTTTTTTTTTTGTCAAACTGCACTTGGAAGAAAATTTGATTCCAGCTGAAAACATATAAAAGTTCTAGAACTAATAGATCTTATATTCTTATTCTCCTTCTGGCTCAGACTATGGATGATTCAGCAACTAAAACTACCTTAAAGGCAAGAAATATCCCCTCTGAATCCTCTGAAGAGGTTGCTGTTGTCAGAAAGTTAGTCAGAGCCACCAAGCACTTGAGCAGTGATGCCCCCACCAGAGCAATGCTTTGGCTTTCTTTTAAACACCAGTAGTACAATTTTACTACCTAAGTACTAATGCTGCTTGCGTTCCTCAGGCATTGTGTGCAGCACTTTGGATCACTAGCACCTCACAGATCCTGGCCACAGGACGGCTGCTGGACAGCCAATGTGATAAATAACAGGGTAAAAATGTTATGCTTAAGAGTATTCTGCTCATGTTTGAATTAAGATGGGAGCTGTTTCCCATGCCTTCATTAAAATACAAAACCTTTCCCCCTTCGAAGCTTTACTGTACTTTGTATGCAGTCAGCTACTGCAATTTACTGTCCTGTTAGGTTCCTATATAAGCTGCAGAAAGCTTAGAAGTTTGTAGCTAGGTGTCTTGTGCTCATGGCCCACAGCCATCAAATGACATCAGGAATGAAGTCATGTAATCGGCTTTGCCACCCAACACACAGAATTTAAGATTGCACTTACATCTCTCTATGTGTAAGTAGATTTGGCACAGTTTATATTACAGGGAAGACCAGCTTCTGTACACACCTCCCCTCCTTCCCTTTCCCACACTCTCTTCTCTCTCTTACACATCCCTACACATGCTTTTACTCAAGAGATGTTCAGCAACTACAAGGCTGAATTCTTCTGCCCTAGGCCATTAGCCCTCCCAGGACAGACCCAATTAACAACAGCAAAGAGCTTCAGGCATTTGATCTCTGGAGGAAACACCAGAACTCTGCAGAAGATGTCTGTGCAGTGACGAGTGAGATGAAGGCAGGTCAGAGTGGTGACCTCCAGAGCCTGCAGGCTAAGCTGTGTGCTACCACATCACAGCGATGGCACTGCCATGCTGAGCTCCCTGTGACACAGACTCCTGGCACAGAGCTGAGAGATAATGCCTTCATTCAGCCAGGACTTCCAATTTAGAATCCATTGCAGTGTCCTTCTTTTCAATTGGAGAAGACAGCAACTGCTCATCTCTCCTGTAAGAGATTACATTTCAGAGCACTTGGAGGTACAATTCTTCCATCAATACGATATTGAGGAATATAAAAGCCCAGGGATTCCTTTGTTTGGGGTCCCTCCTTGGAGGTGTCAGCTTGAGCTGTTACTTTGTTGTTGCACCACGATTAAATTGTTTTAAGGAACCAGATGACCGAGACTCTGCTGTGGGAAACCTGGGGTTGGTGAGGGAAACCTGTCTGACTGTGGGTTTGTAGCTGCAAAGACACCTCGGTCCAAGCGAAGGCTGTCCAAATGTGACTGTCAGAGTGGCTCCAGAATGGTCAGGCAGAACAAGGAGAAGACTCAAGCTCACATTCCCCTTTACCACTAACTAAGAGACAATTGGGAGCCTTTTAAAACTCAATTACAGTGCAGCGAAATGCTCAGCAATGGTGGGCAGGATGCGAGAGCAAAACTCCTTAGGGGAGGTTTAGATCAGACATTAGAAAAAGGTTCTTCCCCCAGAGGGTGGCTGAGGACTGGAGCAGGCTCCCCAGGGAAGTGGTTACAGCATGAGCCTGACAGAGTTCAAGAAACATTTGGACAATTATCTCAGGAACATGGTGTGCCTCTTGGGGCATTCTGTTCGGGGCTGGGAGTTGGATTTGATGGTCCCTTCCAACTCAGCATATTCTGTGGTTCTGTGATTCTTGCTGTTGGTTACAGTACAGTCTTGGAAGGAGAGACCTGAGATTTCAGCCTTGCTGTAAGCATGATTTCTGTATTTTATCTTGTTTCTATTAAAATTTATATCTTCAAAGTATTAACGCATGCATTCAGTTATTAATTCCTTCATACACAATTTTCTAGCACTTCTCTCTGGCATGCTTCTCTCAGAGCACAGTCTAATCCACTCCTGCTAACACTGTTAAACGTGAGCTATGATCTATTTGCACATCACTGAGTTAACACTAGCCAAAGAAAATTTCTCATTGCTTAGAGTCTGAGTCACAGGAAGAGATGGACTTTGTGGAAGTCAGATCCACCAACGCACTTCACCCAAGAAACACGGAATGCTTGGACCTTTGTAATTGCCCATCACTTCCATAGCTGACAGGAGAGCAGTGACATTCAGAGCTTCTTTTCTGTTCAGTCTCCATTCAGCAATATTGTCATGAGGGAAATACCTAAGATATATTTTCCTACCTTTATGCCTTCCCATAGAAAACAGCCTGCTCTCATGTCAGAGTGCACTACATTAAAAAAATATCGTAATAACTAAAAATCAAGCTCTGAACAATTATGGTCTTTGAGTGTGTACATAAGCATTCCATTTTCTCAGCTAAATTCCAGTTAGTTGATAACAATATTACCTATTTAGGCCTTAAGCATGAAGGTCATCTGCTCAGTAGTATGTGCTGGCTGAAGCATGATCAATGTAGGTTTGGTTCCTTTTCACAGACTGAGGAAAAGACGAATGCCTGAAACAGATGGTACAAATATGAATAATCGTGCACAGTATTCATTTATACAAATAAGAAGCTTTCTAGTCTTACAATTACATAAATATTTTGCTTCCCCTAATACACTAAGTTTCTACCTTATTATCTTGCACTTAAAATACTGTGAACTGAGACCCCATGTCAAAATTTTTAACATGAATAAAAAAGGACTCTGCTTTATTGCACGTTCTCTCAAAGCACTGCTTTGGAGAACTTTGAATACCTGTTCTTGTCTTTGGGCACTAGAGGTCACCAGTGGAACAGACACGAGGAAAGGGATTGGTTTTTATAGTCCCCAATAGTACTGAGGCCTCAATCCCTCTCCTGTGACTTTCATTTAAGTTCTTACTGGAAGTCCTTTGGCAACTTTGGAAGAGTGAGATTAAATTATTTCTTTCAAGCAAGTTATTTCTCAGATGTATAGCTGTGTATCTATTTGAAAGGGATGGGTGTTTCTTGAAAATATGATTTATTCGTCCCCCTGATACTTGAGAGTTCCTTGGCTGATACCTGCTGTATTTGAGCTCTGAGTAATGTTGTTGAGACAGAACCACAGAACACCCAGCAGAAACACATGTTGTTTCAAACGAAATAGCATGGCCCATTTCAAGGAAGAAACAGTGCTCCTTTACTGGTTCCATGTGTGGTGTGTGAGGGGTTCACTGAAGCAGAACATTCAAGAACATCAGTTGCATTTTTTGACCAAAAGACCACACCATCTTTTAATACATTCAGGGCTTTCCATTTCTATGAGTGACACTTACAACAAAAAAAAAAAAAACCAAAGGCCTCTTGCATGTGAAGAGGGTGGGAAAAGGTTAGAAATATATGCTTGAGCACAGCTATTCCCTTAGAGAAAATATATCCAGATTTTAACCTCTAAAAGATCAAAACTTTGCTTAAAATACTTGAATGAGATCAGTAGTTAAATTTAAAAACCATCGAGTTTATATACTCTATCAGTTATTTATATAATGCATGATACTAATATAATCCTAAATAAGAAGCAGGTTTTTTTAGCCATGATTCATTTTATAAAAGTGTTGGATTGGTACAGTGTAATAAACATATAATATGTCATAAACATACTGCTGCAGTTATGGAGACTGATTATAATCAAACAATTCTACCAACAGAAAATCTTCTTGGTTCATTGAAAGTTATTACCACATCAAATATCAACTCAAGGATTGTTTTGTCAAATGTTTTCATAAAATTTTGGATATTAAACCTATCACAGACTGAAATTTTTGTAAAAAGTCTATCAATACTCTGTAAATCCTAAAACCTGCAGTAAGCAGCAATACCACCCAGGATTTTGCACACTTGCTTTGTTCACCTGGGTTTCATCTGACTTTGAACCCCTTTTACTTTGAGGTGCAGCACATAAAGAAGTCTTGAGCTATGCAAAGTTAAAAATTATGCAGGGAGGAAGAATCTTACCCTTGAAAGAAAATAAAACAACTGGACACTATATGCTACATATTTTCACTACTTTGTTTAAAATAGCATATTGATGTACTTAAAACACTTCAGATCTGTGTGTTATTTATGATGCTGTAAACACACAGAAAAGCATGAAAGTCACATTTTCCACTGCATCCAAGGAGAGAAATTTAAAATTACAGCTATTGGAAATCTGGTTTACGAGCTGTGTGAAAGGTGCAGTTAAATGCAGTGCTACAAACTTTGGCCTACAATACTCTACATGTAGCAACTCCTAGATAGTGTTAAAGAAAAGAAAAATCAAATTAGATGGAGACTTCTGGCTATATTCTGATTTTTCTACATTCTTCTGAAAGGAATGTGAGAGCACATGTGAATCCAGCCCACATCTTATAGATCCTTGTATGAGCAAGACACAAACCCAGAAAAATGCAATATATAAGTTAACGCACTGCTTATGATCAAAGGTAAGCGGGGAAGACAGCTCAGCTCAGCAGGGAGGAGTATCAAGGGGTTTTGTGAAGCTTTGTGAGTCAGGCATCAGATCTGGGACACAGAACTTTGTGGAGGGTCTTTTCTTGTGAGCTCCTGCAGCTTTTGCTCATGGGCTTTTTTCCCTTCTCTCCTCCTCCCCCTTCTCTCAGCAGCCCACAGCAAATGTGAGCCGTGTGTAAGCAGAGCATAAGGTGGCACACCTACAGTACTGCCATGCCTGTGCCCAGCCCAAGGTATCCTTCACACCAGGACCAACACACACAGGAAGAATGAAGCACCAGCAATAGCTGAGAGCTGGGTTTGCATGGGGAATTCACCACAGGGCAAATACAATTGCTTTCTTCTTCTTTTGGGCAACCAATCCATGCAACACAGCATCAGTACCTGTCAGATACGGTCTTTACTGCCCACAGGATTTATCCAGTAAGTCTGAACTGGACTTACCTAAACCAAGGTTATTTCTTTTACTTAGTGCATTCATAAAAGGCTGGAACCCGTGAAGGAAGTTAGATACTGGATTATGACATACAGCTCTGCAGAGATACTGCTTTCATCTGGATCAGTTCTCTGTTGCAGTACCCTGTATTTGAGGAAGTGTGGGTTCTACAGACACGAATGCTGGTGCTGGCACAAGACAGCAAAGGGAGGGACAGGAAGGGACAGGTGGGACCCGCCCTTTTGGCAAAAGTCTGAATTAGTTTGGCTGAAAAGTCACCATTGAACTGCAGCACATATTTTATGAATATGCACATAAAAGACAGAAGTTGGCATGAGAGTGGGCCTTCAATTTCCCCTTTAATGTAAAACATCCAGAGGTGTTGATTTTCAGGGTGTGCTACTAAGCTCATCTCATGCCCTTGTGGATGTGGGTCTCAGCAGAGGGTAAGGGTAGTAGCACATGAGGCTGACTAGGTAGCTGGGTTTGAAGAACCAAGGAGTTTTTCTTGTTGATCTCAGGGAAGCATCTGACATTTTTACTGTAATAATTTACTACAGTTTTCATATTTGGTGGATATATGTAGGTCCTGGAAAAGCTCTTCTGTATTTACATAAATCTACTATAAACAAGTCTCATTTACCTTCATCCACCCATCATAGGATTCTGTAACTAGAGGAAATAAATATTGCAACTGGCAAATATAATATTTTATCCTTTTGGTCCCTTCTCATTTTCTTAACTTTCATCGTCTTCCAAAATTATATTTCTGTTTCAATTATTCAGTTGTTTTGTTGTTTTGCACTTTGTTTTTTCCCCCTTGAAATATCTTCTTGGTGAGAAAGCTCTGATCAGCTGGAAAACAGCATTCTGAGGAGCAGAATATGCATTCAGGTTGGTGAACCCCAGAGATGAGCCAAGTGTTTCAGTTTTCTGATCCTTTTCTCTAAGCAGCTGACACCCTCACTGATTTGACAGGATCAGTGTGTTTCTCAAGTCCTTACAGCCTTGTTCTACCTGCTTTGTGCTGACCTTGCAGAACAAGAGAGTTCATTTGGGCATTTGGGGGTCTCTCTATAGCTGCAAGTAGCTCCCCTCACTCGGGTCCAGGTCTACGCTCAAAGAGAAGAGGCTGCACCCATTGCCGCGCTGGCTCAGAGGAACTGGCTGCTTGTGTTTCTCAACAGCTTTGGCTTGCTGCGTAACTCAGGCTAAATCCTGGCACAAATAAATTGCTTAATCTTGAGATCTGAGCACACAGTGGTGCCAGTGAGGTGACAGAGGCGGTTTAGAACTCCCTGTGTGCTTTGTTCCTGAACCTTAGCGTGCAATTCCAAAGCTGTTGGGGTTTTCCACCAGACCTGTGCCATTCCAGGAGTGAAGTTAACCATCACAGTTACCTTTGCTCTCAGAGCCCCTGCAGTCCAGGCAGGAATGCAAGCTCAGGCTGGTAGCCAGCTACCCTGAGACTGTGTAGTTGCTGGACTTCAACAGAAATCAACTTGTAACACAGAGACTATGTTTGTGGGGGAAGGGACAGCACTCTGTCCATGGCCACCCACTGCCTAGGAAAAGTCTGGCAGCAGGGGTGTTATTCTTGTTCCATTGGCAATCGTGGGGCTTTTGCTAGACTTGATCCTAAATGAATGCATTTTTCTGACCCAGAGTCCTTTCATGTGGTTCGGTATGGAAAAGTGCCATGGTATTTGTCACAAAAAGTCCTCTCTGGCTAATCTGTTTTTAGGATTGTTGATGGTTTATAAATTAGAATTATTAGTCAAACATTGCTCTGAGTGTGCAAACTCCTACAGACTGAGTTATAGGGCCAGCATGGAACCACCTTTCTACCTACGGCAAGTTGTTTTGACAGAAGGTAAAGGCAGTCAGAGAAAAAACAGAGAGATATGTAAGCAATTTACCCCAACACATACTCTAACATATCTTAGGCATTGTATCAGCCACGGAACACTTACGAATCTCCAATAAAAGCGAACTTCTTAGGTACGAAAGCCTTGGCAGGTCCCATTTAAATGTGCTGTATCTCTGTGGCAACTAACTGCGTTCTTTAGGACTTCTCTCTGTGTTAAACAAAATGGGGACACATTAGCAATTTAAAGGTTAAAGAGTGTGCTGATTGTCTTTAATTGAAGCACAAGCCCTTCAGCAGTGCATCAGCCTGCCCTTCCCAGTCATTCAGGGCACCTGCCCCAGAGGTAAGCTGAAAGAGGCATTTAGAGGTGAAGAACCCTTCATGGGGGCATGGCCATAAATCTCAAGTCAGGAAAGTTCTATTACTGACAATAGACTGAAATAATCAGAAAATGAAAGCTGGCAAGAACTTATATACATCCCATGTGTTGCTGTGCTAACCCAACTCAGATGTTGCACTGCCAGATGCCCTCACTCCCTTTGTATTCCAAATTTCTTGTCCATCCAATTAGCATGAGTAAATTGATATAAAAATATATATAGTACTAAATTCTATGACAGATATAGATCTGAGCCTTGAACTGCAGAACATTCAAAACAGCAAAAATGGCTCAAATAATATTGACCCTGTATTTTTTTGTCATTCCACACCTGGATGAGTTTCAGACCCCCTTTGCCCACTCTCCGAATTTACCTTCTTACATGAAAATGTTCCTGGGGAATAACATATGAATAACATAAATCCAATATAGATTAATTAAAAAAAAAAGAGAATTCTTTCCCAGTGTTCCTCTCTGCCTCTAAAATTCAAAACTTGTAACCCAGAATGGGCAATGCCATCAAATGTGAAAGAAAATGACCATGTAAGCCGCTTTTGATGCCCTGAAATTAGGCCACTTTCAATTGAATAATGTTTTAACAGGAACATGGATTTTTTGTACTAGTGCCCCGTGAAAATCTGTCCCTGTAGTTCTGGTAACTATTTTTTGCATCAGACTGGTTCTGATAAATTCCCCTTTTTTTGTCTTGTCCACATAAACAGAAATTCACAGCTTTGGGAGAATGACTTCCTTGACCCATAGTTTTTATAGGGATAGAACCAACATTCTGTACATTCTCATCTTTTTCTTGAAACGCTAATTACAAAATTAATACAATGTGCAGAACTGTGGACAAATCTAAAGATCAAATAGGGGGAAAAACCAAATCCAAACTCCTGTTTACACTAACATCGAGTGTAACAAAACAGAGAACTATACTTCCCATCCCTCAAACTAAATTTCACTTAAGAACCAACTAAATATATTTGCTTTGATGTGTCTTTCAGTCAAAGGACTTCACTCTCTTTTCTTTTATATGGCAACCTGAAATATGTTGTTTGTTTTGTGTTTGGCAAAAGATATTAGAAAGATTAGAAACGTTTATGTTATTCACAGTCACATTAGAATGAGAGTGTTTGACAGCTGCTAACTGCCTAGAATTTATGCAAAAGTTCTCCATTTAGCTTTCTATATACATATGTATGTCTGTGTCTATAAAAAATAAATGTATATAAATATATATATATATAAGCACACATACAGCATAAAAGAGTATACAAGGTCAGCTTCCAGACAATTCCTCTGGAGCATTTGCTGCAGCAGCTGACAGAAACAAGGCTAAAAGCTGACTTGAACAAGTGGTAAATCTAGAGTGGCAACTTTTCCTTGCCAAAATTTGTTGGGCAACTTCTCACATAGAGGAGGGTGCTAAAGCAGTGGCTTGAACGGCCTGAACCTTCTCCTTGCTATGTGGCCAGAACCCCACACCATTTCTAATCCTTTTTAACTCTCAGGGGAGAAAGGACGGTCAGAACTGTGCCACCTCTCTAAAAGATGCAGATATGTCTGAGTGGAGATCAGCCTTTCTTGTATTTCTGGGCAATGGCAGTGAGAAAAGAAGGAAATTCAGTCTTTCCCTACTCATACTTTATGTTTTTTTATCTAGCACTATCAAAAGGCAAGTTATGACACACGACTAAGAGAATTAATTTCGTGCGAATGCAGACAGTGGAGATGTGCTCAGCTTCGCAAACATAAACCCCCCTAGAAGTATGATCTGCAACAGAGCCACTTAATATCTTCTAATCCACATTCTTGTTTCCTTGCTATCAAGCATTCTAAAGGGCACATATGTGCAGACTAGAATAAAACCTATCAACAGGGGACAAAATAATATGTGAAGTTGAGCCCATGCTCTACATGTGCAGAGTAAGAAAATATGCACAGAGTACCAACCTACCACACATTCCACCATGTAAGTGAATGTGTTTTAGCCTTGTCTGCAGCTACAACTTAACTGAGGCTAGGCAGCCACTCATTTGTATCTTTCAGAGGTACACGTTTTCAACAACATGTGATTTTCAAAGTGTTAACAACGTGCAAACTCAAGACACTTGCAGTCACAAAGCATTATTTTGATTTTTTTTTCTTAAAAAAAGTGAACATGAAAAAAAGGAAAAACCTAAATTGCTGAAAAATGCAAACTCATAGATGACAGATTTCAGACCATAAGACAGACTGCCAAAAAATTAGAGCCTATAAAGTGATCAGGGCTGAACTTGAGATGTTCATTTGGTTGAAATATTTCCCTGTTTTGTTTGGTCTTTGTTGGTTGTTTTTTATTATTTTCATGGTTTTGTTCAGCTCAGTCAATCAGACCAAGACTGTGTTTATCTGTAGTATGGACACAGCTCAAGTGTCAAGGGTAGTGATGATTAATACATCCACATTTTTCCAAGTCTGGCTAAGCCTATATGATCTTTATTTTCTTTCTTTTTGTCAGCTTTTTGTCAGCTTCTCTCTCCTCTTTGTTTAGAACATCCCACAAGTTAGATGCTGAAAAAAGGAATTCCATGACTGGACAGAGATACATGGGATCTAAAATATAAAAAATTCCTAAATTTGACATCAGCTGCAGTAGCTTACAAGCCACTGCCTCACTCCTGGTTTAATACTGTTTACAAGAAAAGGAAAGGAATGGTCAGCATATGTTATGGAAAGAATGAGTGACCCTGGTGGAATGGGTACCAGAGATCCTGTACATTGCTCACTGGCAAGACATCTGTTTTCAGCTATGGGGCTTTTATTCGAGAACTGATGAATAAAGGCTCGTGATATCTAAGTACCATTCCTAACACTGCTGACAGAATTTCTCTGCTTGTCACCCTTATCACTCTGCACGAGTGATGTTGCCCAAGCATCAGGATGTGCAAAAGTTTGATTGACTCCTTACTTGGATTTGCCACTACCACATTTCAACCATCATGCCAGGCTAGGCCATCATGGGCCTAATTTAAGCACTGAAGTTAGAGTGCGACATATAAGTAGCATTACATCTCTGAAAGAAACTAACCTGCTGAAATTTCTTCTCCATTTTGCTAAAAACTTTCCTTCAGAAATATTTAGAAGTCTGAAATTAACCTGCATAATGCCATTGAATTAGAAATATCATCATCACAACACAGAAAAATCAGTTAAATACCCATGGAAAGGACATTGAGATAGACGTAATGCAGACAAAATGCAAATAAGCTCCAAGAGCCAGATTTTTCAAGCGATAATTCGCTGTTATTGGGAGGGAGGAGATGTTTAGGTCATCCTATCCCAAAGGCCACCACATACAATATTCCCACTGACTTTAATAGTTATAAGAGGTGCTGATTTATGCTTGGGTATAAGGATGTTTCAGTCTCCACGTCTTCACCTCTTCACCTCTTATTAGCACTTGTCTTCTGCTTCCTTGCCACAGTTTTAAGCAGTCCCAGATGCTGTGCAGTTCCAAAGCTCCCCTCTAGCTCCCAAAAAAACAGAAGAATAGGATCTTGTGGAGTACATTGTGAGTGGTAGAGATGGGGCAGGAGGGAAAAGGGGAAGGATTCTCTGTAGAATATGACCCGAAGAGCTAAGGATGGTCTCAACTCGCTAGTTAGAGTTCAACCCAATGTTGCCCTGAATATTACACGAATTTTCAAGCTTAAAGCTTTTACGAGTGTTAAGTACCTTCAGCAAATCTCAATCCACNAGTGTTAAGTACCTTCAGCATATCTCAATCCACATACTTGAATTTCTTAGTAAGAAAACTTAGTAGTGAGGGGTTAATGCATATTAATCAGAAATGTGAAAAAACAAACCTGTATAGATTTGAAACACTTTTCACTGCCTTCATGAATGAATCTGCTCAGGCATTTCAAAATTACAGTAATTTCACCAGTTTTAACTTCAGTGATTAGTATAAATGAAACGATGAAATCTTTATATAGAATAAAGGAATTGAGTGTAATGCTGTTTTTTTGAATAAGAATATAGGGAACTGACTTTATCCTAACACTGCTATTTAAAAATATCATTTACACTGCTCTAAATCTGGAAGAGGTTCCTACAAAATCTCTTGGGCTGTAGAGTAATGTGGAGAAATGGATATAATTATCTCTGGAGAGGAATATTTTCTTCTCAGAGTATTACAAGTCCTGCAGTTTATGAATGATAATTTCTACAGTGCTGTGGTAAACAGGAATTTTCACTTACCATATTCTAGCTGTAATTAAGAAAGATGGTTTAGTCACTTTGTCTCTCCCTACCTCTGCCAGAAGGTCAAGATTCATATAAAGATACACAACTGCCTCTCCAGTATTCATTTTCTTAGTAGCCAAATGCCTCTCCCTTTTCTGGCAACCGCAGTCAGACCTCGTTATTGTGTAGTCAGAGATTGTGTCTGTAATATTGCCATTAAAGTGGCATGCAGGGAGCAATTTAGCAATGATACACACATGCATCAAATGCATGTTTTGAAACTCCCTCCGTTTTTTTCTAAGCTGTTCCCTACATCAATAAATAAAAGCCACAACAACAACAACAACAAAAATACCTTCTCTTTATTAGACTGCCAGAGATCCCAAAATCTAGTTGATATCTGGTTCCAATTTTTCTTTGTGGAAGGGAAGCCAAAGCCTTGCTTTTCCTCCTCCCTGCAGAATGCAGCCAAAATGTAGCCTAACCTGGGTGCACCCACCCACACTCACCCGTGCGTGCATTCTGGTCATGGCTCGAGTTAATAAATTCGATTAGCTCTTACAGTACTCCAAGCCAGCAGCCCACAAGGCAGGTTCAACAAATACCTTTGCTCCACTCACTCTCTCAGCAGACCACCAAGGCTCTAGTTTGTATTTTTAAACCTGGGTTAAATTGCGGCATAACCACAAACCATTGTATGCGATTAACAGTGGGGTTCCAATGACTGACTGACAAACAAAATCTTAGCACACTGAGTCTGCTTCTCCCAGTAGTAAACACATGTTATTAATGAAATGATTCTAACAGGCTACACAATTGGAAGCTTTTTTCTTGATTGACAGACTGTGCTTTTCTCAACAGCAAAATAAAGAGGGCATGAAGAGTACACTTGTATTTCTTATTTTGTGAAGTCAAGACATAAAACTACTGCAATAGTCTCTCCATTCAGTCACAGCCTAATGGGACATTTCTCTGGCCAGCCACTGAGTGATGCTTTACCTTGATACACAAGCTCTGTTTCTGTGAACAGAATTTCTAAAAGCGCTGCCCTCCAATTCTTATTGCTCTCTTTCCATAGTGGACCCACACTGCTGTCATCGCTGACATAGCTTAACAAGAGAATAGATGGCTGGGGAAAAAAAGGAATATGTCAACATGCATGTGGCATGAGATCATGACACCATCACCCAAAACCACTGCAGACTGGTACAGTTTAATCGCCAGCTGCTGGAAACAAGGCTTGCTAAGCTAGACTGAGTATTGAGCAGCAGGGTGGAACAGATGGGCTTGCTCTTTCCTAGGCACTGGAAGTTCATACTCTCCAGAAGAAGCAGCAATGGCCAAAAAACAGGACAGGAAGCATTACACAATTTCACTGTGCCTTTTTTATTTCCACATGGAGCGGATGAAACACATATCCAACACATCTTTAATGAAACAATTCATACCAAGATTGTCATCACAACTGTCAGGGCCCCTAAATTGGACCTACAATATTCGGGCATGGGATTTGGTTACCCATTCAGTAGCTGTGTTCTTCAGGCTATGAAGCAGCCCTCCCTACTTTGGTCTCTTCCAGGACAGCTCATATATGCTACTACAGTGCCATTTGCCAGGCCGGAGGCAGACAGAAAGAGAAAGAAGAGGGTTCTGTCAGTGCTGCTGCCAAAAGAAGAAAATGCAAGTTTTTTGCCTCATTGATGAAATGGTCCCAAGTTCACCCACCTGGATTATCATTACACCTAAGAGTGCCATAACAGCCAGTAAACAGTAACACACACATGTTACTCTCGTGGTAAACTTTCTCCTGTGCTCAAAAGGAAGGTTTGGAACACTTGTCTTATACAGCCTATCGTGGCAGTCTGCGCAGCAAAACTGCTATCATTACACCACATGCTTGGACTTGAGTGCTCAAAGAGAGGATGAAATGAAATATTTGATTTCAGGGAAGGTTCTTACTGGGGAGCAGAAAAGCAGTATTTTACACTGAGCACAGTCAGCACTCCACTATCATCACTTTCTCATGCTTTTTTTTCATATCAAACACACTAAAAGGAAAGATCAATATTAATATTGCTCTTGAGTTTTCCAAGCAATTGTTGCGTCACCTACATATGAATGGCAATTCTGTTGGAGTAAGCAGTCAGTGTCCATGGGATTCACTGTTTCATTTCAAAGAAACAAGCTGTGAATGCTGAAAGGAGATTTCTTCCATGCAAAAGGTCAGAGTTCATGTTAGAGCAATCTGTCACAGTTGAGCTAGTGATATTTCCATGCTGCCCTGTTCTCCCTGTACGTGGTATACAGCATGCTGAACTGGGTTTTCTTGGTCACTTTTTATAATTTATTATTGACCTCCCTCTGGGAGACAGATCTCACATCTCAGAACTTTGCAGCCTTCTTGGGCAGAAGAGTAAATTTATGGGTGGGAGGGAACAGAGCTAGAAAAGGAAGGACTGGAGGGAATGAAACAGCACTGGTGCAGTCAGGCAGGATTATGTGTCAGCCTGTGATGCTGCCTTCTAAAGGCCCATGAGGGATGGTGTGGATTTCCTCCAAACAACTAATGCAGATTTTCCTGGATGTTTCCTGCAGTCTGATATCTACTGCATGTCTGTCCACCCACACTTGTCTTTACCCTTTTCTGTTCATGGGGGAATAAAATGCTGCTTCCTCTGCAGAAGTGATCCAAACAAGAAAACCAGTTATTACTGCTCCTTTTTGTGGCTTGGTAATAGTCACAGGCTTAACCTAGTGCTCTTCAGATTCTGCTCTTGAGGATCATTCTTCTCAAGAAGAGAATATTTTTTTTTCAAATAGAACTTCAAGGAAAGAGAGAAACTGCTTTTGCCTGCTTAGTTACTGTTGTATTATCTTCTGATTACCTCATTAATAATAGAAAGGCAAACAAGACTCCCCCACCTTCCATGGAGAAGAGGAAAAATGGCAAAAACAATAGAAAATAATCCAAATAAATTGCTTTAAACACTAGACTTAAGCAAGGATTTCATTCAAGGCACTTTTGAATCACTCACAGCATGGAATATTTCAAAATAAGGTGACACCCTCTCATTAAACCTTAAAAATTATTAAGTAACTTAAACTTGTTGAAAATAGTTTCAATGGGATCAGTGACTTAAACAAACACGTATAAATGCTGATATTAATTTGCATTATTATACGAGAGGAATCATGCTAAAGGTAATTTGACATATTGCTAACCAGGGATTTGTGCCTCTCAAGGACCAAGGAGCGAGAGAATATGAAGTCTGGGTTTTATTGCTCTGGCTTGGCTGACTGAGATGAGGGCTTGGCTCTCCTATCATAAAGCACAGGCACATCCTGTTGTCAATTAGACTCACCGGTATTCCAGGGCAGCAGCATTGGGCCCCTGGGATGTTGTATAGTTTGCTTTGCTATGTAAACACCATGAAGTAATCCAGGCAGTGAAGGACACAGATGAGCAGGCAGTTTGCAGCATACTAAGCAAAAGAATAAAAGGTCTGCAAGTGAGAGTCAGAGGATAAATATTAACAACATCCCTGGGATATAATATCCACTGGTCTGGAGTCATTAAAAATACATATACAAAGGAAAGTTAAGGGACTAATTAAAATAAAATACATCTGTGTTTTGCTTCTGTGGATAGACTGAGAGAAGGACATACTGTAGAGGGAAAATTCTGTTTTAGTTATTCACTTTGATTTTAGCACATATCAAATATAGCTTCAAGGTGGATTTTTTCTTAGTGAACCTATGCTGGGATCTTTTAATTGGGCTTTGAATCAAGTTGTAAAACCAAACATTCATTCTGTACCTATTTATCACTTTTGTGAAAGTAAAATGTAAGAAACTGTCCTTAGACAAATTTTAATTGGAGCAACTTTGGTCCCCTTTGTTTGAAAGTGCAATCCCACGTTGTCCTTGAAAAATATGTCTATTCAATACCAGCATAAACTTGTACAAAAATGGGACTGCAACAGATTTAAGAATGTGCTCCTGTGTCTTTCTTCCTCTCCTTTTGGTCACACAGAAATGAGACATTCAGGATGTTTCAAACATATCATAGTCCATTGATCAAAGGAAATATATAAACCCATGTTTATTAACAATGTTTGTATTTAAATAAAGCTAACAACAGCACACCAACATCAAGATATTCCCCTTAGTCCCTTGGTGTTCCTTGTTTATGGCATTCAGCACAGAGAGCTCCTTCTCACCCTCCCACTTATAAATAGTGCTTCGCTGATGGTAGTCTTCTATTATCAGTTTTACAACAGCATGACATTCTGTCTTTGAAATTTCTAGATAAGACTACGGAAAAATTGCATGGTTTACTGTTTTGAACACAGGCTTGAGAACCAGTATTCCTGGTTTCTATTCCTCCCTCTGTCAGCATTTTGCTGTGTGACTGCTGCCAAGTTACTCATCTTTTCTCCTCTTTGTTCTGCTACATCTGCCATCTTCCAGATCCTTCATCCATCCTAATATTGAATAGCTGCAAGCAGTTTTCTGGAGTTTTGTCTCGCAACTTACAACAGAATAGAAACTACTGAAGGGCAAGGGAATAGAAACTACTGAAGGCAAGGGATAGAAAAGACAAGCTCTGTCCCAAAGGACTTTGTTTGTAGCGAAAAGGCCAGAGATTTCACAGGAAATAAAACCCAAGCAGCAATGTGACCAGCCCTATGCACTGCTCAGCACACCCAGGAAGGAGCAGCTGAACACACATGAAAAAAAAAAAAAACAAACGGTGGGAAGAGGGGATGTGGAGATGTATGGCAAAGAAATAAATTCATAAAAAAATAGAGAGGAAAATGTTAAAAACAAAAAAGGTACTGTAGAAGCTTCTGTTCAACAGCTCAAGAACAGCTTCCATGCCAGACCATGTCGACTGACCAGCCACAACTGGATAATCCTGGGCAACTGGTTATTGACTTCCCTGGCTATGGCAGGAAGCATCACAGCAGGAGCCAGCAGGGCCAGCCTGGACACCCCTCTCACAGACAGCATTAAAATTGTTTGTTAGCAATTATCAGTGTTTAAGTTTTCTCTCTCTCCCCCTCGTTCCTTCCAACCAGAATGAAAATGTCAGCTCCCCATTTGAGAGGGCCGAGGCAAAAACAATTGGCACAGAGCATGCACCTTTTAAGGGCTTTTTGTAGCCTTTTAGTAGGGAAACTTCTGAGACCTCAATAAGAAATAACATTGGAAGAGAACTGAAATCTCCTATTTTGCTAAAAACTCCCTACATTTTAAATAGAAATGGGAGTTTAGCCTGCTAGAAAAGACTGAAAGGCAGGTCACTATTCTAGAGGCAGTGAGTTAGTGGAGACCTAGAGCACACACGGATTCAAACTTGACTATTTTTTTTTTAGTTCACACAATGACAGCATAAAAATAGATTGGTTTATGACAGTGTGAGCAATAGATCTGCCAAGCTGAATTTAAACTCAACTCCATAACAGAATTATATCCCATCAAGTGGCATGACATGCAATATTTCATTGGCTGGCTCACTACTACACTGTCTGTGAGAAAACATAAAGCCAGTATCATTGCAGCCTCTATTATTCATATTTTCTCAAACTGTGTGGTATTAATTAATCAGAAAGGAAGGCAGAATTCTTATATGAAATACTTTTTTCCATTTCAATCCTAATTAAAACAAGCCGAGCACAAAAACTGTAAGAACTGATCATGATCACTAGTTGTAAATAATGAAATGGGAAATATATACTTACCCAAAAGATTTCCATTGATTTACTTTTCATATTACTTCTCTTATTTTTCCCTGAATGAATAATGGAAAGCCAACTTTTTTTCCACAAAATAATTAATCTTCTATTCATAAAATTGAAAAACTCAGATTTTTTTATCATCTCCATTTACTATTGCACTGGAAAATAAGTTTCAGGACATGGCCACTACTTCATAGGTAGATAAATTACTGCATTGCTTTAAAGCTAGCCAGAGCTCCACCAATAGTGCTGGCAGAAGAGAATTCCAGAAGAGAAATCATGACAGCAAAGACGTCATAAATCCCATATTTTTCACCAATGTATGCATAAATTTATATTCATCAGCTGGTGGATTCTGATAAAATAATTGCTCATATTGTTCAACACTTTAAGTAGGTCATTTAAATCATACAATCACAGAATCATAAAAATCATCTTGGGTTTGAAGGAAACTTAAAAATCATCCAGTTCCAACCTCCCTGCCATGGGCAGGGACACCTTTCACTAGACCAGCTTGCTCAGAGCCCCATCCAGCCTGGCCTTGAGCACTTCCAGTGATGGGACACCCACAGCTTCTCTGAAAGAACCATCCTGACCCATAAGGTATATTGGAACAGAGAATAAGCATGACATTCACCCTTCTGAAGATGGCCAGTGTCAGGTCTGAAGTGATTATGTAGTTTACTGTATTATATCAACATCCAAAATTGAAAGTTTTCATCAAGAAACAAATATTTAAGGTATAAAATTGCAAACTCCATGTGCTGAGCAAGATGCATGTTTGTGAAACTTGAGCTGAGTAAAAGCAGAGAAGCAGAACAACACACTGTCAGAGAAATTTTTTCATTAATGTTTTTTTTTGTACTAGCAGAGGAAATCTAAGCTGATGACAAATCAATCAGCCAGTTCATTTTAGATCTCCAGTAAACAACAGTGGTAATAAGCAGGGGAGGATGGCTTTCTTTGGAAACACATTATACCTACTTTAATTTCTATTAAAAAGTGGCTTTGCACACAAAATTCTTCACAAAGCAGAGATTTGCTTGGTGATGGGGACAGAGGAGGGCCGGCTATCCCAGTCTTGTGCTACTGCTCTCCTAAACCCCATCAAATCTCTAACTCTTCCTAAATAAGCACCCCAGCTCCCTGCTGAGGACATTTCCCATGACAGGATCCCCACTAAATACATCCCAGCCCTTCTTTCAGCTCCGTCTCAGAGGACCCAGTGATTAGGACAGAGAGGATAGCAAAGGAGAAACGATCCAGGAATATCTGGGGGAGGATACAGGAACAGGGAGAGAAAAACCATGAGTCATTGCATTCCCTGGGCCATCTGGCAAAACTCCTCTGGGGCAGTCCCTAGCTGGGACCTGGTGAGGACCTATTTGCAGATGAGTTCCGGGAAATAACAGCTTTCCCTTAATTTCCTTTCAGTGTTGAGTTTCTTCATTCCCTCCTTGGCTGGATTTTAGCCCATCAGACAAAACAGTTCCACCCGAGCTCTCTGTGTCTGTGTCTCTGTGTACCTCTGGGCTCAGGGGATGCAGCCACAGGCTGTCTGTCTGTCACTTACTGCTTACTCCAGAGGAATCCAACTGTACAGAGAGATGCTTGGTTTGCTTTGCCTTCTCCAGAGCATTTCTCCAAGAACTAAAAGCCTTAGGGGACTTCTCCTCATTTCCACTGGAAACCAAGATTTTTAGATTTTCATTGTTGCCTTCCTCCTTCATTTATAGGATAATATCCTATTTGTACATTAATATATCTTTGAGTTGCTGTGCATATGGCATCAAGGACTCCTCAAAATACAATTATACACTAGATGAGGCATTTGTTTCAGACAAAATCTGCAGCAATTAAGAGTTAAAGAGTGACAGTAAAACCATTGAACTCAGAACAAGGACCACAGAGGAAGATAAAAACAAAGGTTTGAGTTGAAAGAATACTATATTCCTTCTGTATCTATCAAAATACAAGCATTTTTCTACTAAAAAGTGAACACAGAAAATTGAAGGATGCTGATATTAATAAGTACTTTGCAGCCTTAAGAACAAAATAAAAATCACTTGGCCAAAATTTTTTTACCCCTGAAAAACCACACAGAAAACATTTCTCATCATTTGCCACTAAAGACTATTCTAAAGATGTTACAAGTTGCCACAGATACTGTACTGTTCTTTAACCAAAATAAAGACAGAAAACCAGATATGTCTCCTGTAGAAATGTGCCCAAAACCTGAAAATAATTGTGGATCCTCAGTGGCCCACCCACAGACTGAAAAGTAGAGCAAGTAAAAATATTTCTTGCTAGACTACAGTAACTTTTGCACATCTTGGATGAAATAAAGATCAGTGGTGCATCCTGCTAATATAATACAGTTTGTTCACTACAATGAAATTCCCTGAAGAGTTCATGGAGTGCCGCACTGGACCTGGCATGATTCTGTTGCTGGATGCCCTAATGGTCTTCCATGATCTTAGAAAACTACCCCACTTTGTGCCTCATAGGAGGGGTTTGCAAAAATTCCTGCCTCTTCAGAGTAGTGTGTCATGGTACATACATTTTCTACCACCAATTCTAGAATATGGTAGATTTTTGTACACTAATAAAAATCTGCATTTCTTTCTCTGCCAATATTCAAACCTGACTATTATAGCACAAACATTTTTGTATTTCTTCCACTGCTGTTCTCTGCAGAATTAGAATCACAAAGAGTACATGTGAATCAGATCACTGAAGAAAATGCCAGTATTTCCTATGAATTTAATGGGTGCCTAGTATCTCTCAGGGATAAAGGTTTCTTTCTTAAAATTTATTTTGGACACCAATGCTTTAAAAATACTCACTGGAAGCACATTAAACTAAAGCTTAGCTATTCAAACAAGTGAAAGATTTAAGGAATGTCTTTTTACCCTACAAATTT
Organism: Erpornis zantholeuca; assembly: GCA_013400515.1. Taxonomy (NCBI): domain Eukaryota; kingdom Metazoa; phylum Chordata; class Aves; order Passeriformes; family Timaliidae; genus Erpornis; species Erpornis zantholeuca. The sequence continues at coordinate 207,196 of VZTN01032288.1, forward strand.
TTGAAACAGAAAGTCTCTTCCTATGCAAAACATTAAGAACCAGAGTTGTGACAAATTTCTGAAGAGCTATGGCCATTTTGGAATCTGTGTTCCACAACAAGGATTTATAGACTTGTAGAACTGAGGATTGAGACAATGAACTGACATTAGTAAAACTTCAGCTCTTCATGCAGTTGAAATTGCATCAAGTATCTCTTCCCTTTGTTGCTTACTTTTAAATACCAAGAAGTGAGGTTTGGCACTTCTTCTGAAGGGAAGAGGTTGCTCTAGTCTCTGAATTTTTTCTTCACTGGTGCCTTGCCAGTTGTGCTCATTGTGCTACTCGGTGTAATAGAGAAAACAGAGTCAGTCCAGCCTGCTAAACTCATTTTCACTTTTCAGTGAAATAAGTTTTAACCAAATTTTTAAAAGGTGAAAAGCCAGTGCGTTAACACAGTAATACAGACTGAGAGGTTTGAAGTCTAGAAGTTAAAGTCTTCCATTGTAATCCCAAGTAATATATTACATGCCATACAGATTAAGCTCCTCCATAAGACACATTTGTTCCAGAGACAGCTACCCTCCATGGAATGTAATTCTCAAATCTCTGTGGAGAAAGGTTCTTTTTGCAGAGGAAGAAAATATTTCCTAATGAGAGAATTTACTGGAAATACTGTAAATTCATGCCACATAAAGATGACTGGTAGCTCCTTCAGCATCTACAGGAAAGACAAAACCCAAAGCCAAAGGGGTGTCAAATTACTTCAAGGCTTTCCTTTGCCTGACCTGAGTGAGAACCTGAGGTTTTATCATAAAGGGAGAAAACTGGAAACTGAACTGACTGGCTTGCAGTTGTTGAGAAAAGGCATCAACATCTGTTTCTGGTCTTTTGCTGAAGACTCCTTTCAGCTGATCATTTGGATTGAAAGTAAATTGGTTTGTTTCCATAGGCCCATTTCTTCCAAGCTCAGATAAAATAAACCTCTCCTGTGGGCCTGATGGTTTGAGTTCTGAATTCTTGGTTCATGTGGCAGAGATTCCCTGTATTATATTGCTAACATATTATCCCTCTTGAAGAACATGAAGGCAGCTATGCCTTGGCATGTTTCTGTACATTTCCTTGTCTAGTTTTAAAAGATCTAATGAAAGCATGGAAATGGGATCCTGATAAATTCCCCATGGTCAAGGAAAGTTAAGTGTGTGGGCATGTGTTTCTGTATCTGTAAAATGACATTTGTCACAAATGTTAGCTACAGCATTCTAGAAGGAAATATTAAGTAGTTCTTTACTGGCAAATTCTGTTCCTTGATATGACAAATACTTCAGGCTTCACCTTACAGCTAAGTGCTTAAGCATGAATTCAAGGTTTGGCTTCAATTCCTATGTGCCTGTTGCAACTAGAATTTTGATCAAGAAATTCTTGATCAAACTTCAAGAAAGACATTGAGGTGTTGGAGCAAGTCCACAGAAGGGCAGTGGAGCTGGTGAGGAGTCTACAGAGTAAATCATACTAGGAGCAGCTGAGGGAGGTGGGGGTATTTAGCCTGGAGAAAGGAAGGCTCAGGGGAGCCATTATCACTCCCTAAAACTACCTGAAAGCAGGTTTTGGCAAGGTGGAGGTCAGTCTCTTCTTCCAGGCAACCACCAACAGGATGAGAGGAAATGGCCTCAAGCTGAGCCAAGGGAGGTCCAGGTTGGACATCAGAAAGAATTTTTCACTGAAAGGATGGTTAAGCACTGGAACAGGTTTCCCAGGGAGGTGGTGGAGCCACCATCCCTGGAGGTGTTCAAGAAATGACTGGACACAGCACTTACTGCTATGGTTTAGTTGCCGTGGTGGTGTTTGGTCAAAGGTTGGACTTGATGATCTTGGAGATCTTTTCCAACCTAAATGATTCCATGATCCTGTCAAAATGACAGTTTAAAAAGTTTGTCCTCAAGGAAGGTTTCAATCTCTTTCCCAAAAGTAAAACAAAACCATAAAACATGAATCTTAGAGTGAGATTCACATTCTGCTCATTCTCCATGGGACAAAGACCTTTCTTAAGAGCAGAAAAATATAAACTCATGAGACGTTTATTTGGGGAGATGAAATCACAAAATATACAGCCATTCTAAAACTGTGATTTGTTGTGAAATGTTTTACTTGAGCACTGTAATATATGAAAAGTAAGTTTTCAATTTCTTTACATCTCAGAGGAAATAATAATACAAGAAGAAACAGGAAATTACCCAGTCTAGCTTATGAGAAATATATTATGGTTACCATAATTCATAAACAGGAGCAATGCTATCAAAGATGCTCTCCCTGACCACCCATAAATTTTTCAGGACACTAATTATACAAGGCAAATACACTCAGGAAGCCGGGGGGGAAGCAGTATTTTAACATAGTTTAACATGTTAATATAGGATGAATGAAACTACTACTTTTTTCTCATTTTTATCTCCAGAACTGAGGATATTTCCATATTTATAGTAGGCTTTTTGCAGTTTCATCATCTTATTTCCCATGAAAGAAGAGCAAGCATTTTCTTCATTTTCATCGCCCCCAGAGAGAGCCCAGAGAACCAATGGGGAGCACAAACACTGCTCACAGGGCCTCTGCTCAGACTGGCAGGGCTCTGTGACTGCTGTGGAAGGGCTCAGTGCCAGGTGAGGTAGTGCCACTGCAGCCTGCAGAGTTAGAAAAGGCTGCCACGGACCACCAAGTTCCCAGCTGGCCTTGTGTGCTTTAGAGGAGATTCACTGGAGCACTGTTTCTAAACAGATGTAAAAACCCCTGGTTTTCTAGTATCCATAGCATTAGGGAATGCAACCAAATTCTGATGTGAGCTGTGAGCAATAGAGGAACAATAAAACACAAAAATACACAAAAATACACAAAAATACACAAAAATTTACTGTTCCAGTAAATAAAACACAAAAATATAATAAAAATACTTTCATTTTGTTATTTAATTTCAGCTATACACAGTCTTTCAAGTGCCAGTCGAAGAAGATTCAAAGCTTTAGTCTGACTTCCAGTCAAGTTACAAATACTGACTTCTCTGGATATAATAATAACAGTTTTATTTCTGTTGAGTGAAACTACTTTGTCTGGAATCGAATCATAATTTCATTGCACCAAATGTAAAAAAACAGTTACAACTTACTGAGGGGTGGTCCTTCCCTTGCCAGGGAGCAGCAGAAGGGACCTCATTTGATTAGTTAAAAAAATGCTTACAGACATTTCCAGAGACTCAGTGAAATCTGCTCTGAGAATGTTTTCTGATATGCAGAAAAATCTCCAAGAGTGTCAGGTTCTTGTAACAGAGGTTATTTACAGTGGGAAACAAAATATGGGCAATCTGAGAGATGACACAGTTACCCAAGGCTCTGTATTTGGAAGTCAAAAAGGAAGAAAAAGTGTCAACAGATGTTTACAAACAGCAAAATAATCATCTAGGTTAAAACCAGCACTATTTCAGGGGCAGAAAAGTCTCACAGAAGACCAAATTTTCTGAATGAGCTCTTCACCTTAAATTACATACCTATTGGTAAAATATCAAAAACTGAAACATACTCTTCAAAAGGCTTAAAGAAACTCTTTGTATTTCACTGAAAACCCAATTTTTACATTAGAAAATAATAATTCTCAAAAACATTCATTTATAAGAATTCTGAGGCCATTCCTCTGGCTTAAGAAACCTTAGTACCTAGCTAAACTACCTACTTTACAGATACTACATAAGGAAATCTAAATGAAATGAATGTATTGGGCTGTTTTTAACAAAACCTGTTTTAAAATGTTGTTTCGATAAAACATGATCTCTTTCTTTCTTTCTTTTAATGATTGTAAATGACTTCGTTGACCAGATTTCTACACATGGTCCACCATTTTCCTTCAAGAATATTTCATTTGCCTGGCAATTTGCATTTTATGATTGAACTTTTTTTCTAAGACACAAGTTACCTTTCAGCATGAGCATTTGACACAGGAAACTAATCTGTAAATGAGTAAAATGAAAATATGTTAGATCACTCAAAATCTACAATTAGAAATCTTCATGCTTGACTCCATAGAGCTCTCTGATGAATTGTGATTCTACAGCTGATGGACACTGAGGAACCAAAATTTCCACTGAGTTTTCTATTATACCTGATTATGATTGGTGTTTTAATTAGGGTTGCCAGAATTTCTCATGAAAGTAGCTGAAATTTCCAGAAGTTTCTTCAGTGAAGAGCGCTACTTCTGCTCTCCCATATCAAATCTTCCCTAAATACCACCACTTTCTTTTCACGAATATTATCAAACATCACGGCGATCAATATTTTAGTTTCACATTTCACACTTACATTGTTGAGTTAATTTAGCAAAACCCATGAAGTAATTCAGACACTGCATGTTCTGCTCAGACTGTGTTGTTCTGGGTAACTTTGCCATTCCTGAACTAATGACAGCTTCTTTCAGCGCTCGTCATGAAGCAATCAAGTCCAACGCTTTGGTTTTGTCATCTGACTTACAACGTTATTGGGGAATTGAGACTTGCTTCAAAGTACTCCCAAGTTTCTATCATTAAGAATCCCCCAACTTGCATCACTGTTCCAGTAAATTTTTGAGTCTCTGCTGGCTTGCTTTTGAGCACATAACCTCCAGAAAGTAACAGTTCAAATCCTACTATTTGGGCAAAAATGCCTTCTAGTCGATCAGGCAAAAATCTTCATCTATTTATCCAGTAAAGCATATAAGACATCAATATCTGATATAACAAATATCTGAATGTACAAACGAATGTATTTATTTATATATCTGTCAAAACTAGCAATATCAAAATGCTAGGCAATGTATTTTCTTACACTGAATGACATAGAGCATGGAGTAGTTAGAGTGGAAAAGAATAAAAATTCAAAATGCCATTAAATATTTTTTAGAACATTAGGAAAAAAAATTATTCCAGCAGTAATGCTAAATTTCAAATTGCTTGACTGTTGCTGATCATCACCACAATAACAGTAATAATTTCAAGGCAGAATTGAGAGAAACTCAGCTATTGGTCTGCTGAATCTGGGAGTATTGAAAGACAGACAGCAGATGAGTGGGACATAGACTGTCACATCTGAGACAGTTCAAGAATCCCTCTTAAGCCTGGGGAGGAAAATCAGTAGTATTAAGGCATGAGACATCTCATTCCAAGGCTACACAGGCTTGATGAATCACAGTTAAGAAATGCCTCATTTTTTCCCCCACTGATTTTAGGGAGTTTAATGACTAGTTCTTAGAGTGGTCCTATACTGCTGATGGCCCAGGTGAATCCTGCACAGGATACCTGAACTGCAGCTGCTGGGGGACAGAACAGAACACGATGATTTAAGCCTCTAACACTTGGCAAAGAAGTAGGAACAGAGCCTGGATCTGAGGAGTTTTATGGACATGCTTAAATTTCTTAGTGCTTAAATGAACCAAACCACAGAAATTTGAGGCTTGCCCTTCATGAGCTGGCAGATTACTATTTTTGGCACTCGGTTTTTGTGATGATGTCAGAATGATTATTTTATTGTAATCAAAATTTGAATGTATATGACATTTTGTTTATGCCAGTCCTCTTTTTGTTCTCCATGTGTATAAACAGATATACCAGCACTAAACAACTACAATTTTGTGTCCCAGACACAGATGTGGAGCAATATGGAGGCTTTCAAAAAGTTTAGGGTTGCCAGAAATAATGTTCCACCTATCATCTTGCACACCAGTCTTTCAGAAGACTTGTGCACCACATACACAGCAACTTTGCACTCGTGTAGTAGAAGAAAAAACAGGATTTTGCAGGATTTGGTTGCTCAAGACAGATGGCACACCTACAAGTTCTGCAGTGAATGTGTACCTAACCACGTTTTAAGAGTTTCAGATAAATTCTAAACATCTGCATTTTTTTCAGAATTTCAGGAATATCATTTGAACAAGATCAGAGCTGTTCTTGCTCTAGGACCAAACTGCATTTAATGTGTTTAGCAGTGCTACAATACCTGCTCTTTGCAACAGACCAGTTATTGGTGGTGGTTTCCCACAAGCACGCAGGCTATTTAAAGCTACTCATTTCATAAACAGCTTTTAAAAATCCCAAACAAACAACCTAGAGCTCGCAGCCTAAAAAGAAAGCTCTCAGTGAAAATCTCTCCATCAACTGGGATGGCAGCTTCTCTCCCCATCGGTTCTTTGGGGTGTTTTTAAGGACCGCTGAACTTGTGCTGTGGCCAGAGGTGTGACAGTGGTGCCTCCAGGCACTCCTAAGCTGGAGCCCCCACCCTGTCAGGAGCACTGAGAATGCAGCAGCCAGGATTCCAGCACAGGGTTTCTCTGTAACCCCGTGGGGCTGTGGGTATAACTCTTTCTGCCGCAGGCACACTTCTGGTTGCTCTGCAGACATAAGTCACTCGGCTTGATTTTGCGTATCTACGGCTGAGTCAAACTTTCCTCATGCTACCAAGACCTGCACTGGCAAGTTTTCCTTCTGTGTACAGTGAGTCAATATACTCTGACTCTGTTTTCAAGATTCTAGAAAGACAAGGCTGGAAAAGCGGTATAAATCATTCCCTGTTGGAAATAATTACTTACATTTGAATTCTGTAATCCTTATTTGAACAAAACTCACATAGACCTTAGTGGGAGTTCAGCTCAGTTAATGACTGAAGTACTTGGCCCTTAATTCCTTTTTCTGCCCTGCTATCAGATGTATTATTATTATGAGAAACATCTGTAATAATACTTTACACTTCCATAGCCCCTGACATCTGGAGGCTTCAACAGACTCTCTCTGAAATTACTATTAGGTATTCTTATGGTACTAAGGATGTCAAGTAATTTGCCCAAGCCAGAGATGTTATGTTTATGCTTTATGCAGCTCTTAAAAAATTAAATGAGGTTGTTCTGATAAATACCATCCATTATACAGCCCATGTATTTATTAACTAACTGGAGAGAAAGACAACTTAAAAAATGACTGATGCTGAAGATTAAAAGAACCGTAGACGCCTAATGTCAAACTCAGCTCTCCGTACTTGAAAATTTTTGTTTTGCTTTTCAGACTCTAGAGATCACTTAACAAACACGAGGCCAGAAGTCTAAGTGGGACAATAATGTGGTTTCTGTTGATGCTTGCTAGCTTGTCTGTCTGTGTTTATCTGAGGACTGCAGCTAACCGATCACATACAGTATCTGTTCCACTGTGGCAAACCAGCACTATTTGCTTTGGTTTTTTGTCTCAAGGTACTTTAAAAAATGATTCCAAATATCAAGCAGCCAGTTATTTTAGGGGATCTCAGACCTGATCATGTTCTATCACACAAAATGTGGCACATGGTAAGCAAACACTCAAAAATGCACCTGAAACGAGGTGGGTGATGTACATGTGGTCGTTTTAAAAGAAAACCCAACAAATCTGTATACTGTAAGGAAAGAAATTACAGAGTCATCTCATTATATGAGAGAAAAAAAAAAACAGAAGAGACATAATGTCATGAAGAAAGTGTGTGCCAAACTGATCATAAACAGCGACATGCTCATGACAATGAAAGGGAAGGATCTATTTTCGGTTCACAGCTAGTTACAATTCATGCCTCATTCTAAGGCACTCAGTTATCAAGACTCAAGAATAATAGTTCATTGTTCTGCTAGCTCTTTCAGACACTCAGAACCACAGGATTGCACTTCTCCTCTGAGTATCCCTATCACTGTAAAAATATAGAACACTTTACAGCTATGTATGTCAGCTGTTATATCCCCTTGTACCTCCTTTATGTGGGCCCTCAGGGTGATAAGGCAGTACAGTACCTCACTTTCTGGACACTTCTATCTGTAATTTGTCCTTTATCAGATGAAGAAATACTGAATAGAGGCTGAGATTGTTGCTATGCTGAAGCATGAATGGGCAAAGAGCCAAAAAGAGTACTTCTGCTTTAAAAATATAGCGCATGATTTATCTCTATTAACTTCATCACATAACAATCTACAGAGAGAAACAGATTCTGTTTCAGTCCTAAAAATCTGCTAGGATGTAGTGCCTTGCTGAAGCATTTGAATGGCTTAGAAGCGTAAAACGAATAGTTCACAACCCTAAGTCTTCACATGCATGTTCTTTGTAGGTAGAGGGCTGACTAAAAGCATTGCCTTAGAGGAGGGGGAGTGAAAGAAAGTGAGACCAAGTGTTCTGCCTAGCTGCCTACAACTTTTGGCAGCGGATCAGACAAACAAGTTCAGCAGAAAGTCGATGTAATTTTATTGGACCACACTGTCTCAAGCAATTAGAAAAATATTTGTAAAACATCAGATGAGAAAGGGAAACGTGGAGCCCAATAATGCAAAACAATGTTTATAAGACAGAAATTGTGAAACTGGAAGAATAAACATAATTACTCTATCAGCACCTCTAGTTCTGAAGATTACTTAGCTTAAAAGCAAAATGTTTTCTTGTTTCATTTAAAAGAATTCATAGTTTAAAAAGCTTTACAAAGGCATATGTATATTAAAAAATGTTATATATGGATTTTTACTCTGGGGTAGCCACTGCTCATCAGCAGAAAATTACATGCTACATGAATGCACTTTATGTTCTGAAAGTCACATGCATATTTGGGCAAGGAATTCAAATCCATGGTTGAGCAAGAAGGATCATTTTTAGAACCACAGATCCTTTATAGAAGAACAACAGATCATCCAATGTACGTGTAAGCCACTCAGATAAATTAATACTGTGTGAGGCAAAAATCCTTTTTTGTAATTATTATTTTCCCCCTTTAAAGACTGTGCTGAGAAAAACAGTTTTGACAACTTGCACACTGCAAGCTTAGACACACACAACAGCAAAGATGAGCATATGCATTTCTTTTTAAATTGCTGGCAAGCCAGAAATTTGTCTGCATCTTAATTTGGGATATTTGTTCTTTTCTACCAAGTAGAAATATTTCATTTTCTGCCCCAGTTAACATCATAAGACTTGTCACATTAACTGTTCTGTTAAAACTCCAGCTACTTAGGCTTTAGCGCATGGAGAAGATTTATCTGTTAATTCTGGGATAACACAGTACTGTCTGACTGTAGGCAGCTGAGTAATAGGATTGGACAAAATGCAAGTATTACCATGTCCATTAGAGGTTCTATCAAGATTAATGATGTTCGTTAATGAATCAGAAGATTCTGACTCCCTGGAATTCAGGTGTATTTGGCATATCAATCCAAAAGTATCTCCAGCCTGCTGTCTGTGTTTACCTTTTGTGCAAAAAGGCAAAGAATTAAAGCTGTTGAAAGGATTGTTTTGACCTGAGTCTCAGTGAAAAATGCAGCATGCCAAACAAGAGAGAAATTTAGAGGAAAGGAGGGCATTCTGAGCAAAGATTTATGATGCTGAGTGACAAAAGCAGGACTTCCACAAACACAGGCGGCTTCAAGCTGACAACATGGCAGCCCAGGGTCTGGAAGAATGCTGCTGTTCCTATACCTGGAAGAACTTTTAGCGTAGCAAACACCAGCACCCAGGAGTTGGAACTGCTAAAAATTTCAATAGTTTATAGACTACCACAGTTACTCAGTTGCAACCTCAGCAAAAGCAGGAACAGGCCTTTAGAACAGCAGCCATCAAGTTTACCTTCCAGGCTCAATTCCAGTGCCAACATAGTCAAATAAAACCCAGAGAGAACAGCCTGTGTTGCCCCAACAGCCTTCTTGTACCGAGCTGCACACCAGTGATTTCTGGGCAGCAGTGCAAATTATCTACAGTATAACAGACTTTTCCCACAAGCACACTCACAATGAAAACAAGCTGCGAATTTCAGGATAAACCTAAGTCTAGAGAAAGCAGCTCTGTTTGAAGTTGTGTTTACAGTGAAACTTTGGCAGTCCCAAAAAACAGCTAAGCTCCGATTTCCGTACATCTATATACTCTGCAATATATCTTGTGTGGACTAGAAATGAATCCTTTGCATTCCAGACGCATCAAAGGACGACTGCTGAAGAAGACTAAAACTTCTGTGAGTGATTGCTGGCATGTGTGTGTGTGTCTGTGTGTGTGACAGAGCTGTAGCCAGACAGGACATTAAATGTCCCAGCAGAGCTGTTGCTTACACACATCCTTTAGCATACTGTCAACATTGGAAAAGAATCTGTGCTGGAAAATACTGGGAAAATACGTTTTTCAGTGCTTGTTACGTAGTCAGCTGAGCTAAGGCGCAGCAACGGCACATGAATTAGCTGATATCCTATGTTCAACCAGCAGCATGGAAAAAAAACTGAAGGCAAAAATGGACAGAGAAAAGGAACTATGCAGATAAACAAAAGCATGAAAGATAGTAGAGAAGTTGTATGAAGAGATTACATATGGGGTTTTTACGATTTTAAGGAAAAAGTTTAAAGAAGTATGTCATATAAGAAAATTTCATTCTGAGAGAACTACTTCTGCAGATCAATTTTCTACTGAATGTCTTCATTGACCACACAAGATTTTTTTTCAAGGATTAATGCTGAGCAAACACAGGGTAAAGAAACCCTTTGCAAGAAGTATTTACAAACAGCCATTTGAATAAAACCACAAAGTACTTTAGGTCGTATTTGGTTTACCTCACCATTCACACTCTAAATAATGAAAATTACTTGCATTTCCAGAGAGAAGAAAATTTTGTCATTAATATTTTTTAGACTATTACATCAAATTAAATACACAATAATACCTCTAAAGTTTGTGACTGGAAGTTACAGTTATATAATGGGTAACATGCAATGATTATGTTTATAAAGCCCATCAGGAAAGTCTGCAATGTTGTGAATATTGCTGACTTTCTCACCTTCCATGCTTGCAGGCTTACTACCGGTTTGGAGAGCAAAGTAGCCTCACTGCAGCATTTGAACAACAATAATGGATATCCAGTGCCTTGTTATCTTGGCAAGGATTGTGTCATTCCCAAAATCAAGGTCAAAGGCATTAACAGAGCTATTGAAACACACCTGACAAGATATCCTGTGGCTATGAGACCCTGACACTTCCTGGCCTGATTCCTTGAACTGGGTGGACCATAAATATACCTTTTCTATGCAGACATATTTTAAAATTAAGGATTCACAAATTTGGCATTTTTAACAGTTCTGATGTTGATTGTCCCAGCTTTGAAAGAAAAATACCACCACTGGAGTTTTTCAAGATGTCCTCTTCCTTACACAGCCATGTTGCTTCATTAGAAATAACTACATTCTCAGGGAATTCAAGAAAGGGAAAGATTAGACATGTCCGTGGATAATGAATATATCAAAAGCTATATTAAATCTTACTTTTTAAAGAACAATATAAACTCATGTACTTAATGAAATATGCTAACACATAAATATTTGAGGGTAAAAAGTTGCTTCTCAAATACATTAGATCTAGTCATGTGCAATTCTTTGCTGTGTCCTTAATCAAATGCTTGCCAAGTATTTTTTACCAATGCTTGAAGCCGTATATTTGTGGAAAACTCCAGTAGAGGCGCAAAGCTGGGAGCCTTATGAATCGCATGGCTAACTGCTTTAATTTTATTCTCACAGAGGATGCACAAGTACATTAATACACACCTGCTTACCCCAGGGATGCAGGACCCCGCTGAGTTTTTCAATGTCAGGATTCTTCCGCCTTATACCTTAATATATGACCAGTGTGAAGGTAGAAAACACAGCATCACCAGAGCTGACCCAGCCCTACTGTGCTGAAAAGGGCAGTTTTTAATGAAGCC
>VZTN01032290.1:0-16588 GCA_013400515.1 Erpornis zantholeuca
AAAATGTTAAATTCTAATCAATCATTATCAATATTATATAAATTGTAAATATTGTGTGTTCTATTATAGTTCATAAAGTGTTGAAACTAATATGTTAGGAAAGCTTAATTTTAGCTTTTTATTTTATTAGACAATTTTATTTCATTAGCTTTGATTTGATTAGACAATAAAGCTTATTGTCTAATAAGGTATGGATACTAGTAAGCTGTTCGTCTTGAAGATGACAAAAGGATTTTTAGAGTGCTTTAACCCTAACAAAACTGCAGGAAGGGTCTGAACACTTCTCAAAATGTTGTTTCAATGAAAGCCTTTCCTCTTTATTTTTTGAAGCAAAAGGAGTTTCAAACATAAAATTACATGAAGTTTAATGCAGTGTGGTTAGGGGAAGTTTTTAGGGGATGCGATATATATTTTTGCAATGCATTTATATTCTCTTTCACGAAGTGCTGATTGCTTTTATTGCTCTCTCACTCCCTTTGCCATATAGCCGTCCTCAGAAGGTGTGTTTGTGTCCATTCCTGCCCGTACATCCTCTAAAGGTCTCCACCTGCTTGTATATAATTCAGCATCCAGCAGAGGTGAGTAAAGCCGTGGTAATTGTGGGACTTTAGCTAGAATCCTAATGCAGCAAATGGTAGGCAGGAGGAAACAGCTGTGCTATCAATGTCATTGTCATGCTTTGACCCCAGCTATCAGCTGAGAACCACACAGTACACAGTACTTTCTCCTCTGCCAGATGGGATGGGGATGAGAATCAGAGGGAGAAAAGAAAAAACTTTCTGTGAGAGAGATAAGAACAGTTGAATAAATTAAACAAAGTGAAGTACAGTAGTACTAACAATAATACTAATATTAATACTAATACTAGCAAGTGATGCACAATACAGTGCTCACTACCTTCTGACTGATGTCCAGCCCATCCCTGAGCAGCAGTTGGTAGCTCCTGACCATCCCCATTTTAAATACTGGGCATGATATTCTATGGGATGAAATATCCATGTTTAGCCAGTTCGACTCATCTGACCCGGACATACTCCCTCAAGATTTCTTGCGCAGCTCCCCATTGGCAGAGCATGAGACACTTGACAAATCCTTGTCTTAGGGTGAACACTACGTAACACATTGATGTTTTCGTTGTTGCTATCAACGATATTCTCATCCTGGATCCAAAACACAGCACTGTATCAGCTACTGGTAAAAAACTATTCTATCCCAGCCAAAACCAGGGCAATTATAAAATGATTTTTCCTTTTAAACTTCATGACTGAATTCCAGTTCATCTGAGTTGCTGTATTTTTTGTTCAGTTCTTCTGAATTACAGTATCTTCTGCAATCACACCTTGTTTCTGCAATTCCATGCATGCAAGACATCTCAGCTGTGTAGTCCTGCTAGAACTGAAATCTACTTGCCTTTGTACAAATCGAAAGAATGGAATAACATTATTATTAAATACCATCAAATAACTTAAAGGCACATGGTGTGATTTGTGGAGTATCCTGTGCAAGGCCAGGAGTTGGACTTGATGATCCTCATGGGTTCCTTCCAACTCAGCATATTCTGTGATTCTATGATTCTATGAACAGTGTCTCACAGAGGTGCTTAGAGTTGATCCATGGAGAAATATATTTTGATTATAGCAGTGAAGGTAGTGTTCTGTTAAAAATATGAACTAAGCTATTAATATTACTGATTACTTCAGCTATTTACCCAATAAAAAACTTAAATTCAGCTTCAGAACAGTATGTTTTGGTTTACCAATAGGAGAACATATATTGATGTTTTTCTCTTTGGATGACAGTGGCCTATGGAGGTGGATCTTAAGGCGTTTAAAAGCCATAGCAGTTACACAGGTTTAGGTAGATGGTGGGTCTGCAAATTAGACTCTAATTCAGAAAACTGTACTCTCATGGTCCAGCTGTTTGCTTAACATTATACAGTTGCTCAGTCAATATGCAAAGAGTCATTTCCTGAAGGAACTTAATCAGAATACAAAAAAATCAAATTTAATAAAAAGGATTTTCTCACACGGAAATAAAACAGAATCTATGAGATATTTGGGCCCTAAATGAGAAAACTGACTTTTAATGGACTGCTTATAATAGTAATACTCTTCCATGTTACTTCTTATTTCAAAAGTAACTAACTGTATGCTGAAGTCACTTGCTGAGAAAAAGAAGTTTAAAAATATGCCAGAGATACTGAACTGGCATTTTAACTGTGTTGCATTTCCTATTTATAGTAGAGGGTACTAGAAAAGGTTTGCAGATTTTTCTAGATTCAATACACCATTCCAGTGTCCATCTGGAAAGCTATCTACAGTTTTTTAATTAATCAGTAATCACAACAGCTGTCTATTACAATGGGATGCAAGTTTTCCATTAGTCTATATTTCATAATGATAATTCATACAATAAACTATGATTGGAAGACCAGTGTGTGGTAACTGGCCAACTATATGAGGGCCCTTGGCTTATCAGAGGTAAGTCCTATTAAATGGTGGGACGCTAAGAACATCTTACGGTCCTCTTTGGTTATCTTAGATGGTCACAGCTGGTGCTTTTGATTGCTTAACTGCAGAGGCGTACGTGACAAAAGGTAAGTTCCCTTTGCTTATACTGCTTGTACTCAAAACACAATCAGTCTTGAAGGCAGATAAGCCTTCTGGACTGTATCTGATCCTTCAGTCTACCCTTGCATTACAGATTCACTAACATTCAATTTCAAAAATGTCCCGTTAAACTAAAGGTAGTGAATGTCTTTCCCCTGCTGCACATCAGTCCTAGCTGTCATCCCCCATGTGCTTCATTATTGGCTTTGGAAGTCTGCAGTGCATTGGAGTAAGCCTTCAGCTATGGTCGAATGATACTATTGAGACTGGTATTGAGGTGAGATAGTAATGTAGAAAGTCAGGAAAAACATTTCCTGTGCTCTGATTAATGTGACTAGTGTCTTCACATTCACACTATCCAGAGGCCAAGCTACCAGATAGACCAGGTATTGTGAAAGAGAGTGGAATCACTTATTGTAGAACAGTGGATCACAAGTGAGAAATCCTACAATCAAATTTCCATTTTGCATAATAGGTATATGAATTATTTAGATTTTTATTTGTGAAGGAATCCAAAGATAATTGAGCATTCCATGACAGGGTGTAAATACTTGCTTTCAGATCAGTGTTATTGTACCATTGCTCATCATGAGGATAATTTAAAAACTAAATATACAGAAACCCAGCATCAGAACTACTGCAAAGGTGATGGAGTAATTTGCTCAGTCTGATTTATTTTTCTGCTTTGCATATAGATAAATATGTATATTCATATATATATAAAAGTAAATGAAATAATTTTGTCGTTTTGCCTTTTTCATTCCTGCTGCTGCAATCCATGGCTCAGTGGCATAGCTAGGTGTACAAACCCTTCTTTGTCTTAACTTTGCCTTTTACTGTTCTTGAAATGACTGCTGGTAGCATGTAGGCCATTGTGTACTTTCAAAACCCGAGCGATGGGTGTAACTTAGGATAGAACGCCAAGGCATAGCAGAGGATATCAGTTTAAGGTGTTCTTGTTTCCTGCCTTCTTTCTTTCTGAAAGGGTTTTCCCTGTTAACCATCTGGGAAGAAAATTTAGACTATGTGTATTTAATGATTTTGTATATTGGTCTAATGCCAGTAATTAGCTTTGAGTTGCTCATTATAATACCTCTTCTGTATAGTATTTCATAATGAACAGTAAGAATCAAGTGTGATGGGGAAATTCTGCTTGTCTTAAAAATTCATAAGCAAACATGAAGGAAATATATACCCACTGGCTTTAACAAATATTTGTATTAGTTTGAACTGTTGTTTCATTGTAGATGGATAATGCTCTGGTAACCAAAATTACCACAAATTCCCAGAAAAAAAAAAAACAATGCTAAAGTAAATTGCATTGGGTCTGGCAGGAATGGTGTTAGCTTTTCACTCTGCAGATCTCAGAAAGCTGTTCCCCCAGTGTTTGGACTACTGCTGAGCAGTGCTCACACAGCATCAGGGCTGTGCCTCCAAAACTGCCTTCCAAGGCCAGTAGCCTGGGGGTGGGCAAGAGATTGGAGGGCACATAGCCAGAGCAGCTAAGCCTGGCTGACCAGAGGGATATTCCATACCATATGACAACACAGTAAGAGCTGGCGGAGGTGGGTTGGGAATGGCATCTCTCATTGAGGCTTATGTAGGAACTGCTACATGTGCTGAGGCCCTACTTCCCAGGAAGTGGCTTCACTTTGCTAGCTGATAGAAGATGGAGAATAAAATACATTTATTTTCTTTCCTTCTGCCCATGTCCTTTTCAACCCACAAGTTCATTTACATCTTATTTCCCCACCCTATTCTGCTGAGAAGGGAGAGTGGCTGGTGGGCACCTGGAGGCCTACCAAGGTCAGCCTATCATGTAAGTCCTTTGGTCCTATTTCTGTCTATGTGCTTCGGTAGTCAGATAATGAATGACTGCAAATGACTATTAGAACACTGAGAAGAACAAAGGAGAGTAACTGCTCACTTTCAAACCAGTAAATAGAAAATGGCTGGTATGATAATGTTATCTATAGACTAGATAAACAGAAAATTCCTAATGAGGTGAATTATAAACAAATGAAACCTTTTTTAATGTTAGTTTGACTTAGCTCTTAAGCTTCTGTTCTCAATTCCTTTCAACTTTGCATTTTATTTTTTAGTTTCCTATTTATTTAGCTTCCTTTGTTTTTAGATTGGAAAATTCCATCTCTTCTGTTGCTAAGATAATGTATTTATTTGATATGAAAGGTAATTCTCATGTAAGGATATGACATTGGAGGGAACAGTTGAATAATGTTCTCCTGCCAAATGACAGCTCTTTTGGTTTTGCTTATCAGAGACAAATAGTTGATTTTCTTCCAGTTCTTTTATTACCACTTCATAGATTCTTATGAAGAAGGCAGGCTTCTGACTACTGAATTGGAATGCTATTTAATTATGATAAAATAAAGACAAATAATACTGTACCACTGTTGATGGCTTATTCTGCTTTGCTGTGGTAGAAGAAAGTGACGACAGTTTGAAAGATATTTCTCACCCCTGTTGCTGGCACTTCACTCTCAAGGTACTTTGATCTTCATCTGTCTTTAAGAGACATCATGCTGCTGCTGCCATGAAAAATGGTGGTGGATGTAGCAAGACAGCTACTCCTTCAACTCAGTGATGTTTTATTTATAGAGGATCAGTAGATAAGCCGCAGAGAAAGCAAAGTTAATAAAAGTTTTAGGCAACAGTACTAAGTCTTCACAAAACTATTTTAATAGCACTTTGGTAGCAAGATGATATGAGAGTGCAGGCAGCTGCACACTGATATTTGTGGGAGTAACATCTGCCCAGAATGAGTTAATCGGGCCTCATGTGTTTACAAATACTATGTTGTTGAGATACAGCTCTTAAATCAAAAGGCAGACCTAACCCTCCCCCCTACCCCCAGGTTTCATTAATTAATCCCATGGTTTAGGGACTGATGTTTGGATGATCATTGTCTGAATCATGAGACATTCAGGTTGAGAATATTGTAAGAACTCATTTCCTTTACTAGGTTTAGGGCTTTCATGATACTTACCTGACATCTAGAGTCTTGCCTCCTGCTAGATTCAGCTACTAATCTTCCTTTGTTCATCTTATGATAAATAAAGAAACTGAAACTTCCATTCACTTTTTGGTTGGCTTGCTGTCTTCAGCAAGTGCAAGATAAAACTATCCTTCCACTTTCTTGATGGAAAAACAAAACTTGACATCCCACAAACTGAAGCTCAATTTGTACTAATTCTTGTCTAGACACAAAGTTCATTGCCAGCTGTGCTAAATGAAGCATGGAAATATATTGCTCTGTTTGAGGAGAAGATGGTTTGCTTCAGCTGTTTTTACTTCCTTCTTCCTCCACTTTCTGAAGTTCTGCTTCAACACAGCTCTCTTTAATGTTTTTTGAGAAATGAAGAACCCCTGCTCTCCAGCCAGGCATGGTGGTCACCTTGTTCATCTGTGGCACAAAGATGTATACAAGTGCCTGGTCACCACAGCCAGGCATGAGACAGAGCCTTCATGGCTGTGTAGGTGTCATTGTCCAGGTTACTCTGAAATGAAGTGACAGCAGAGTGGAGATGTTTGCATTTCTCCATTCTCATACAATCCATGCTTTTATTTTTAGCATCTGTTTGTGGAAATTGAGCCGTACCCTAGTTTTCTACTGATTCTGATACTAATGCTTTTTTTTTTTTTTTTGGCCTGCTCTTTATATTCTGTGATGTTCTCTGAAGTTTTGTACTGTTTTTGATACTGATAACCTAGTTCAAACTTATGCTGATGATCATAAATTAGTTGAGACTAAGTTCAATATTGTCAATTGAAACAATACAATTTGAAGCATCAAGTTTGGGTATTTTGCTCGGAAGCTTTTTTGCCTTGTTATCTGGTTAATTTTTTTCTCTATCTGTAGTCAATAACAATTCATAGAAGCCTTTCTTGATTTTATTCAAAAGTAACTTTTCTTTTCTACAGGAAAGTCGAGTGTTAAGAACAGTACCTTTGCTAGCAGCTTGTCTCCCTCCGGACAAATGTAAAATTTTGGTTGGTCGGCGTTTTAATGAAGACAGGTGAGCAGGATTGCCTCTGCATTTTCTGGTTCTCTGTAAATTATAGGAATATATCTTTCGGTGTCTTTATTAATAGCCAACAAAGATCTTTATTTTTATTTCAAGTATGCACACTCACTTTTGATATAAGCTTCTGATTTCCAAAGATAGTCAGAAACACTTGACATACTTCCTCTAGGCTGTAGTCTCAGTTTTGTGCTCTTGGAATGTTCCGATGGTTACTTTCAAACTCTTAGCTGTTTCCAGTTCTATTCTTTACTAGTACTAGGTCTGTCTTGCTGTTCTGTTTTGTTCTTTTGATTTGCTTTATCTGACTAACCATTTGGTGTCACTGAAGTAAAACGAACAGTTTTTACTCAAAGTGTGGCTGCTTGAGAAAGCAGCATGGTGAGAAGCTCTTAAAATTTGAAAAAAAATATATTCACTTTCTTCTTCCTCCTAAAATTAATCATAAGAAAGCATAGCTTTCAGAATTTTTTAAATTTTTTTCCCTGATATTCTGGGACCTTGGAAAATATTCCTTTCCCATATGGCATCTTTAGCCTTTGTTAGATGAAACTAAATCTTAGAAACCTTGGTCTTGGTACAAATGCCAGTGAAGTTTTTCTACATACATTCTCAGTAAAGCAAATAGAAGTCATGAATACTTATGAAGGAAATTAATTCATAAATTGAGTCAAATCCTTAGAGGAAATTGTAGAATTCAGTGTACGAAAACATTGGAAGGTAATACACAATAAGGCTTTCACATCTTTGTGCTGCCTGTACATTAAGCAGAAAACATTAAAAATACATTGCTTTTCTTTCAGTCGTCTATGATAATAACTCTAATAGTTATCTAAAAGGTTCTAGGCTACAGGGGAATTTTACTCCCTGTTAAACTTGAAAATGAAGCAACTTTTGAAACTGGTACACATCAGGTAGAACACTCTTAATACAGTCTGTGCCTAGTAAAGCTCCTTTGAATTCTTTTAGAATTGATGATTGCAGTATTAAAGCTGCTTCAAGTTTGAATCCAGAGGTGTTTTCCTAAACTAGGGGATCCTCTTTAGGTCAAAACCACTTATGGAACATCTCAGTCTCAGAATAATTTAAATAGGTTAGTGATTACTTAGTTTCTATTAGATTATTTGCCATAAACTCCACTGGAGGTGAAGATAGAAATGAACATTTTCTTTAGGTTAATATGAATTTTGGTGATCTGTTTTACCCAGGTATGGGGCTGAAACTTACTACTTTCAGCATCTGCAGTGTGCCTGCTTTGTACTGTGGATGTGAAACTGCAGAAATTGGGAGTGAGAAGTCATTGAGGTTTTGCCCAACTTCTTGGGAAGAGGAAGGAAGAGTAATGGAGAAAAGTTATTTTCCAGCTTTGCAATGTGTTATTTCTACATGTTTATTCTTCTTAGCTATAAATGAATTCTGTCAATGTTTAAAGCAATATTCCTTCCTTGTAACAACAAAGGAAAAGGCATTTTACAGACTTGTAGAAACATTTCAGTGTTTAATGTAAATGGGAAGAGCTGTACTGGTCCCTGATCTTCTTTTAGGGTGAAAGTCTCTGCTAATAGGACTTCTAAAACCTCATAAATTGCACTGCTGCATCTTATGTTTTATGACACAGTAAACTGAACAGGACTTGTTTGTTTTCTGGATTTTTTAAAAGCCATGCTGTCTGTAAGCAATTTGGTACCTACTGTACAAGCAACACTTCTGTTTGGAAAGGTATAAACCAGTATAACTCAAAATCTCTGCTGTTGCCAACCTTGGGTGCGGACAGTGCCTGCAGATGGAGGCGTAACGTGGTGCACACATTCTTTCTCTGCATACATGTAGAAGCCCTACAATGCGGTAGACCTGGCAAAATGGTGACCTGGATGGTTGCCCATACCCTTGTAAATAATCATAATTGAATGGTAGTGGGCATATTTGTATTATTATGGGATCCAGCAGCTCTTGGCAACAGCTCTGAAAACTTGGAGGCAGTTTTCAGTTCAAGGCAACCTTTGTGAGCATAAGTAATTGTCATTATGGATTTGAGTGAAAACTAAGCCATACATAGCAGCTGATTTTCTTTGGAAGTCTCTATCACAGCAGCTCTAGCAGTGGCATGCCAGCCAGCAAACTGACAGCTGTGAATCCATAGCTGGCAGAGGTCTGCTCTCAAGGGGAAACGTACATACCATCTCAGCTGGGTATCTCTCAGTGCCCATCTCATGAAGGGGAAGGCAAGTTTGCTGTCCGAGTGTATCTCGGTTATTTTTTCTATGCTTTGTAAGCAGCATCCAAAATGTATGAGAAAAACAAAGGGATCTTACAAGGAGCTCCAGAATTGTGTCCTACAGAATAACTGGTATGACCTGAATGAAAGTCTTACAATTTAGATGTCTGATGGTTATGACAGTAAGACTGAAAATCAGAATTTTAACGTTTTTTTGGTGTTTGGATGAAAGAGTAAACATAACGGACTTTTTTTTTTTTTTTGGTATAATTTCCTCTACTTGGTTCCTTCTTGGGTACGCTTTTTTAATGTGTTTGAAAACTGATACATGAATTATGTATTACATTTACCTTATTCTCGATTGGCCTATATTGCAGAAGAGCTAAAGAACCAAATTTGGGAAGTCTTTCCAGAACTTGATATCTTCAACATATAATTGACACCATAATGGTAAAGATGAGAAGGGATTAATCTAGTTTTTTAAAGAGCTAATATATGATTCCTCCTAGCCTTCGGTATTCTTCCTGCAATCTGGCACCCTAATTCTACTGAAAATATGAGGTGTTTGACTTGTCTTATCAGATAACATTTCTCAATTAAAAGACCAATTCCATTGGTTATCTGGATTTTTTTGCCCCAAATACTCAAAGGCTTTAACTCTGATCTTTTTTTTTTTTTTTGGTATTGATTACATTAATGTCAGATACTGGGATTAATCTTTGATATACTAAAATGATTAGGATGAAAGTGTACAGTCTGGCATTAGTACTTAGAAGATGGTGGTATTTTAAAAATTAAACTTTTGTGAGTTGTTAATGTTTGCTGGTTTCTTTTCCTTCACTGAAAATGGAATGTTATTGTTGGTACGCGTGATATGGTGAGGGCAGTTGAAATATACAAAAGTATGGGCGAGGACAGAAGGGTAGCTAGGCATCTGTGTCTCAATTTTGGAAGTAATTACTTGTTCCTGAAAACAAACCTAAGGTATTATTTATACAGCTGGACATACACTTTGCAGTATGGTTTTCTGAAACCGTGATTACAAAAGCATTTATATTTGAAGGATGTCTATTAAAAACATCTATTGAAACTTCAAAAAACTGGAATGTAGCAGGGTGGCAAAAAAGTATGCTGATGTCTTCCTTGCATTGTTCACAGCATTGTATCTAACAATTGCAGTATGTTTGAGCAGTATATTTGCTATTCAGTATATAGTGCTATTCACTATGGAAATGTTAGGGTAAAAACAACTGTAGTCTCATATGCATGAATAAAATACAATTTGTTGGATTCATGTTCTTTTTAGGCTACTAATAAAATTTTGTAGGCAATTGCTTTTAAATAATACTACTGTTCCACTCAGCAGTAATTTTGGGCATATATTGAACAGAGATAACAACTGTATCTAAAGTCTAACATGCCAAAAATTTGAATTATTTTAATTTGATACCATAGTTTTATAAACAGTCTTGTCACTGTTGCTTTTAAGTTTCATTTTATATTTTGTGACTATTTGCGTGGGCGGTTTTGCATTTACTTCATTTTTCTGAAAAGGTAATCTAATTCTCCAGCCTTTCCCCTTTGCAAATATTCACACTTTGGTGATTCTGGATGCGATGATAAAATTATAGATTCTAATGAATGGACACTTATGAGAAAACAAATGCAAATATTTCTGCATCCACCACCCTGGGAAACCTGTTTAGGACGATGTGGGGAAAATTACAATTTATCTGCATTCCTCAGTGAAATCAAACTACACAAAGTGCTAGATTCTGCACCTGGGATGGAGCAACTCTGCCTGTGTGTGTAGACTGGGGAATGAGATGCTGGAGAGCAGCGCCATGGAAAGGGACCTGGTGGTCTTGGTCATGGTGTGCTGAACATGAGCCAGCAGTGCCCTGGCAGCCAGGAGGGACATCCCTGTCCTGGGGGGCATCAGGGACAGCATCGCCAGCCAGGAAAGGGAGGGGATTGTCCTGCTCTGCTCTACACTGGGGCAGCCTCACCTCCAGTGCTGGGGGCAGTTCTGGGTGCCACAACACAGAAAAGAGATTGAGCTGTTAGAGAGTGTCCAAAGGAGGGCCCGAGGATGGTGAAGGGCCTTGAGGGGAAGCTGTGTGAGGAGTGGCTGAGGGCACTTGGTCTGTTCAGCCTGGAGAAGACTGAGGGGAGACCTCATTACAAGAAGTCTACAACTTCTTGTGAAGGGAAGAGGAGGCACAGGCACTGATCTCTGCTCTCATGTGACCAGTAACAGGACCTGAGGGAATGGCCTGAAGTTGTGCCAGGGGTTGTTTAGGTTGGATATCAGAATAAGGTTTTTCACCCTGAGGGTGGTTGGGCACTGGAACAGGCTCCCTAGGGAAGTGGCCACACTGTCAACCCTGTCTGAGTTCAATAAGCATTTGAACGATACTCTCAAGCACATGGTGTGACTCTTGGGTTGTCCTGAACAGGGCCAGGAATTAAGTCAATGATCCCTGTGGGTCCCTTGCAGCTTAGCATATTCTGTGATTCTATGGTTCTATGATTCTATGAAATCTCAGTATAGTTGCCAGCCCTCCTACAGTTCAGTAGTTTATATCAGAAATTAAATTGAGCTCTTGGGAAAATTTGTAGCTTCACTTTCAAAGTAATAAAATGCAACTTATTTCTGTTGATTTTATAAAGCTGTTTAAGGTAATTCTGTACAGTAGGTATGGCACTTCCTAGTGCTTGTTCACAAGGAAGAATTCCTACTATGTCAAATATCAACTAATTGAGTTTTGCCACTTACCAAATAATGTAAAACTGTTTACAAGTTACAGTTTGTTATTCAGGTAACTTTTTTGTGAGTTTTTTTGTGTGCTTTGGTGTCGTTATGCTATCAAGCTAAATTCACACATTTTTGCTCCTTACCTCAATCAAGAGGCAGAGATCATCAGCCTGCCATAGCTTTTGTTCATTCTGTGTGTGAAAGTAATTAGTGCTGGCTAACTGAACATGTGCTAATTTGCATCTGAAACTGTACTTTACTCAGATTTCAGATTTCTCAATACAGTTTGGATAACATTCTCTCTGGCTATTTTTTCATTGAATTTTATAGCCTTTAGCTTTGCAGTCAATCCATAGCAGTTCTTTCTGCCACTCTTTCCTCCTCACACTTTTCTTCTCCTTCAGTGTGTGTGCTCTCCACAGGCTGCAGCTCCCTTCTGGGCATATTCACAGGAAACCCTTCAGCTTACTCTCTACCAAAACCTTGACATAAGCCCCAGCAGAGCGTATGTCACATATGGATGGGGAGACCTATCTCTCTACAATCACCTGAAAAGAGATTATAGTGAAGTGGGTGTTGTTTTTTTCTCCCAAATAATAAGCAGCACAGGAGAAGAGGAAATGGTCCTCAAGATGTGCTTCAGTGAGAGATTTGGATTGGAAAACTTCTTCACCAAAAGGACTGCCAGGCAGTGGAACAGGCTGCCCAGGAAAGTGGTTGAGTCACCGTCCCAGGAGGTATTGAAAAGACCTGTAGATAGGGAGCCTGGGGATGTTGTTTAGTGGTGGACTTGGCAGTGTTAAGTATCCAGTTGGGCTTGATTGTCTTAGAGGTCCTTTCCAATGTAAACAAGCCTGCGATGGTCTTTGTACTAATGTTTCTCTTCTTAGAGATTGTGCTTTACATGCAAAAAGAAGATAAATGATAAAAAAGTAGATAAAACAGAGGCACTCTTATTGGGTATCTCTTATGCCTCAGTCCTGATCCTAAGGGCCCTTTCTGAGTGTGGAAGTGACAGAAGGTTGTTGCCTTTCTTTTTATCCATTTTGTCACCTGATGGGAATTACTACCTTATTGAAATTATGGCCGTCCATGGTCTTCCAAGCACAGGAATACTGAGAGGGGCGAAGGCACCTGCCTTATAACTAAGGTGAAATACTAAAAATGATAAGAAATACTGAGAGGTCCCCATTAACCTGATGGTTTTCTACCATGTTAATATGTTAACAACTGTTCTTTATTATTATTTATTATGTTGTTTATTGTTTGCTATGAAATGGCAGTGTTGTATTTTTAAAATTTGAATGCTTGCCTTTCACACTGTCAAAAGTTTAATAGATCCATGTTGAATTAGAACCACTTAGAGAGTTTGAGAGCAACTGAGTATAGATGTGTAATGAAAATGTTTATGGTATAAAAATGGGATTATGTTTAAATTACATATCTCAAGAGCATACATCCCAGAAATAATGAAATGGTACTTGTCTTAAGTAAGATCATGAGAATGTATAAGTCTTCTGTGAGGAAGTGGTTGGATATTCAGGCATGAATGAAACATGTGAATAGTTCTGCTTAGAAGAGATTGTTGTCGCACTACATGGATTATAAAGACCTGTGATACCTGCTGCTTGCCAAAACTAAAGCTTATTTGTAAGAGAAGCAAGTATTGCAAGTATTTCTCTTATAATAAGAGTTCAAGACCATAGTTATCTTACACCCTAACTTATAACCTGTGTCATCTGTTTGAGGTTTGCGTTAGCTGCTGGCCATGTCTAGCAGAGAAAAAATTTTGTATTGATGTATTTATAGAAAAAGAATTTGATTATCTTAAGACTGATCTTAATTTTCATTATTGCAGTAAAATCGTACCTGCATTGAAGAGGTAAAATCTTACCTGCATTTACAACTGTAAATAATAAAAATTGATTTCTCTTGGGAATTCCAGAATTTTCTAAAGTCTGGAAAGTTCTAACAAAAGTACTGGAAACATCATGATGTCTGTATAAAGGATTTTCCTTCAGCATAATCTTTATAGAGGATATATGTTCCTTAAGTTACTTGAAATCATTCTGTTTTAAGAATAAGAGCCATCATTGTCTGTTGATATTCATTACATGTGTACTATAGAATTATTGAATACCAGCATGGAAGGACACTTCAAGGATCATCTAGTCCAAACTTTTTTCACAAAAAAGTCTAGACAAGGTGGCTAACCCTGATCAGCCAAATCTTAAGAGTCCAGTGTTGGGGAAGTCATGGAAGTGGCATTTGGTGGGACTTAAAGGGATGGAAGAGGAAATTAGGAGAGTTGAGATTGTTCATCCTGGAAAAGATGAATTAATTGCAGCCTTCCAGTACAGGAAGGGAGCCTACAAGACAGATGGAGAGAGCCTATTTACAATGGCATTTAGTGACAGAACGGGGGGGGATTCAAACTGAAAGAAAGTAGGCTTAGATTGGATATTAGAAAGAAATTCTTTACTGTGGGGGTGGTGAGGCACTGGGACAGATTTTCCAGAGAAGCTGCGCATATCCTGTCTCTGGATGTGTTCAAGGCCACGTTGGATGGGGCACTGAGCAATCTGATCTGGTGGGAGGTATCGTGGCTGATGGCAGGGAGGTTGGAACTAGATGGTGTTTAAGGTCCCTTCCAACCTAAGCCATTCTATGATTCTGTGATGATTTTATGATGCTTGCATGTGTACTCATTTGAAACCGTTGTATTTAACTGAATTGTGTTTTGAAGACTAAAATGTCAATTGCGGTACTCAAAATATGAACATATAGTGCTTCATAATTAATATGGGTTTGGCTTAGTTTTAAGAATTAATTTTTTAAAATCCTTTAATTGTGTTAATAATTTTAAATCTATCTCAGAATTAGGATAGTTTTCTTATTGAAAACTTGGGGTCTCAAGAGAAATGTGAAAATAATGACCAATTTTCTAGATTTAAGCCTTGAGTAATGGATGGCCCTTTACATTTGATTTTATGTAGCAAGATTCTTGGTGAAACTAAACTGATACCAAATTACTACAGCATAAGTAAGGTTTAAAAAGATAGTGGGCAGAGAAGTTTCCATGTACTTCTGTTTGCCACAGGCTTATCTTACAGATTTCCTGTTTTTATTTACAATTCTTTTCCTGTTCGTTTTGGAAAGAAAGATCGTTATGTTTTGGTTTTGTTTGTTTGTTTGTGTGTTTGTTCTTTGTAGTGAATGATATTGACAGTAATGAAACACATACTGTTCAATCAGTCTGGACTGTTTGCTGGAGGGAGGGGGCTGGCAGTGAGGGTGGTCAGGTGGTGGAATACTATCTCTGGGCTTATTGGTACACTGAATTCCATTCTGTTGCGTTTGCTGGCTTTTGTTTCAAGCCGCAAAGAGCAACCAGTGCCAGGGAGTGTCTCAACCCAGCCCAGGAAAGGCCCATGTGGTCCAAGCCTTCCTTCTGAAAGCATGGTCACAGGGCCCTCGCCAGCTGGGGAAGCTTCATGGCTGGCTCAGGCATCTTGCTCTCCACAGTGACGCAGCAGCAAAGGGGAAGAGAAGAGGCCTTCACAAGGAGAGCACAGAAGATCTTTATTCATAGGCTGTGCTCAGGTCCCTGAGGGCAAAGGCAAGGGAAAGGCAAAGGGTCTGGAGTTTTATAGGGATCTGGGAGAGGGGTGGAGTTGGGGTCCCTTGGAGACCAATAGGAGGAGCTTGAGGGGGTGGCCAGGATTTAGCCCGGAAGGGGGGAAAAGGGTATGGGGGAACACCACACTGTTCTACTTTCATTTCACGTACATGCTGTATAGTCCCATTTGAGTCTTAATCTCAGGATCAAAATGTCTTTTGCACTGCAATCCCGCCTTAACATTCTTAAAATTGTGTTTTCACATATTTCCTCAGTGAGTGGTAGTGGAGTGCAGATTTAAGTACACCTAGTATATATCAACTTAAAATCTATAATGAACCATTTCTTTCTTCCCTAGTCCTCCCCACTCCTACCACTGCTTCCTCCTACAAATACACATCCTTGATTTTTGGAGAAGTGGTGCAGGTGCCCAGTTCATGGAACTTAAATGCTCCAGGTGACAGTGACAATAGGAATTCCTCAGTGTGAACTTACATATTTACGACATGCCTGTGCCCATGTCCATGATCTTTCACCTAGTGGATCTTGATAGGTATCATGAAGGGCCCACTTTATATGCTGGCTATTGTTAATCCCATTCTGAAACACCTAAGATGTAAGGGCTTCTCCTTCCACTTCACCTGTTGTTTCAACTGGATATTGCTCTTCTTGTCCTACGAAATCAGTTACTCCTTATAACCATGCAGAATTAATTTCTTATTCTATGTCACATACTTCAGACAGTCAACCCTACTTTATATTTCTTCATGCTTTCTGATTGAGACGATTCTGAAGACTGTGTGATGATACTGCTGACATAAGTAACTCAGTCTTTGTTACAAGGTTAGCCTTGTCTTGAGTTCTCCCCTACTCCACTCTGTTGAGACCCCATCTGGAGTACTGTGTCCAGCTCTGGAGCCCTTAACACAGAAAAGACATGGACCATGGACATGTGTCAGAGACTGAAAATATTGTTCATGCCTCAAACACTGATATAAAGTTTTGCTCATTATAAAAAAGCTACAATCAAGAAGCCTCCCTGAAGAGTGGGACTTTGAACTGAAAGTCAAACTGCTGATTAGATAAAGGGAAACCATTGTTCAGTCGTCTCAGGTGGAGGGAGAGGTTTGCATTCACCAAAAGCCCAAAGCTCCCAGCTGCACTGAGGATCATTCTCTGCTGAGTTTGGGGTGGTGGGAGAGCACAGCTCACAGGAGCCAGGTATGGGGTGGGGGCAGAGCTCAGCTTACAGAAGCCAGGTTTGGGGTGGGGGCAGAGCACAGCTCACAGAAGCCAGGTTTGGGGTGGGAGCAGAGCACAGCTCACAGAAGCCAGGTTTGGGGT
>VZTN01032290.1:16715-39288 GCA_013400515.1 Erpornis zantholeuca
CCCTCCCCAGGGGACATGGCTGGACATTGCCACCTGGCTCCAGGGGATATAAACCCAGGGGATTCTGTGCCTTTGGGGGGACCTTCACCACGAAGAAGAGCAGCTGGAGAGGATCAACAGAGCATTGCTGGGGTCCACGGAGTGGTGATATTTTCCTTATTCTGTCCCTGTCACTCTTTCTGTCCCCTCCACCTACTTTACTCCTTTTCTTTTTCTTTCACATCTACTATACAATAAACCCCATAGTATTGTCACTGGCATATGGTCTAGTTTGCACCTTAATTTGGGCAGAGGAATTTCTAAAGAACCTTAATAATCATAATAATAATTGGATCATAACAACATGTTGGGCTGAGTCCAGGGGAAGGCCATGATCAGACGGCTGGACCCATCTCCTATGGGAAAGGCTGAGAGAGTTGGAATTATTCAGTCTGGAGAAGAGAAGGCTCCAAGGGGAGACCTTATGGAAGCCTTTCAGTACCTAAAGGGCATTTAAAAAAAATTGGAGAGGGACTTCTGCAAGGGCTTGTAGTGATAGGAATGGTCTTAAACTGGAAGAGAGTGGGTTTAGATTAGATATTAGGAATAAATTCTTTACTTTGATGGGGGTGAGGCACTGTAACAGGTTGTCTACAGAAGCTGTGGTTGCCCCATCCCTAGAGTGTTCAAGGCCAGACTGGTTTGGGCTTGGTTTTTGAGACTTGGAGTACTATGTAAATGATAATGTCTTTTTCAGATTTTTATAGACTAACATACAGTGGTGTCCTGCAAAAACTAAAGGAGTTTCCATATACATTAACTGTACACTTAATACACAGTAGTTATTCCTGTGGTACCATTGACAAATGTAGAAGCCAACAGGAAGGAAGAAGAGAGTGTAAAAGTATGGCAACTATAACTGTAGCAGTTGGTAGAAATAGTTTAAAAAAAAAAGGTCAATTGAGATGATAACATTTTCAAAACTGTCTTGTAGGTGTGGACCGTGAATTGCTAATGTTCTCTATATATACAAGGTTAAAAATGGGATAATTGCAGTAATTTTATGCCAAGTGTTTGAACAAATTTTTCTAGAATATATATATTAAATTTTGGTAAACAATTCAAAATGTCTTTGGTTCCAACAGAAATTACACTAGTGATTAAACATTGGAAAATATGTGATATTTTGCTTTATTCAGCTTTCATTGATTACTTTTGTAGGTGTTTTTTGACTGTCCCCACTTAGAAGCTGGGGGAGAACAAACAAGTTCTGAGGTGTTGGAAGGAGAAAGTGATAGCTGAGAAAGGGACATTTTAAGTAAAATTTGGTGGAGATGAGTGGGAGCTAGTATCTGAAAGTGTGTGTATGTAATGAAAACTTTCAATAATTACTTTCATTTTGTGTTTATGTGCATTGAAGGTATCCTGAATTAGCAACCGTGTGCAGAAATCCCAATACTCTAATTTTGTATCCTGGAGCTGAAGCAACCAATTTGGAAGAAGTTGCAGCGATGTCTTCTAGTCCATCTGTTATGATCATCATTGATGGAACATGGAGTCAGGCTAAAGATATATTTTACAAAAATTCTCTCTTCCGCCTTCCCAAGCAGGTGAGTTATAATATGTAAAATAAAAATTTTAAGTTTGTCTAAAAAATGCTTGCTTCTGATCAATCAGAAGGGAGTGGTTCTGTCAATGTAACCAGCTAACAAGAGAAAGACAGCTTGAGCAATTATATAAAAGCAGTCTGTGAGATTGTAAGAAAGATGATTGTAAATATTGAGGGTTTCCACTCTCTCGCTTGAAATTTGTTTTTGTTTGGTTTTGAGTTACTGTATGTAACTTCATAGTAAATCAATGTTTTGCAAAATTGAAAACTAATTTGTGTAGAAAATTTTAGTGTCTTGTTAGTACATAGATTGAAATAAGCATTTCTTTTCCACTGCATAAGTATTTTACATTGCACAAATAGGAAAGCAGAAAGTTGAATTTTGTAGCCCCTTACGAAAGTGTCACACTTCTCTCACTTGTGTGGTCTCCACCATATTAAAAACTCTGTCTCAGCAAACATGTGGCAAATACTGCTCAAATGGTTGAATGAACACTGATTTTCTGTCTCTTTCTTAGGTATTTCCATAAGACTAGGATTATTTGTCTAGGTGTAATTTTTTAACAAGGCTGCCATTTTCATGCAGGGACATTATTGAAAGTGTATTTTAGAAAAAGTATTAATGCTAACAGTTTTACTAATGGAAAAAATAATTCTCTTCATCATTGGATCATAATTAGTATCCCTGAGGCTGTTAAAATGTTTATTTTATTAAAATAAGGGACATCAGACTTCTGGATCATTTTATATACAAATAATGCTTTTAAAATTATTAAATCCTGCCTAAGGCAAGTTTGAACTAATAAAGACTTTGAAGTGATAGAAAAAGTGAAAATAAACTAAGATACTACACCAAAAAGGTCTTGGAAAATTGAGCAGTGGTATTGACTATGATGCATGAAACTTTATTTAACACAATTATTAAGTATATAAATAATTAATGTATATTTCAAAAAAAACAATAAAAATCAGTCTGTTACTTTACTTTAGGTTTACTTTACTATTGCATTAGATTTCACCAAGATACTAAAATTTATCTGTGCACTACAGGAAATGAAAAAAACATATCACTTTTACAAACAAATGTGTTTCTACCATAGGAGAGAAATACTAGGTGTAGATCACATCTACATGTGATTTTATAGGCACCTAATTTGCCCATAACTGTTTCCTGTATTTTAAGATGTTTTGTACAAAATTTCATAGCGGTAGGAGCAAATGTAGGTGTAGGATCTATAACACTCTGTATGTTGACATGGATAAAAGCACATAATGACATGACAGCCTGGAGAACCAGTTTTCTGAGTGGAAGTTGTTAATATGGTACTGTGTACCTTCACTCCCTGCAGTGGGCACCTTTGTACAGGTGTAAGACTTTGCAGAAGTGAACAACTGGATATGGTTTGTCAGTGGGGTGAGTCACAGACTTCCTTTCTGGGAAAGTTCAGAGGCATTGGTTTATGAAACAGTGATGCAAAGAATTATACTTCAAGCTCTTGGGAAAAATGTCAGCAGACAGCAGGAATATAAAAACCATTCTTAGGAGATTTGCTTCTTTGTGCGTACTATAATTCTGTATTGCATCGATTGCAATCTTTAACAGTTGCAGGTATTAATCAACAGTCTACTTTTTATTTGGTCATTTTTTTAAAGAAAGCTGTATTCTGCCATCCCTACCCTCCTTTTTATATTGGAATTGCATCGCTACTCTTATTTTAAAGGGTTTAAATTCTTAGTGTTTCCAGCTTTTTACTATTTCTATATTATTTTTTGTTTTCTGCATCATAGTTCATATTTAAATACTCTGTAAATGGTTTTCTATTTGAAAAGAGTTTTTGCTGGTCATGCCGTGAAACTTTGGGTTGATATCACAATTTTGTTAGGTGAAAGTGAGTAGAGTATCACTATATTTGAAATTCAAAAAGGTGGGCTTCGGCCCCAGGGAGAGAATGAGGTGGAATACGACAACAGCTAAATAGATGACATGTTAAAGGAGAAGATGTGATTCCTGTGGGCATTATCTGTAATACAAAAAGAAACTAAAATTATTCAATAAATGGTGATTTGAGCTTTTAATCAATATTCTGGAGGTAGAAAAGAGCTATTTTAGGAATTAAGAGGTTAGCAGTTCTTTATTGCAAGATGTACTACAAAGACACAATAGATTGGAGGCATTGAAAGGAATATTTAATTGTATTACTTTACAGCTTTGCTGATTTTGGGTAATACAAATGGCTATGTTGAATGATTTTCAAGATTCTGTGGGATATTTTAATAAACTTTGGTGTTGTTTTAAATTAGTGTTAAAATCTTGAGATCTTCCATAAAAGCTCTTTTAATTAGCAGCCCAGTAAGTAGAGCATTTTTCTTTGAAAAAATGTTAGAAGAAATTTAAATTGTGCTCTTCCAGAAATCCCCAGAGGAAATATATTTATGAATATAACATATTTAACTTTATCAGAAAGATGTAAATTTATGTCTTGAATCATTATCCAGAATCATTGTCTGTAATTTTTTCATAAATTACAAAACACGAGCTTGGACAAACTTTAGAGCAAAAACTTATGCAGCACTGGGCTTAAGGTGACTTTACAGAATCACAGAGTGATTCCAGCTAGATTGGAAAGACTTCTGAGATTGTCAAGTCCAGCCTATAACAGAACACCACCTTGTCAACTTGGTGGCACTGTTGCTGAGCACCACATCCAGTCTTTCCTTAAACACCTTCATGAACAGTGATTCCACCACCTCCCTGAGCAGCCCATTCCAAAGCCCAGTCACCCTTTCTGTGAAGAAATTCCTCCTAAGGTTCAGCCTAGACCTTCCCTAGGGAAGCTTAAGACTGTGTCCTCTTGTTCCTTTAATTGCATGGGCGAAGAGACCGAGCCCAACCTGGCTAGAATCCCCTTTCAGGAAGTTGTAGAGAGTGGTAAGGTCTCCCCTGAGCTGCCTCTTCTCCAGGCTAAACATCCCCACCTCCCTCAGCTGCTCCTCCTAGGACTTTAACAGTCTTTAATATGATTACATTGATTATGTATGGTACTCCACAATCTGGCACCCTCTGGAGAAGCACATTATCCCAAGATGTTTTGCATAGCCAGGACTGAGGAAGAGGTAGCACACTTCACACTTTCTTGCAACAGCTGCTGTTGCAAAGGGGATACAAAGAAGGTAATCACTTACCTTGGAGGAGGTGATGCAGTTAGTTTGAGAGAACAGCAACTGATTGGCAGAGTTCATGTGGTGGTGTATTGTATGAAGCAATCACAGACCACTGTGGGTGAAGCTACTTCTGTTTATGAGGAGGTAAGTGCAGCATAGTGGGAAGAGATGACTAAACCCCCCACTTGTGGCCTTCTACTCCTTCAGCACGAAGTGAGAATTGAAAAAGTTAGCCTAGTGACAAACATACATAAAAAGTAGACAATCTATCCCAATTTCTTACTGTTTTATCAGAAGTAGGTAATGCATAAATAATTTTTATTAATGGATTAGTATTTCTGGACCACTGTTGTAAATCCAGGAATCTGCTACCCCAGAATCTGCTATTGAATGAAGTATTTCTATCACCTGATACTGTTTTCCTTTTTTAAAGACCCCATGAAAATCTTTAGGTCATCATGCTTATGCTGGATAACTGTATGAAATAAATATCCATCCCTTAAAAATATTGGAAAGTGCTACACAGTTGGTTGTTGGCTTTGTTGTTCCTTTTTTAGAAGAAATGGAAAATGGGAAATGAAGAGAGAGAAAATTTACAGGCACATTCTGGATAGTGTGGTTTACTTATTTCTTATTTTTTTGCCATCTTCCTGGTCTTATGGCTGCCCAAGGTGCAGTCAGATCAGGACAGGAGGGTCCCTGCCTGTCCTGCAGGCCTCTCCTGCCCCACTTTTGGAGTGGTTTGGGGTTATCTTGCTGTACCATTGAAGCAAAGCTGGTTTTCAGGGCTGAATATGGTGGGACCTCAGTAAGATGTGATTGTTGTGAGGCTTTGATGGGCTTTACACTGAGCCCTGTGCCCACTGGAGGGGAGATTGGTTGTCTTTTAGATTAAGGCTTTGAAGCCCTTGTTTGTTGTATTTTTTTGCCCCACATCCTTAACCCACAAGATCCCATGCTTGTCTTGGGGGTATTGTGCTGCTTTCTGTATGAGGCCATGTCCATGAGTCCTGCAAGCATGCATGTGTCCTTGCTCAATTGTCATCTCGTCTGGCTCATGTGTAGGGAGGGGACAGTAGGGTCCTCCCTTGCCTTGTCTGCCCTGCTGGCAGTGGATCAGCACCCTTCAGGGCTCACTGTCTCTGATTTGGGGCTCAGCAGAGCTTTTTCACCAATTTTATCCCATTTTTTCTGGTGCCCCATGTGCTCCCTCCTCAGAGGAGGGGAGTTCTGGGTCAAGAACGATACATATCTGTGTGTGAGGTGAGACTGAGCAGCAGTGGCACTGGGAGCTGCACCACGCCATGCTGATGCCAAGGGGACTGTCCCTGTCTAGGTTCTTGAGTAACCCTCACCACCTCTGTGTCATCACATTTTATTTTGAGAATTTTGAGGCTAGGGAAAAGAATTCTTATTCTGGTATTCAGTTATCATTAACTAGTTTTAAGTGAATGTAGAACAGTGTATGAAAACTGTATTTTCCTCTAAATTTAAGCTTAAGGATCAGCATCAGTCTAGCTAAGAGTCAAGCAAAATTCTATTTTAGATAGTCAGGAATGAGGCATAAAGTGTAGTTCACTGTTATTTTTTTTTGCTTTTTCTTCCTGTGTTGTTATGCATAATATTTATTACCTAATGATGCCTTGACATGTTGTAGTGACAAAATACTTTGTAAATATCTCAGAAGACTATAGAATATTTTCATGAATTTACAGTGTTCCAGTTTTAATGTTACCATTTGCACAGGTTGTTTAACTTTTTGTTTCTGCCTTAACTCACTGTTAGTCTGAGTGGTGTCCCAGCTTGTGCATGAGTGGGCTCAGTATGAGGTTGGGGGAAGCTTTATATTCGCTGTGACTCTCTAATTCTTAGTCTGTGCACTCTTCTGCTACTTAATGGGCATAATAATGTCAGCAGCATTGTACCAGGAGATCATCCTGTTTATGCATTCATCACAGCCTTGCTGTTGCTCATATATTCAATACCTCATTTTCTTCTCCCATCATACCTTCACAATTTCTGACACATCTATTTTGTTTTCCTTATACTTTCTTTGTTATGTGAAAATCGGTATCATCAGCTGAAATCTGGTTTCTTAAAAACAAATTTTTAACCTTTGAGCTTTACTGTTCCATTCAGCTTGCAATGTATGCGCTTAAATCTGCTAGACTAGTCGTGAGCATTTGTGAATGTATGCTTGTATTATCAAGCACTGGTTCTCAAGCAAGTTGATATTTTGATATCTAACAAGGTCATGCTTGTGATCTCTCTTGCTCTTCCTCTCTCTCCCGTCTCACCCTTCTATTCCTGAGGTAGAATTTATTTTGTAACCAGCTTTCTTGGAGCCCAAGATATCACTTTTAAAGATTTTAACAGATCTGCCTGCAGTCTTGCTTGAGCTTTTAAAAATAAGAGGTAGCTTTGAGATCAGGGAATCATCAGTAAATCTTACTTACTGTAACTACTGTTCTAACAGTTGAAAATAGTTTGTACATTTCTTCCGCAAGAGAATTCAGAGTTCCAAATACCATATTGAGAATATATGGCAGAACCACCAAGAAATAGCAATAATGTATGTGTACAGACTTTGTTATTTAGAGGGTTTGACAAACACAGTCTATACTATCATTTTAGTGAACATATAGGGGTTTGGAGGCTATACTTTTTTTTTCAATATTGAGAATGTCTATTTGCAGTAACCCTTGTAGAAAAACAACCTTTCATATTCAGAAATTATTTCAACTGATGCAAAGCAGGCTTTCTACATAAACATCATTTTAGTGATGGCCATGTAATTTAAAATAGTAATTATAATTTCGTTGATCTATTCACCTATCTGAATCAGAAAATGTGCTAGTCTCCTATGTGTTAGACTGCCTGATGTGTATATATGCATCATTTTCTAAGGAGGAAAAGTCATTCATCCAGTGCCCTAAACTTCCAGGACACTTGATGCATAGAAAGTTCTTGAAATAATGATAAAGTATCCAGAATCATCTTTTGGCCACAAAATTTATGTTCAGCTTTAGAATTGCCAGTTTTCTGAGGACAGTCATGTCTCATTGCCTTCTCACCCAGTCAACAGTGAAAACTCAGGAAGTCTGAACATCAGTCCAAGATTATCACAGTCCCTGATTATTGCTGGAGTACTGCATATTATTGGCTGTGTTTCTGCTTATCCTTTCACATATCTAGGTAATAACTACCAAATAATTTAGTGGAAAATCTGATTAATAATAGGATTAGGATATATATGCAGTATTGGTCTAGCTTAGTGCAGTTGTTGGAAACAGGTGACATATCTCACAAGTTTACTGGAGCTGTTTATCCACCTGCTTCATGGCTTTTTCAGAAGCAGTCTGACTGAAGCAATGTGCAGAGGTCACTTTTTGCAG
The DNA here is from genome assembly GCA_013400515.1 of Erpornis zantholeuca. Lineage (NCBI taxonomy): Eukaryota > Metazoa > Chordata > Aves > Passeriformes > Timaliidae > Erpornis > Erpornis zantholeuca. The sequence continues at coordinate 24,861 of VZTN01032290.1, forward strand.
GTCTCTCACCAAATACCCTCAATAAAACTATGTGTCATAAGAAGAAATACTGTCTTGTGTAAACGCTAAACAAGGCATTAGTAACTGGTCTGTTTTCATAGTGATTGTATTTTTATTTTACGTTTTGTAGAGAAGTTGTTAGTGGAGCCTGCAATGAATGCATTTTGTTCAGCATAGTCTGATGCAATACTGAGGGTATACTAATTAAGTGACAAAATGTTGTCATGACATTAAGTTGTTTAAAGTGGTAGTGACACCTCTGTGGAGAGTTGTATAAGGAGTGTGAAGTTCAGTAACTGGACATTAACACAGCACAGGAAGTTCACTACAGATAAATGTTAATGAAAGCATATTAAAAACCACTCCTTTTTTATTTATTTATTTTTTTAAAAAACTCTTAACTGAGAACTTTACTTGTCAGCAATGAGATTTTGGGATTATAATAACAAATTTGATGAAAGCTTCAGTGCCTAAGAGCTAGAGGCACATCTGCTTGCTTGAATGCATGCCTGCTGTCCATTTCAGGCCCAGAGGCCTCCTATTAAAAAAAACTGCACAAAAATTCACAAATATCTAGAAGAGAGCTCAGGCATCTAACTACATTATCTGTATACATTTTGGACTTTATATACACAGAAGACAATATTTCAAATCCTGAACCAGATTTGGAATTGTTAAATTGTCATGCACCTAGGCAATACTACTGATGATGATATTTTTTTTTGCTTTGAAATCTTTGCACCAAATGTACCTTGAACACTTCTTGTATCAATACAAATTGAAAAACTATTTGTTGGTGGTGCAGTACAGAAATTATTTTAATTGTTAATTGGAACAGAGATTCCAATTTGTTGACCTTCTGTTTAGTAGCAGTAATCAAATATGATGGTAGATTAACTGTATACAAGACTCTTTATATGCAGTCTTTGTAGATTTACTTCCATGACATGTAAAGTAATACCTGTAAAGCCCCCAAAAAGTGGCTTCACAAACCTCTTAAAAGGGCTCACAGTTTTTCACGTACTCAGAGTTAGACACATGGGAGAAATACTGATGAGATATCCTCAAGAGTCAAACAAAAAAAAAACTTCAATGGCAACTTCAGAAAACCAGAGAACTCTGGCAAAAGTTTAAAGCAATATACAATCAATATATAACACTTAACAAACATTGACTTTGTACCCCATTCAACTTAGCAGGCTCCAAGCCCATCCAATTTTAAGTTTCTCGAAACTCGAAGAGGAATTTAGAAGAAGAAAGATAGAAAGACAGAAAAGCTGTAGAAAAGAATAAACGTATCTATCACTCCTCGTTCCAGCGGTGTTCAGCTCATAGAAAGTCCAACAGGAAATAGAGTCAAGACCTGTGCTTGCCTCATGTCCTGGCTAAACTACCTTTGGCTTTCCTGGCTCTTTCCCCAGGTGGCACTTCCACTCATCTGGCCACTCTGGAGCAAGACTGGGGCTCCAGGGGCAGGTGTGGAGTATTGCCTATGATGTGCCAGGGATTGGCGGCCACTGTGGGGCTGGGATATAGGCCCGGGTGGGTGTGCAGGGCTGGGCGTTGCCTCACCAAAGGCAAGGCCTGACCTGCCCTTTTCCCCACATATGTGCCCAAAATGTTTCAGCTAGCAATCAGCCCAGTCTCTTGGATACCCTCTCCAGTATTTATTTGTACCTGAGTTCATTGCAGTTCACCTTACCTGGTTTTTATTGCTGTGGCAATTAATTCAAGGTCTTCTGTAGTGTATACAAAAATTTCTCCTGCAAATTGCAGAACGGTAGGATAGTTTGGGTTGAAAGGGACCTTAAAAATCATCTAGTTCCAACCCCTTCTACAATGTGGGGACTACATCAGTGGAGAAGGAAAGGGCTACAGGTGTCATCTAACTGGACTCTGTAGAGCTTGTGACAGGGTCACCCACAACATCCTTTTCTCTGAATTGGAGAGAGGTGGATTTGACAAGGTAGACTGTTTAATGGATGAGGAAGTGGGTGGACAGTCACACCCAGAGGGTTGTGGCAAGTGTTCCAACAGGGATCAGTGGCAAGTGGTACCCTCAGTGGTACATGCTGGGAGCAATGTTATTTAATGTCTTCAGTAATGACACAGACTTCAGTAATGACACTTGATCCTTTGATCAAGTGCACCCACAGCAAATACGCAGATGACACTGAGCTGAGTGGTGGAATGATGCTCCTGAAGGATGGAATGTCATTCAGAGACTCGGACAAGCTCAAGAAGTGGACCTGTGGAAACCTCATGAGGTTTGACAAGACCGAATGGAGGAGGGGTGGAATAAATGACCCCTGAAAAGTCCCTTCCAATTAGACTATTCTACAATTCTATGAAAATAAATAAATAAATAAAACTGAGGTGTTTATGTCTTCCTGTGTGTGATGGGCTTTCAATTCAGGTATCCTAGCCAAATTTTTCTCAGAGTAATTAAACATTTTCTTAAATTCAGTTTCCACCATTTTTCCAATTGAATTTAAGTGTTCTTTTTTATGCAGTTTGATGGGCTTGAAATGAACTAGAAAATGTGATCTGCTAGTAGGTGAGGTAAATGTTACTATATGCTTTCTTTCTTAAATATTTTTTGAAGCTGTTTGCTCATATTTATTTGAGATCTTAGGAAACCTGTGATAAAAAGCATCATCATAAAGCTGTTAAAATAGATTGTACATTTGCAGCCTATTAAAGGTAAACATAATGGTTTTGAGGCAAGACCTTCAGGGTGATTTATGAACTTGTTTGTGGCAATAAACTGCAAAGTTTCAAGGTACCACACAAATGTTCTTACTCAGCACTGCATTTGTCAAAGGGTCATTCCTGCTGAGTTTATTTACTCCCTTCTTCCTGACCTTTGTGTGACATTCTCACTCTGTGCATAAGATGGGTACAGTCTGCTAAACATACTTCTATTTGCAGACAATATAGTCAGGTTTTTAAGAACATTTTCTGTTAAGTTAAAATACCATAGTACTCCAAAAAGACCCTCAAAATACTTATTTATCTTCAATACAAAAGAAAAGTGTACAAAGGTGTTACAGAAAACAAGAAACTGTGGTCTTTGACCTCATAAACTGGTTAATTAAAAGCACTACTGCCACTTCATAGTTGATGTGCTGTCTTCTGAAAAGGCCCTGTAAATTTGAAATGTCAAGGTTATATGCTATCTAGAACTCCTGTCAACAGGAGAGAACTTCAGCAGTTTATCAGGCAGGGGGAGCTTTTCTTATTCTCAGCTTCTGGGAAACATGGCCCAAATCTGTTACAGCTTGGAAGATGGTGTGATTAAATATTTATGAAACACTTAGGCATTTCTGTTTCTTTTCAATTGTTCACTGACCATCTTGTAATATGCCTGAGCAATTGTCAACACAAACTGCTCTCTGAGATTCCAGAGTTTTGATCTCTTGCCAAAATCAGTCACATCAACATCTGCTTTAAGAATTCTTCGCCAATTTACCTTGTTGCTCCTGTCAAAACTTCATGCTGTGCAAAGTGAGTAGCACTTATTGGATTGTGTTTGTGGTTTCTGTGTTGCCTCTGCTGGGTGAGCATGGGTTCACAGATGGTATGGGATGCCTAAAAGTAAGTCTTGTCAAGCAGCTTGCTTGAAACACTGTCATCATAGGGTTTATTTGGGAGAGCATTCTTAACCCTCTTCTGTAGTAATCAGTACAAGGATGTGCAAACTGTTCTCAGGACTTCACTGAGTACTAAGAAAAAAGGAACTGCTCATGGAGTATGGAAAGCAAGGTACAAACTATTGCCACACTTTTTATTCAAAAGAAAAGAAAAACAGAGTTAAAAAACTCTGTTCCTCTAGGGGTCCACCTGCTTTTCAATTCAAGTGGTGCTATTGGAATTACTAGGTGGGAGAGTCCCATGGGCTTCCCCTGAAGGATTACATGCTAGACAGAAAGTCATAAAATGCCACCTAGTTTAAAGCACACTATATGGCAGATGTGATACAATGCAAAAATGTCAAAAGGTATAGGACACTGAATTGTAGTTGGCTGTAGGGTCTTCTGTCAGCAATTCAACTTGCAGCAATTCCAGAATTACCTATGCCAATACAAAATTGGCACCATGCATAGCTGAGCAAATGCTGAATTTAATTTTGTTATTTTTCTGTTAATGATGGGTAAAGTAATTAATTGATGGAGAAATTGTAATGGTTTGAGGTGCATGAACAGTTAGATTGTGCTTTTTACTAAAAAAGTGAGGTTTGTGATCTAGTCCTCTGGTAAGTTCAGATAATAAAACTTTGTTTGGGAATTTGCTATTTTCAAGCCTAGAGGATTAAAGAATGAGTAGCACTTTGTTTTGGAAAGGATGTTCAAAAACCAGATTTTTGAAATTCATTGCTGGGGCAAGCAGTTATTCTAAAGTGTAATCTGCCATTTAGATAAATTCCTTCTAGAGAAAATTAAAGCCTCCTTCTAATGTAGTTAGTGCTCACAGACACAAGCGTAATACAGTTTATGTTGTGTAGCCAACTGTCTGAACACCTTGAGAGTGGATTACAATTAATGTAAAATTAGAAATGTAAAACCATTCATTCATCTTCACACAGAAAACACCCAGAACAGAAGAAAAAGCAAAATATCAAGAGTCACTATTGTCATCTGGCTGTATCTTAGTTGACTCTTATACTGATTGCTCTCTGAATTAATTCTTATAAAATCTCCTATTCAATGAGCTCAGGAGATGCAGAGAAAAATGCTCTTTTTCGTCTCCACGATTATGAGACTTCAGCAAGTGGTTTTATGAAGGCCAAATAATAAGTAGTGCCCTATAGTAAATGAATTTTTTTTATAGTCCTCTTTTATCTTTATGCTTTCCTCTCTCTGGTTTTGTTACAACTTACAATTTGCATGAGAGAGATTCAATACTAAATTTTGCCATGGAATCTAAGTAAATTAACAATGCCCAGTTTAGCTCTGCAAGGAAAAGAAGTCTGATCATGAATAAAGAGTGTGGGTAGGCAGGAGACAAATCAGAACCCAAGGCAGCAAAGGCCAGCTACAATGGTTGCAGTAGGGAAAACTGTAGTAAGGCTGGTCCTAGAAAGTATGCATTCAACCATCCATCCATACTCATGGAAGAAAAATACTGCATCTTCACTGACTTGTTCTAAACACATTTCTTCTCTATCTATGTATGACACTGGTGATTTTACTAATAAATCCCACAGGACAGTCCAGTTATCCTTAAGAGTGAAGGAGTCTCTGGGAGCCTTGATAGTAAATCTTTTTTGTGCATTATATTGGGGGTTTTTTTCCAATTGTGCAATTTTTGGTGTAGCAAGAAAACTTGTTTTCATTAAGTAAGTAGCTCATAACCTATCTTGTGTATGATGAGTTGTAAGATAAACATAATCATAACAGATATTAACATATTGTGAAATGTTTGATGTGTTCAGCTTTTAGCTGCCTTCTTATTGCAACCAAAACATTAAAAAAAATATTTCGAACTCCAGACAACAAAATGTTTTATGCTAGGACTGGCAAAAATTGCTGTTTGAGAAGACTGAGATCAGAGGGAGAGAACTGGGAATTTTTTTGAGTCAAGATTGCAGGCACAGTTGAGATATGATGCTGAGCAATCAACAGCATTCTGTCTTCTGAATTTTAGTTTAATTTGAATGACACTGGTCATTCGGTGATTGACATTTTTCTGGTCATAAGTATGTATTTATTACCTCTCAATACAGTGACATTTTCTTTGTGACTGAAAGGTGTGATCTGCCAGATGATTTGGCAGATGTCAGAAATGTATACTTCTTTACTTTTGGGCAGAAGCTTTGCTTTTTTTTTCTTAATGTTTTTTTCATAATTGTTGTCAAACCCTTTGAAAAATGTCTGAATATCCAGCTTCTAGAACAATCCAGGAACAGTTGCAAATATTGTACCATTGTACCCATTCTGATATTCTCATGGGATATGAACATTTTATAAAAAGTAAACTAGAAATATGTTTAATTTTGATTAAATCTGCTTTCAGATAGCTAGATTAATATGAAGACTTTTTTATCCTTTTAGTCTTTATTTTCATGTTCCCTTGTGCCCTTGCCAAAATTGTTCTCCCTTCTTCCACTGCTTTTCCCCTGTCCAAGGAAGTGCCTACTGCTATTCCCATACAGTAAGAAAACAAGAAATTACACAAAGCAAAAATAATTAGTAGGTTCCTAAGAACAGTGTCATTGCATTGATGCTACATTTTGACACTGAGGTATTTAATTTTCCTTTTCAATTTTCTCATATTTGCAGGTAATTATAGTTAAGTGGCTGTGACAATAAATGTAATTAATTTTTCTCCCTTCATTTCATGACCCCATTCTCTACATTCATACTCTGCTCACTGACTGAATTTACTTACAGCACTTTCCTGTTTTATTAATTATTAAAAGAATAGTGCTGCATAAAATATTGAACATTGGCTGACATTAATTTTTTAAATGTAAGCAGAGCAAGAGAGATATTACCAGAAATAACTTCTAGATTTTTTCTTCTCTAAATACAAAAAACCCCCAAAAAACAGAAAACCCCGTGGAAATTAACTGGAAAAGCATAGTCATTTTATGAAGTGCCAGGTATGGCCTGTAGGACTTGCGCTTAAATATAATTATTTTTACATAACTTAATGTCAGTATAAAATTATTTCATTCCTTAGTTATAGGTGCATGCATTTTCAGAATTTGAGACCATAACCAGATGGTATTTCAATTATTTGTGCAGAATACAGTGTCCAGATTTTCCTAAGTCAGTCCTATCTTCTGTAATGTCTTATCTGCAAGGACTTTCTTTTCCTTACAGTTTTACTGTCTGTTAGCTCTTAGGCTTTTGGGCATTTGGATCTGTCTCACCCATTGTTTTTTTACAGGAGCTAGAACTCATGTAATTTTTAGGTTAGAATTACAGCTTGTCTGCACTTGGACTGTAATTCAGCTATGTGTTTTAACTGAAGATCAATCTATTTTGCTTTCTTTAAGGATAGTAAAGCCTTCTGGTTGTGTTTTTGTTTATTTGTTTTTTTCTTCTTGTGCTTGTAAACATTCATACAAGAAACAAAGGGGATTATACCTGTCCCTCGGGGTCGGTACTGGGGCCGATACAGTTCAACACCTTTGCTGCTGACAGGGACAGAGGCATCGAGAGCACCCTCAGCAAGCTCCCTGATGATGCCAGCCTGCGTGGGGCAGGCGACACCCTGGAGGGAAGGCATGCCAGCCAGAGGGACCTTGGACAGGCTTGGAAGTGGGACTGTGTGAACATCCTGAAGTTCAACAAAGTACAAGTGCAAGGTCCTACACCTGGGTCATGGCAATCCACAGGTGGGGCGGAGAAGTGACTGAGAGCAGCCCTGTGGGGAAAGACCTGGGGGTGATGGTTGATGGAAAACTCAACATGGGCCAGCAGTGTGTGCTCACAGCCCAGAAAGCCAAACATGTCCTGAGCTGCACCAAAACAGTGTGGGCAGCAGGGCGAGGGAGGGGATTCTGCCCCTCTGCTCTGCTCTGCTGAGACCCCACCTGCAGAGCTGTGTCCAGTTCTGGTGGCCCCAATATAAGGAGGACATGGGACTGTTGGAGAAAGTCCAGAGGAGGGACATGAAGTCAATAAAGGCACTGGAGCACATCCCCTCCAAAGCCAGGCTGAGAGAGTTGGGGCTGTTCAGCCTGGAGAAGGGAAGGTTGCATGGAGACCTCATGGCAACCTTGCACTATCTGCAGGGGCCTGCAGGGAAGCTGGAGAGGGACTCTTCCTCAGGAACTGTACTGACAGGACAAGGAGTAATGGGTACAAACTGAAAGAGGGGAAATTTAGGTTAGATATTAGGAAGACATTCTTATTGTGACAGTGGAAAGATACTGAACAGAGAGATACTGAACAGGGTGAGTTACTGGTCAGGGAGGTTATGGGTGCCCTAAACCTGAAGCCTCAAGGCCAGTTTGGATAAGGCCTTCAGATACCTGGTCTAGTGGGAGGTAACCCCGCCCATGAAAGGGCAGGTTTAAACCCTTCAAACCCTTAACATTCTATGATTCTATGTCTTTTGATTGAATCTTTAGGCATATACATGTAAAATAAGTCCCAGGATATACGGTGACTTTCAAGTAAACCTGAAGTAATCTATTCAATTTCTAGGAAATGACAACACATTTAGCACATTGTCTTCAACAATTTCCCATTAACTTTTCTCGTTAGGTATCCCATACTGCCTTTTTCTCATGCCATTCACAGTGTCAGGTTAGACTCCAGAGTCTTATCACTACAATCAGCCTCAGGACATCTCACTGCCTCTGTGGTGGAAACTGTGGTAAATATATAATCTTTCTGTGAAAGAAAAATATAATTGTTTCTGTTGCACAGTGGCTGTGTGTAGATTCTCCAGACATACACTCCTTCCAACCTTTGGAGAAGAACATGAATTCAGAGTTACATTCAGATTAGGTCAAAATTTTTGCAGGTCAAAACCAGAAGCCTTCTTACACTCTTACACAACACATCTGCATAAGAAGAGTGCCCAGATTTTCTTTCATCAAGTATGTTGTTCATGTATGAACACATTAAACCACTATGTGTTTTGAAGAATGCCCTTTGATTCTGGAACCAAAACAATTTAAGAACCATATTTCATTGCTGTGGGCTACTATGTGATAAATGGTCCAGAAGAATCCAGGAGAGCTACTCACTGAATGACTAAATGCTCATAATCTGAATATAATCCTACACAATGTCTCTTTCAATGACTACGTCAACCCACAACAATTTTTAAAAACACTGGAATTCCATTATGTTTCTTTTCCGTATAAACAAGTTCAAAATAAAATAAGTATCCTGTCATTTGGCATATAAAAAAATATTGGAGAATGCCATAAGTGCTGTCTGGGAAAAAATAGATTTTAGTGTTTCCAGATATTCTGACTCTTCTTTTAAAACATTTTTCAATGAGGATAATCTAGACTGTATAGAGTACTTCTCTACTGTGTTCATTGCTTTCACTCTTAGATGTAGTTGACTGACAAGAAAATAAATTGCAAAAGGAATGTGTCCTTCACAGACAGAAATTCTTACATCACATACCTACAGAATTAAAAAACAAAACCAAAAAATGGAAAACAAAGCAAAAGAAAAGAAAAAATTTGAGAAACAAAACCCCCTCAAACCACATATATGCACTTTATCCATGCCACCCCTGCCAGACCGAGTTTTTAAAATGCTCCAGCAGTGCTTCAGCCAAATTTGTTGGGCTGGCCAAGGAAGCAATGAACATAAAAAGAAAATACCGCCTTTAAAAAGCAAATCAGAGTAAACACAAAGCTTTTATTATCACACATGGTATCATTACATTTTCTACATGTAAAAAATTGTGGTAAGTGAACCAGCATAGAATACATCCCATTGTAAACAAAAAACATTACTAATAGTATAATTTATCTGGAGAAGACAAGTTTCTTATATAGCAAGCTTCCCACTCTGTAGTTTGTCTTGTGATAGACTGGAGGATTTGAAACATAAACATGAAACTTACATTTATTAAATAGTTGAAAGAATTGCAAGCTGAATAATAAAGTTTAAAAATAGCAACTAAAATAGATACCTCACTTTTGAAAATATATCTGCAATCTAATCTATATGTCTGTTGATCATATTTACATATGCTTGTGTATAAAGTTAAGGGAAAATCAGGTTCCAAAGCACAATTTTTCTTGCAGGAAAATATCTTAATTCAAACTACTACTACTTAGTACCATGTATGCAGATTGTTTTGAGGAAGTCCAACAACTACCTAATCATTCCTTAGGCTACATACTTCTCTCTTTAATGTACTATCAAATCAAAGGCCTAGAGAAAAACACCAAATAGTTTTCAATCATCTCCTTAACACATCATTTCTTCCATAAAACTATTTACAGGCCCATTTTTTTCTGCTTATGCAACAATTTCTGAAGTGCATTTATCAGGGATCCCACATTAAAGCTTTTGCAACAACTCAAATTTTGGCATCTTCTCAAGGATGCTAAGAGAATTCAACAGTTTAGTACTTGTTGCTTTTTGCAAAATTGAATTAAAATGTTTTCTCTTTCAGTTGTTAAATAAGATAGCAGAAACACCTGCAAAATTCAGTATTTTAGAAATAATACCAAAGTAAACAATGTTTTTGAAAGTTACTTCAGATGCTTATGTCCACCTCCGTACTTTGAATCCTTAACTACAGAATCATGGAATATTAAGGGTTGGAAGGGACCTTAAAATAAGTTCATGTAGTCCCAAACACCGCAATAGGAAGTGACACCTCCAACTAGACCAGGCTGCTCAAGGACTTATACAAACTGGCCTTGAACACTCCAGGGTTAAGGCATCAATAACCTTTCTGGGCAACCCGTTCCAGGGTATCACCACCCTCACAGTAAAAATTTCTTCCTAATATTTAACCTAAATTTCCCCTCTTTCAGTTTGTACCCATTACTCCTTGTCCTGTCAGTACAGTTCCTGAGGAAGAGTCCCTCTCCAGCTTCCCTGCAGGCCTCTGCAGATAGTGCAAGGTTGCCATGAGGTCTCCATGCAACCTTCCCTTCTCCAGGCTGAACAGCCCCAACTCTCTCAGCCTGGCTTTGGAGGGGATGTGCTCCAGTGCCTTTATTGACTTCATGTCCCTCCTCTGGACTTTCTCCAACAGTCCCATATCCTCCTTATATTGGGGCCACCAGAACTGGACACAGCTCTGCAGGTGGGGTCTCAGCAGAGCAGAGCAGAGGGGCAGAATCCCCTCCCTCGCCCTGCTGCCCACACTGTTTTGGTGCAGCCCAGGACATGTTTGGCTTTCTGGGCTGTGAGCACACAGTGCTGGCCCATGTAGAGTTTTCCATCAACCATCACCCCCAGGTCTTTCCCCACAGGGCTGCTCTCAGTCACTTCTCCGCCCCACCTGTGGGTGTGTCTGGGATTGCCATGACCCAGGTGTAGGACCTTGCACTTGTACTTTGTTGAACTTCTTGATGTTCACACAGTCCCACTTCCAAGCCTGTCCAAGGTCCCTCTGGCTGGCATGCCTTCCCTCCAGGGTGTCGCCTGCCCCACGCAGGCTGGCATCATCAGGGAGCTTGCTGAGGGTGCTCTCGATGCCTCTGTCCCTGTCAGCAGCAAAGGTGTTGAACTGTATCGGCCCCAGTACCGACCCCAAGGGACACCACTCATCACTGGTCACCACTGGTCACCACTGGTCACTGGTCACTCCACGTGGACAAGGAGCTTTTAGCCACAGCTCTTCCCATGCAGCTAATTGTTTATCCACCAAGTGGTCCATCCATCAAATCCATGTCTCTGCAATTTAGAGGCAAGCATATCATGTGAAACAGTGTCCAGAGCTTTGCATAAGTACAGGTAGACAATGTCAATTGCTCTGCTCTTATACACCAGTGCTGTAGCTCCATCACAGAAGGTCACCCAGCATGATTTCCCCTTTGTAAAGCCCTGCTGCCTCTTTCCAATCACCTCTTTATGTTCCACGTGCCTTAGCATGGTTTCCTGGAGAATCTGCTTCATAATCTTGCCTGGCACAGAGATGAGACTGCTGTGTAGATACCAAGAGCTTTCACTTCCCACTTTTTTTAAAAATGGAGCGTTTTTTTCCCTTCTTCTAGTCATCAAAGTCTTTGAAGTCATGCCCTTGTGGACAGAGTGTTTTGTGACAGCTATCTACTTTTTCAGGCTGTCCATTTGTGACAGTTGCATGGCGGTTATTCCCTCCAGTATTTTACAAAGGGAGTGCTCTTAAGATGTCACTTTAAATTAAAGCCAAGGTCTTGAACGAAATAACTTATTTATATTCTTGATTTAAATTTCAGTAGCATGCTGAGACTAAATTTACTCAGCCTGTCTTCTCTGGCGCAAAGGTAATTTTACTGCATGAATTTTCTGTAAGATACAGAAAACTGTTTTGGCTTACAGGTAAAAGGTGTTTGTGCAAACTGGAGTGAAAGATCTTCCCATTCCTGTCACCCATTTTCTGTCTGAGGTTGTTTGTGCAGTAGCTTCCAGAGAATGTTCTTACTCCCCAGCACCTCAAAAGTGATTTTTTCTTGGTTTATAGACGGATGGGCAAGATAGCAGGACGTAGTTGTACTCTTTCTGAGATTTTTCTGTGCCTTTTGAGGTAGTTTAAGAAAATTGCTTTTTATTTTTCTGAAAGGTATTTATTAAAGAAATAGAACATACAAACAGGAACTAGTGCTTATGTTAAGCTGGAGGTCAGATGGTACTTTCTTCATTCTTGAAAAGTTAAGAAAATTAATTTCCAAACTGACATTAAAATTTTCAAAAGATACTATCAACATAAAGAGGAATGGGATCTTATGTACTAGGTTTTTCATATAAGCTGCAGAAAAATATATTGTCTCTCTGCCTCTTTTGAGATGCCTATAGTGTTATCAAAGAAAAGAAAGCAGGGAAGAATTATTTAGTGTGCCCTGTGAGACAGGTGTACTAACTTTTTTGAGTTCTTGGTGATGCATTATTTCCCAAGTATAATTGTGCATAATGCTGGGTTCTGTTTGGAGAGTAAAGCTAGTAAGAGTAATGATGAAGAAATTGGCATAAAAAAGCAAGAAAGATATTGATACTAAGGAGAGGATTGAGGAGAGCACTTAGACCTTTCTGCTAGAGGTCCACTTCTATTATTTAAAATAATAGCAGAAATCAGTTTCCTGTCTTTACTGACTTAAATTTTTAAAGTTTCAAACAGCAGGTCTTTGACCCCATCAAGGCAACACTTTTCCTCCCATCAATTTTGAATAGCTGAACAAGATGAGCTGGATCTTCACTTGCCTGGAGCATGTCCAAGGAAGGCTTAGGAAGAAAAACTCTGCCCCAAGAAACAATGAAGGGTCACAATTTTTACTGTGGTTCAAATCCTTTGTAAATGCTCAAAGACTGTAGCATTTGCTAAGGGAATCGTGCATTGGCAGATAAGCCAGTGTTTATCAAGTTAGTGTAACAGTTTGTGAGAATTGCTGAAATTCATGCTTTTTGAAACAGCAGTCTTGAGTTACAGATAGAAATGAAACTTTATTTTATGTGTTGCTTCATACTTCTGATGGCTGGAAAACTAAGTCCCCAAACTCCTTTTTACAGAGAATAGATACACTAATTTCCGTGTCCTGAATAAATTCCAGTGGGTAATTGCATTCAGTTTATCTAAATTTCTCTCTAGTTTGAGTTGGTCGAGATAGTTTCCATTTTCTTTCTTATGTTATTTTGGTGAGCGGTATTAAACTGGCTGCTGTTTTTTCAACTTGTGATTTCAGTATTTTGTTAGAAACAGATATTATTCCAAAGTACGCATATGATTTGCAAATTACTTTGAAGCAAAATCAAACAAGTAAATTGTTATATTGTGGTATCTGTCATTTTATGGAGAAGTGCTTCTAAAATATCATAGTTGTTCTTTTGAAATGTACTTAAACAGGGTATTTGTGTATACTCATTCTGAGATTTTGAAGTCTGGTGTAAGAGGTAGACAATATGATTTTGTTTAAATTAGCTGTGCATGAACATTTGTGTAAGTCTGAATTAAACTTGTTTAGCTGGATTTTAGATACACAGGTGACAAATAAAGAATTATGCTACGTAGGTGATGTGGAAACTTGGATGAGATTGTTGCTATACGCCATTTGAAAATATTAACTGCACAAAAGGCAGTGCAAGTTTAGACCTCATGGTGAAAAATGACAGAAGTCATCTTCCTGCCTAGTCAAGTCTGAGGACAAGTAAATATTTCATATATTTAGGCATTGTTTTCGAAGAAGATATTCTTCCTATGTCTGAAATATTTATTAAATACACTAATTTGTTTTGGTTTCTGTATTGTTTCGGCTTTGTTTTACCCTTCAGTTTATACTCTGAGTTGGTAGAGTATTGTGTGTTTTATTGGTTTAGTAAATGTACCTAGTTTCAGATGTGAACTTCAGTGAGTCTGTCCAATTTGCAGTAGACAAAGACTACCCTGACTGTATTTCAGGTAATGAGGGATCATTTTTTAGGTTCTGTGCTGCTTTGAAGAGTAGGGTAAAGTGCATGCTGAAAGAAGCCTAAGACACAAACTGTAGCAGGTAGTTGTCCTGATCAGCTATTCTTCCTCTGATGTCCACCACTCTCTATGGTATTTTAATCTTATCCCAGGGAATATGTAATTTTTTTTAGAAAAATGGATGAGGGCCACTCTTTCCATCCTCTCTCTTTCTTCTCAGGAAAGAAGAAACTTTGTTGTGGCTGCTGTTGCTGTTAGTACTAGAAGGTTGCCCTTTTGTGCATTGTCAGTTGTTTGAGAGCTGCAGTAACAGATGTTTTGCTCCCTGGTTGTGTGGCAGAGTGCAGGTTCCTTTTCTTTATAGAAGTTTTCTTAATAAGTTTTC
>VZTN01032290.1:48622-75390 GCA_013400515.1 Erpornis zantholeuca
AACACCATTCTGAACGTCCCTCTCTTCCTTCTTCCACTACCTTTCTGTACTCACCATGGCGCCATGCAGCCTGGAATATCCCTTTGGCCAGTTGAGGTCATCTGTCCTGGCTGTGTCTCCTCCCAACCTCCCATGCATCCCCAACTTCTCCGCCAGAGTGGCTGCATGAAAAGCAGAAAAGGCCTTGGCTCTGTGTGAGCCCTGCTCAGCAATAACGAACACATCTCTGTGTTATCAACCCTGTGTCCAGGACAAATCCAAGACACAGGCCTGTATTAGTCACTGTGAAGAAAATTAACACTACAACAGGCTAAACAAGAACACAGACTTAGGTAAAAGTTGTTTCTGTTCTATGACTGCTGTAAAGCTTGGTACTTGTTCACTGAGAGTTGATGTTTACACAGCACTTGATCTGGCTGGATGGTGCACACACTTTTCTGTCCTGGAACTGAGGCAGCAGATGGTCCCCTCTGGGATTCAAAAGTGGCCTTAAGCTGCTCTGCCCATGGAAGCAGTAACTAAAAGCCTCAGTAGCTGTAGCAGAAAGATTCTTTTGGACTTGAATACTAGGATTTGCTCTCAATAAAGAGAGATATCAAAGAGTATATACAAAATATTTAAAGCACATGAAGACATACCTACTTGATGTGTTAGTGGAAGAGAACAACAAAAAATATTTGGCAAATTAATAATATAGAAACCATTTGCTGCTTATATATGTGCATGGAAATATAGATCATGTGTTTACAAAATGCAAGTTATTATTAGAAGTTTATCACCACTTAAAAATAAGTTTTAAAAGGAAAATTAAATTTCTGTGAGACAGAAGTCTCCTGTTACAAAAGTTACCTGTTTTCCTTTATTGCTGATTTTTAAAATATATATACATATGTATACAATGTGTAGATAAAAGTAGCAATAAATTTCTATTGGGATTTTTGTATGTTCTTTTTAAAGATATTTTAAGGTGGATATATTGAGAAATGGATCATATGCTTGTCATGATTAATCATTTACGGAATTGAGGTCATGTACATTACGTTTGATTTTTTTTTCCATAATTACCAGCAGAAGGTAATGAGGAAAAGATGATACTGTTCTATATTAATGTTTGAGCTTATGGTGCTTTATTATACTTGAAGTAGTCCTCTAAGGGATTTTAAGTTCATCCAAAATCAAGTTCCCTATTTTTGTCAGGGATTAGACAGGATGTCTTCAGTCAGTGCCAGATGTGCTGGTCTGTGCCAAGTGGGGAATACTAGGTTTAGATGAAAAGTTCATTCATACGATTTTCCCTAGAAAGATTATGTTTTTTTTTTTTTTAATTTTTCATTGCAAATGGAAGTCCATAGAGTAGTGTCTGGTTTGGTTTTTTGATTTTTATTTAATGGGAATTTAATGGAGCTGTACATAACTGGAATCTTACTGGTCATTCTGTTTCATTCTGAAATGTATCAGTAATGGATTTGTTAATGAAGGGTGCTCCTATTAAGGTATTTAACAAAAAAATTGAACAGTTATGGTCTGTGAGCCTTGCCTTATTCAAAAACATTTTCTTTCAGTTCTTTAAGCAGGCATTTGTAGTAGATAAAATAGGTATTTCAGTTATTCTGAAACAGTTGTGAGATACTCGTTCTCTTGGCTTTGTTCACCTGTGTCCTGCCAGACGGACAACAGTTCTCCCCTCTGGGATTCAAGGCACTTGCCTCCCTGTGATCAGTGAGAATTTCTTTAGCCGAGCAGGCTGAACCTACACTTCTGCCTGCAAAACTTAAATCCTCCCTGCCTCTCTGTTCAGACAGCAGTCATGTTTCCTTTTGACCCTGTTGTCACTGTGGAATCGCAGATGATATTTTGCAGAGCTATTCTGGCACTGTTGGGGCATTACGTGCTTTTGATATGAGAAAGAAGAACACTGTGAACACCAGTTTCAGTTGCAGTTTCTGTTTACTAGGGATTTATCTGAAATGGGAAAAATAAAATGCCAGTATTGTCTGATAATAAAGGACAAAATATGAAAGCAAACTTTTAAGGGCCAGAATTTACACTTTACGTAGGAGTTCCTAACATGAGGTCCTTGCTTATGTGCCCTTCACAAGATGCAAGGAAAATCACAGCCCTTCTGTTCCAGGGAATAGAAGAACAGTTCTATCTTTCTATCTCTAGAGGCGTGTATCACTTCAAAGATGGGGGAAAGGGGCATGTCTATTTTGTAGCTCAAAACTGTAATGCTGAATATTACTGCTTTAAAAGTGAATCTGTGGATGGATGCTCCTTCTTCTTTAGGATATGTCTTCTTTAAAGTTTTTAAGGACATCAAGAGAAATGTAAGTGTACTTAAAAATCAAACAAGTAACATTCACTTACCTGTCAGCATTGTTGACCTCAGACATAAATTGCTCTAAATTATTGTTGTTGTTTTCACAATGTGTATATGAGAAGATGACACCAATTCAAAGTGATAATGAAGTTTGAGGGAATTGAGTATTTCTGGTGCCTTTTTTAAAGATAGTTGTAAAATTCAGAAGCACAGAATGAATTGCTGGAGGAATTGAATTAGATGTGGAGAGCTGTATGAGTTACAGAATGAGAGAATTTTCGACTCTTAATTTGCATCTGTTCTTCCTAGCACCTTGAAGTCAGACAAAATTTTAATGTGAATTTGATAACTTTGAGAGAACTAACTCAGTCTTCATCTTTATATTCCATTGAAATAAATTATTTTTTTAAAAGATCCTGTCCAGAAATATGAGCTTTCCTTTGTGAAGTTTTTTGATTATTTTCTAGTGATTTGGCTTAAATTCACTGCATATTTTACAGTTACCAGATTTTTGCAGTTTACAGGGTTTTTTTGCCTGTAAAATACTGAGTATATTCTGTCTGTAAAATTACTGAAGCAACCACAGAAGATGGAAACCTAGTTGGACACTGTATATGTTTTCAGTTTTCATGATGAAATATCATCCTCCTGAAATAATTGTATAAATTGTGTCTATTCAATATCAACAGGTGATTTTCATTTCCTTTGTAAAGTCATCTAAATTTCCAATTTTATTTTGAGACAATTACTAGTTCCTAAAAGTAGATGTTTGGCAAGTAGTTACTTATATCAAGTTTTATTTATATCAAAATATTACTATTATCTACCCATTTGTATTTCTTCAGTAATGCTTAGAAACTGTGTCATTTGCACAACAGATTCCCAATCTTTCAGTCCAAGTTTCTATTTCTGATATGTGGCAGGTAATACATGATCATGAATACATGCTTCATACACTTCTTCTTTCTTGGGGGAAAAAATGCAATGCTTTTGATTAACAGTGGAGCTTAATAAAGGGGAAAAAATAAAGTATGGCAGGGGTGTTCTGTTGAGTGATTCTTCCAGTTAAGTTGATGATTTCTACAGGGGCATGCCTCATGAATAATTCAGGTAAGATGGAAGCAAGTGCTTTGCTGGCCAATGACTCAATGAAGAAATCGTGTTGGAACCCAAGCATCCTATGTAAAATGCATGATACTCTTAATGCTTATGTTTAAGTATTAATAAGTTTTGTCCTGTAGGATAACCAGAGTGCAGTAGGGTTGAACCCCAAACAGGATTAATGTATATCACTTCTGAAGCTGTCACAAATGCTCTGTTTTAAACCGGAACCAAGTGGAGGGTCACTGTTGTTTAACATTGTTCAGGCAAGCTGAACTGGTTTTCAAAAGAGAGCCCAGTGACAAAATTTTACAGATGGCTAGGGAAGTTATAATGAACAAGCAGTAATCCACTTTATGTAGCTCTGCTTCCTGAAGAGTTAAACATCTTTGAGTAAACAATCTGAGCAGCAACACAAGCAAGCTTTAATAGAAACATCTTTTAAAAATTATCTATGGTAGCTCATGTAAGAAATGCATAGTAAATACCAACTGTTGTGTTTTAATTTCCATATTCATTAAACAAATATATTTGTTGTGCAAATATGCCTTGTTGTGAATGCAGCCAGTGGGTGCTTGAGTTACACAGAGGATAATGACTTTTATCTGAGAATCTCTGAAGAATTTAAAGAGGTTTCTTAATTTCTGCATTTCCACTGTGGTGCCAAAACAGAATGTACGGCTGGAGACAGCCTCTTGCTTCTGCCTCACCTTCACCCTGGCATTGCACACTGGCATAAGGACTTCACTGCAGCATGTAAAATTTGTTTAAACATCTCAGAGCTGAAAATGTGTTAAAATGTGCAGTGGCATTCAAAAGCTCACTGCAATATCTGAATAGGTACTGCAGAAGTTCTTTTCCCCTTTTTAGCTATGTTACCAGAGGTCCTGCTAGCATCACTGACAGGCTCAGTCTTGGCCAGCAGCTCCATTTTGGAGCCAGCTGGAATGGGGGAAGCTTCTGGCACCTTGCTACAGAAGCCACCCCTGCAGCCTCTCCCTTTCTTCCCCCAGCCCAAACTTGCCCCAGAACTGCAGCACTGTGTGCTTGCCCTGCTGACAGCACAGCTGCAGGACAAGGTTCTGCTTCCCAGGGCCAGAGCAGCACACACATGAAATAAAGTGCAGATCAAGGACCAAACTGCACCTTTATGGAGTTCAGGAACAGCTGAAAAGTGGCAGCTCTCTTGGGATTCCAGGCACCCATGGTAACTCTGTGCTGCAAGAATGGTGGGCAGACCCTTACTCAAAATAGCCCACAGCTGCTCTGGCAAGGATTCCGTGTTTAGGACTGCAGAGGAAGACAAAAAAAGTCCCAAAATCCTGGGGCCATGTCAGTCTGCTCCAGAAGAGGGTGGAGAACTCCTGGGGACTGGTGCCAATCTGCGTTGGGGCAAAACTCCTTCCTAACACCAGAGCTGCCCATTCCCTGAGCCTGTGAGCAAGTCCTAACCAGGGGCTTCTCCTGCTCTGCCTCAAGCAGCCAGTGCTCATGAGCTGAGCACAATGTGCTGTCAGCCTGGAGGATTCTAGCAGAGCCTTTCCCCATTAGGACCTTGGGAGAACCCTCAGCACAGGGTTTGGGCAATCCTTCAAGCCACATTCCCTCCCCATGGCTCATGTGAGCAGAGGACATCACGTTAGGATTTACTGTGACTCTCAGTCCTTGCAGTCATCTCCTGCTCTGCTCATGCTGCTCATAAAGGTCAGTAGTGTGGGAAACAGCCTCTCCAGCCTCACACCTCTGCAGAGTCACCTTCCCAAACAATGGCCATAGCTTCTGCAGGAGAGGGCAGGGAGTGCCTTGGGCACATGGAGGGCTGCTACACTTCTGTGCAACACTTCAAGCAACAGACCACGCCACAGGTCACTGCATTCAAGACCAACACAAGAAGTATGTGGAATAGTTGGAGTGAGTCCAGAGGAGTGCTGTGAAAATTATTGGAGATCTGGAGTACCTCTGGTATTAGAACAGGCTGGGAGTTGGGTTTGTTCAGCCGGAGGAAGAAAAACCTTCAATTCCCTAAAGTGGTAACAACAATTGCCTACAACAGCAGGCAATAACTTGGAGAAGCCCAAAAGCATCAGGCGTAGCATCAGGCACAGCATCACCAGCCGGGTAAGGGAAGGGATTGTCCCTCTCTGCTCTGCACTGGGGCGGCCTCACCTTGAGTGCTGGGGCCATTTTTTGGTACCACAATGTAAAAAAGACATGAAGCTACTAGAGACCGTCCAAAGGAGTGCAACCAAGATTGTGGAAAGTCTCAAGGGCAACACATACAAGGACGAGCTGAGGTCACCTGGCATGTTCAGTCCGGAGAAGGCTGCAGGGAGATCTCATTGTGATTTACAACTTCCACAAGGAGAGAAGTGGAGGGGAGGTGCTGATCTCCCCTGTCTGGTGACCAGTTATAAGATGCAAGGAAATGGAGTGAAGCTGCAGGCTGGGCTCTGGGAAAAGTCCTTCACTGGGAGAGTGGTCGGTCACTGGAAGATGTTGCTCAGGATAGTGGTCATCATGTCACCAAGCCTGACAGAGTTTAAAGGATGTTGGGATGACCAATAGTTACATGGTTTATTTTTTGCTTATTCCTGCAAGACTCAGGACCCAATGATCCTTATGGGTCCCTTCCAACCTGAGATATACTATAGTTACATTATGCTACTGCACATCTAAGGTAATTGTTTGGAATACCACTATACACTATTTCCCTGTTACTTGGCAATGTAACAGCTTTTTGTTTTTAAATGACTTGACAATTTCTACTTGGCAGCTTTTGTTAGGAATAGAATTAATTGTGTATAGCTCTTGCATACTCTCCTTGTCTTTTGCAGTGTGCCTTCTAGGATATAATAGGTTTAATTAAAGCTACTCAGTTTGACAAAACATATTTTAATGATGCTCTCTAATGCCAGAGATTTTGCATTTAATGACACTTAGAGCATATTGACACACAAAACAGTTGTGACATGTTTGTATTTCAGTGTTCCTTGAGTCAAAACTCTGTTTTAATAAAAAAATGACACAGTGTTTATGACACCGTGATACATAGGTCATTGATTATTAAGGATTACATCATTTCAGGAAACTAGATGTGATCACTGTGACATGTAATGACAGCTTTAGAAAGATTATCTGTACTTCAGGCTCCCTTTGGCTTTCAATTCCCTTTCAGTTAATCAACTTTAAAAATATTAATTCCAGATAGCAGGTAGGATTCAACTGCAGCAAATAAAACCTCAGAAATATGGGTTAAACCAAAATAGATCAATATATTTTAGTCCTTACATCTCAAATTGTACTAAGTGGTTGAGTTGGGGTATTTTGTGCAGGGCCAGAAGTTGGACTTGATGATCCTGAGGGGTCCCTTCCAACTCAGAATATTCAATAATTCTATGATTGTATGATTATTAGTTAATGATATGGGCAAAAATATTTCAGGAAATACTGTAGAGTAGTTGTAGTATTTCTTGATGAGTGAGACACAGTAACTAGTCATGTGTGCACAAGCGCAATGTAGAGTAGCTAATGTTAAACATGGTTACAGTGTCAGCATCCTGTGGCTGTGCTTTTCAACTCAGTGAGCTGTCCAGTTAGCCTCAAAGGCTCAGTGGAGCAGCCTTTAAGCTTTTCCCTGTAAAAGTACAACTAGCTAATTTCAGCATTAAAAAATGGTATTTTTACTGATGCCTTTTCCTGTTCTCTTAATAGATTTTTGTCTCTCTGTGAAACAGAAATCAGGTCTGCAGTCTTGCTGGAGGTTTCTCACTCAAGCCACAGTTTATCCTTGGCAAAATTGTAATTCTCATAAATTGCAAACATAGTTTGTGCTTTACAAAAACATGAAATACTGGAGATAGCCCTTCAGGAACACTTGGATTTTGCAACTCTTTTATATTTCTTTGTTATGTTTTCCTTGATTTTCAACAGCTCCTTTATGCTGGAAATTATATTCTCCTTTGTGTGTCTCTTGACTTGCCCCCTTCCCAAATTAGAAGGGGAAACCAAATGCCAAACCACCTCTCTGAAAGGCTGCATTTAAATATATTTCCTTTGGCTTTTGTCTGACAAGTTGCCAAAAAAGAGAGTACCAGTTTTCCCCAACTAGTAAATTAACAGATTCTTTTTCTTATTTTTATATTTCTAGTTTTTGATGGCCAGACTTGAGAATTACTTCTCTGAGTCTCTGGAGTTTAATTGCATGTAAATTAGTTCTTTCATTTGCCTGAATGTGCTAAACACTTCCTATTCACATTGCTTTCAAAGATCCATTTTCTTTGCTCCGAAGACCTCATATCTCAATGTAAGATTACAATATTTTCTGGTTCATAAGACTGTGTCTTAAAATAAAACTGCAACACACAATTGGTGCTGCCATGGCATCAGTTTTGTATAAACTGATGTGTTTTAAATTTGCTCTTCAGGAAGTTCTCGCTGATTTTCCCATTTGGGACATCTTTGGCCTTCATGTATGTTAACTGACAATTTATCAGATGATAATTTTCAGTAAAGCATTTACCAGACTATAAATTACAAGAGCCAGCTCAAAATTTGTGAAGTGAGTTGTAGGTGATGTCTGTGGCCATGACTAACATGTAAGGTCATGTTAGTGCTGTTTTGTCTTCTCATGTAAACTCTGTCCCTTGGTCACCTGTGTGTTGGTACACAGCAGGCCCTGGCTTTGGGTTGTGTCTGCTTCCTTTGGTGAGGAAGGCTCTAGCTTTGGACACCAGCTCTACACAAGCTGGAAACACACCTTCCCTTTCCTGGTGGGATGCACTTGGTGCATTCTGCAGGGGCCCGAGTCTGCTGTGGTGGAGGTGCAGCAAGTGTGCACAGTGCATTTAGGCATAGAGGTGTAAATATTCACCAAAGCCTTGCAGAGGTTGTTGTGTCTGTTTTTGGTTGTGTGGTCAGAGGAAGCCTAAGTCCTCCTGGTGTGGCCTCCCTGAGCTCAATGAGCTCCCTGCAGGTTGCACCCACTGTGGTGGGAAATACTTGATCCTGCTGATGTGTGCAACAGGACCAAGGGACTGCTGGGCACAAATGGTGTGTGAGGACACTAACTTCACCTCTCCCCCTAATTTTCTGCCTGTATTTTTGTAAAGCCTCTTTGGCAATGGGAGAAAGGCTGTGATGGCCTAAAGATCTGTTTAGGCATTCTCTGGAACATAGTTTTATTTTAAATGAAGTTTTACTGCATCAGAAGTGACTGTAGTGTCACCAAACCAATGTTATTCCTTCCTTGGTAAGGAGTTTAAACACAGTTAATATTTAGTAATGAATGAAGCTGTATTTTTTTTTTAATTTGCCTTAGTGTTTGTTCTAGACATTCTGTCTAGTACAAATACACTATCTTTCATTAAAAGGAAACTTGGGCTCTGATTTCTCAAAGATCTCAAGGGAAACTAATAATTTTGAGCATTAATGCTGCTAAAAGTAATGTAAACTAGTAATTTGATTTAATTTGTAGCTGTGTGTAATACATGTGCAGCCTTCTGATGTTTGCTTAGTTTTTGTTGATGTTATCATATAAGCAATACGATGTTATCGTATAAGGAATATTTATGTAAAAGTTGACTATGCATGACAGAGCTAATGGTATCAGACCAGTGCCTGTTGTGAATTCCCTTAAACTATTAGGAATTAGCTCAAGAGAAGCTTTAAAATTTGTGAAAAGTCTCTAAGACCTGTCAATGGACCTGTCAGTGGACCTGTCTGAAACTAAATGGACCTGTAAACGGTACTAAATCTGATCAACAGGAGATGTAAACTCTACTTATTTTCCCTTTTTCTCTATTTGCTTCTAAAATGTTTCTCTTTGTGGCAGTTCATGAATGTAATAAGCTCCTGTCAGTGATTAAAGGAATTCCATTTTCCTTAGTTTTTTTCTGTAGCTCTAGATGGCCTTAAGTGGCAACATAAAGTATTGTTTTAATGCTCCTTGGAAGCTGTGCCTACTTGCTTGTGAACGTATGCGAGCACTTGAAGTATTGTATAAAATTCTTGAGTTCATGGTGTGTATTTTAAGTGTGCTGCTCTTAGGAATGTTGAAAACAAATTTTGGTTTTTTGAATGAGTAGCCTGTTGGTAAAGGGACTGAGAAATAGGAAATAAATTGATTTACCTCTTAGGGAATGACTCTTGTGTGGTGACAGAATGCATTGTTTAGTCCAGAAATAGCAGTATGACACTGGGGGACACAGAAACAGTTGAGAAGCAAAATAAGTTCAAGGGAAATGTGTTAGTGAGGCATCAGTAAATGTGCAGCTGGGAGGGAAGGAAAATAGCTAGTAAATTTCACAGGAAAAAGAGAGAACATTGAAAAAATGTTCTTAGTGGTTTAGGGAGAGAAAGTAGTAATATAACAATGAGAACCTGAATGAATCTGAAAGTTGATTTTCTAAATTGTGTGTTGTATTTGCATGTGTAAAACTGAGTAAACATTTTTGTGTTTGTGTAAAACACTGTGTGTGGTTAGAGAAAGAGAGGGAGAATGTGTATACTTTGTCACCAGACTGTGTGTAAATGAAGGCTAAAATTCGGCTTTGAGTTTTCAAGAAGGTTTTTTTCAGCCTCGTATATAGTTTTTAGTGTCAGAAAAATCCCTTTACAGAGGCTGTGCTCTGTTGGATTAACTTTATTTTTAATATATTTTCAAACAGAATGCATTAGTGGAAACCCTAAGGAATTGCTTTGCCCAAAGCAGAAACTCAGTGATATTGTTGTGAATGCATAGGGAATTACACAAAGAAAGTACAATTTTAGAGTTTGTATAAAATTTTATTATCTTTTCTTTTTTCAATAATAATTTTTAATTATGCCTGTCTTCTCCTGCTGAAAATGATAGTGGAGTTTCATAGCTACTTTCCATTTTCTAACTTCAATGAGGGTAGTTGCAGGGGAAGAGGGTCATAGAGCCTTGAGTAAAAGCAAACCTACTGGGCCTTTCATGTCCAAATACGTTCTTAACTGAGCCATGACCAGAAACCTGTGAGCTATCTTCTGGTTTGGGTTCAGAGTTTGTTAGATACCAGCTCTTGCGGGGAGATTTTGGGTGTATGGGACTCCCCTCTGGAAAATCCAGTCCCTGCAACCAGTGTGCAGCTTTATTTCAGCTAAAGCTCAGCAGTGGGGGTCTAAGCTAAAATGCACACAGAAGGGTCTCGGCTAAAGGAGGGGCCACAAGGCAGCAACAGCTGTTGCAGCTGCTCATCACTGGGGAGCAAGGTCTGAGACCTCTGAAGGCCATTTTAAGTTAAGCTCAAAATATATAGGAAATGTGGGGGAAAAACCCCAAACCTCTAAAATCCTGAAGCTATTACAGGTTTTAAAAGAGTCTGAATGGTTATGTATATAATCCACAGAGCCAAGGGGGAAAAGCATATCTGTAAGGCTATTTAGGATTTTGAATTACTTATTCTGGGGAATGAATCAGGAAAATATTCACACCTTGCTATTTCAAGGAAACTAACAATGATTTTTTTCTTCTCTAACAGAATGAATACATCTTGTCTGAGGAAAACATTTGGTTTTTGTTTTTTTCTTAACTTCTGTTTATAATTCAACCCTTGTTCTTCACACAAGAGCTGTTTTGCTCTAGCAACTTTACTAGCACCCAGTAGAGTTCATACATAGCTTGTAAACAACTTTTTTTTGTCTTTGTAAACACCTTCAAACTGAAAATTTTGTCATGGTTGGATTGAACTGCACACTGCAGGATCAACCATTAGACCTGAAAAAAGACTAATTAGATGTTTACCTTTTGCTACCTGATATTAAGACTTAAATTCTATCACACCTAAACTTCATGCAATTCTAGGCATCAGTCAATTAGACAAAGGAAAAACAGGTCAATTTTATTAGACCCCATGACTCAGGCAGTTGATTATCCTGAGAAAACACAGGACTTGGTGCTTTAGCAGAGGGTTTGCTTTTGTAATTGACTGCTGCCTCCTGCACTGTTGACCTTCACTAATTTGTAGTATTGTCTGTCATTCCTTATCTGCAGTCTAGTGGGGAGGTTCATATGTAAACATCAACATTGTTAAGGTCAGGGGGGACTGCATCTGTCTCTGTAGCCAGTTCATTTTAATTGCGTGCACAGCCAGGCTGCAGGCTTTAGAGCCACTTGGTTCTGCATATCTGTCCGAAAATCTGCAGCTTTTGTCAGACTGTCACTGTTTTAAAAATAATGAAATGAATAATGAAAGCAGCTACGGATCATTTAAAACTCTTGAGAGTGTCTCCTGGTGCAGTGCCTGAGCTGCCGCGGCAGTGCAGAAGGGTGGCATCCCCTGGGAATCGGCTCCTGTCAAACCCATAGGACACCCCAGTGTGCCCTGGGTGGTGATGTATCACAAAGGTCCTGTTGTGGTGGTTGCTGTGGGACTGTCTCCCTTTGGGGTGCCAGTGTAGGGGCTGAAATGGAGAAAAAACTGCCCAGAACTTTTATTCCAAAAGGTTGCATAAATAGTGTCATGGTGTATTTACCAGTGTTTCCCAATGTGTCTACACAAAGTGGAAAATGGTTTCAATGCCCTAGCAAGCTTCCAAATTTTTTAGAAAAATGTTTATTTACTCTTATTACCAATCCAGCATTTACATGTTTGCAATTTTTAAATACACTGTCAGCTTTGTTAGATACATGGGGGACATGTATTTAGCTGTAGGACCACTGTTGTTTCATACTTTCTATAACATCACATTTCTACTGCAGAATTCTTGTATATTTCCTCCTCTTGTCTTTTTATTACCTCTAAATAATTATGAAGTTCCAACTTCTGTTGTGATATATTCCATATCCTCATGTATTTTAGCACAAGCTATTTTTGGTAGTAACCAT
Organism: Erpornis zantholeuca; assembly: GCA_013400515.1. Taxonomy (NCBI): domain Eukaryota; kingdom Metazoa; phylum Chordata; class Aves; order Passeriformes; family Timaliidae; genus Erpornis; species Erpornis zantholeuca. Next base: position 60,889 of record VZTN01032290.1, read on the forward strand.
ATTAAATGTCCTTATTCTAAATTCATCTCTTTGCTCAACACAGCAAGCTTTCTTTTTCAGAAAATGATTCTTCTTCCTTTGAAGTTTCTTCCCTTCAGATGTTTGCATCCACTTACTTTCTTTTCCCCTTACTTCACCTTGGCTAAACTGGCATACGTGATAGTCTAAAGAATTTTTCTTAAATTTGTCCTCAGATTCATCCTCTAGCCGATTATACTGATACTGCTTAGCCTAAAGCTATTTTTTTTTTCAGTTGTCTAGCTAAATACCAGAAGTCTTGGTGCTATCACTTTGCTAGCAGATGACTGCTCCTTCTCTGCCCTGTAATGAAATGGAGGACCCATACACAAACTTTTACTTCCCTGCTCTATATTCTTGTGAGCTGTCCCATCACAATCTGCATTTAAGTATCAGTATTCGGAATTATTTTGTAGGCAGAGGTTCTAGTTTGACTTTTTTTTCTGGTTGATTTGCAATGTAATTTGTTTTTATCCCAAAGCTTCCTTGCTTTTGAAACAGTACATGTATGCATTCATAACCCCCATTGGCATTGTATCAGTCAGGAATAAAATTGACACATTTTCTTTCTGCTAAAGATTATTAATGAGAATACTAAATAAATGTGGTTTTTCAAACTGTGATTTGAGCCAGAAGTACAAAACCAAAGGGAATAGATGCTTCAAGGTCTGGTTGTGAAGCAGTCTTGAATGTATGGAAAGAAGATGAGTGCATTAATGAACAATCAGCAGTTTCACTTTGGCAAAAGTCAATGAAAGTGTTTTTAATGACAGTGACCTACCTGATCCTCCCTCCAGCATTGCTTCTTCCATATGATCATCAGAAAACAGTTCTAACACATACAGAATGCTGAGAAGCATTAAAACCCATCCTGCATGTCACGATGACTAATTGAAAGGAACAGCTTGATGAATTTTCTAGTTCAGTTGTCCGGCTTTTGCAGAGAAACTGCATTTCTAAAACATGGCAAGCTGCGACCAAAAAGTTGTTGCCTCTAGCAGTGGATCTTTGATCTGGCTCTGACTGATGTTGCATAGCTGTGAATTCCTCAAGGTGATGAAACATCAGTTCTGGGCTGTGTTACTTGCAGATCTGGATGATGGAAGCAGAAAAATTATCTATGTACATATTTAATCCTGCAACTGAGTTACATTGCATTTCCTTGAGCACACGCTCATGTTTATTCCTTGCATTGCTTTCTTCAGAACCATGCTGTTTGTGTGTTTGTGACCCCTAACAGTGATGGGCCTTCCTCAGTGTGACCAAGCGTCCCTCCTGCCTACCAAACGAGTATAGATGAAAGAAAGGAAACTAATTGGTGCCCTTGGGAGATGGCAGTAAAATACTGTCCTCCAGTGTGCCAAAGTTGTACATTGTGAGAGTGCTTAAAAAGAGCAAGCATTCCACTGTTCTCTGTGAGCTCAGGAGGTGGTGGCAAGATCACCAGTGAAGGATGTTGTAAATTCCTCATACAGCTAGTGGAGAGAAGGAAAATCCTCAAAAGGTTTGTGTCCTGACAGTCGTGTACAAATTGCTTGTACTTTCTTGGATGTTATTTTCCTACAACAGCCAGATATTTATCTCCCTGCCTTAGTAACATTACTCGAGTGATGCGGAGATTAAGAGTGAAAGGAAATGAAAGCAAGGTCAGCCCCCAAATGAAAAAGCATTCTGTTACAACAAGCCCTTTTTTTCCCAGGCAGAAGGGAAAGCTTTTTTCCTTTAAACTATGCTTCATCTTAGTGACAAATGACTGAAACATGGAGTCAAGCAGAGAGGGAGATGGATAATGGGGTTAGTTCAATTTGGCCTGTATTTACAAGTTTTGATCAAAAACTGGCTAAATGATTTGAGAGGAACTGATTTGTTATTTTGTTTTGTTAAATTTTTAAAAAATAGTAATTACAGTTTATAAGAACCTTATCACAATGCCCTAAACTTAAGAAATATTGTGACAGATCTGAATATAATATTAGTACAGTTTGTAAAGAAATAATACATTATTTATGAAGAATAATCAATAATAATTTCAAAGTGTTTTGCAAATAACTGTGGCTTATATGCAAACCTACACAGTGCATGGCATAGGCCAAAGGAGTATAACACCATCTTTGAAAATTACTTTGAAATTGCTGATAAACAAAATTGCCCTTATTGGATCATGGGGCAAAGGTGGCAGTAGTTAGGGGAAGAGCTCATGTGATGTTAGTGTGAGTAAGCGACATGCTCTTCTCAAAAAAACCTCCTAAGACCACTTACCTGATTCTTATCATGCTAATTTGTTGATTTCCCCATCTAATGTTGATTGTTGGTGCAGATTTTCCCATCTTTTCTTATTGTCTAGGATATTAGGAATTTCAGGAGAGAATATTAATATTTTAACAATCTTCATGTTTTTAAGCCAAGGATCCCAGCCTCTTTCACACAAACACTGATGCAGAGCATTGGATAAGTCAACTCCATAACTCAGGAAAGAAAAAAGCCACCACAACTGAAAATTTGAAGGGAGATCATGAGTGTGAAAGGGAAGCTTCAAATGTACAAGCACATTTTCTTGTAATGTGCTGTTTTTATGTAGGTGTTGTCTGGCTTGGCAGCAAGTCAATGTTGATATGGTACAATGAAATAGTGCTGCTTGTTTATAAACCCAGGGATTAAGTGTACTGCTCTGCTTCTCTGGCTTTCTCATCCATCAATAGAGGTTTTGATTAGAGCATGCAGCCATGGCCTTGCCTGAGGTATTTGCATTTTCTGCAGTGTGATATATTTCTTTTCACAATGCCAGGATACCTCAAGCTGCTGAAGACTTGTGTTGAGGAGACAGTAGATACTACTGATGGCTGTAGTTATATATGGAGTTGTACCTGTGACTTTCCACTCTCCATGAGCCTGTTTTTAACCAAGTATCATTCTTTCTTTAGGTCAAATGTTCAATCAAATGTTCAACTATGACTCGTGCCTTGTCCAACAGAGTCAAGTGGGTCTGATAAGTAGGGAGATCAGTTATCATGTTCTCAGTTTCTGTTGACTTTTGTAGTATGAGGGTACCTTGAATATAATATCTTGGAAGTCCAGGACAGTTTTGGTTTTGTTTTTTTTTTCCTGTTTACTCCAGTTTTATGAGTAGAATCCTACAATTTTAGTTTAAGTCTGAGTTAGCAATGTAAAATACCTGTATTTATCATAAGCATTTTCTCTGTAGCTCAGTTTGGGTGTTTCACCAGATAGATAGGTAGATGCAGCAACCTTACAAACTCCTGTTCAAAGAGACCCCAAATCCTTTTCATTTCCATCCACTTCAGGGTCACAGTTCTGTGTAAACAAGATGCATAATTTCAAAGGCTCCAGCTTTTCTGCTGTAATGCACTGGTCACCCAAAGACATTCACTTCATTCTTACCACCTGTCTCCAGACTCAGAATGACTATGGTATGTTGGCTTACCTGGAAGCTGAGGTCATGATAGTAATAAAATGAAAAAATATGTATGTAAATGTCCTTCTCTTCCTCACCACAAACCTGTATTTGACCTGTGTTATTAAATGACCAGTTTTACCCCATCCTGTTGGTAAAATCACCAATGATTTGTCCTTTTATCTCCTCGACCTTCCCCATGAAGGCCAGACTTGAGAGGACGTGGCAGATCTTTGCAGAACACAGATCCCCCCTAGTTCAGTACTGACATCTTGTTGCACATCTGCAGTACCTGTCTCAGCCTCCACTGGACCTGTCACTTTCCTTCTGTGTTGCATCCAAGTTCCTACCCTTCTCCTCTGCATTCAAAGTGCAGAGATCGAGGCTGAAAACACAGTGTTGTTTTTCAGTCTGCGCTATCGGTGTTAGCAGCTAGGAAAGTACCTGCTTGGATCAGGATGAGAGTGCACTTAAAGGAGAAGCTGTTCCCTCTGTTTGCAGGGTTGAGGAAGGCAGATTGGGAAACCAGCCTGGTGCATTGCAGTAGGGTTGCTTAGCCAGGAGGTGGCAGCTGAAGCACTCCTTGGCACTTGGAGCAAAGAGCAGCAGTGAGAGCGAAAACCAGCCCGTAAATAGCACAGATCCTGCCTCTCTGCATGGGAAAATGCTGTACTTCATTAACGCTGTGCTAAACAGAAAAGCCCTAATGGATGTGTGTTTTTATCCAATCACTTCAGGCAACCCTCCCAGCCTTTGCATTAATTCTGGGTATGGTTGTGTGGTGGCATTCACAATTAATTCAAAGCTTGGAAAAAAGTGCTTTGCCGTTTCATGGCTGCGTCTTTTTCTGACTGACTTGAAAATTGCTAGATAAACTCTGATATTTGAAGGGGGGAGAGTCTGTTTTAATTTCTTTGGTTCTTTCCAGAGTCTAATGTCCAGATTTTTTGCACTTGGAGTGCTATGAGTAGTCAGAATATAATGTTCCAAATGGCAGTGATTTTAGTGTTGCCAATTGGGTTTAAGTGGTGTCAACACAGCTTCCGCCTGACCAAAAATCTAATCTATATATAAATAAATAGGCCCAAAATGTCTGTTAAGTTTGCAAGGTAACACAATTAAGGAGCAATCAAAACACAGCTCCCCAGGTAGCCCCTGGCTATTTTATCCCTTGCTGAGCAGAACCTTCATATTAGAGGGTGTTGTCAACCAGCCAGTTAATCTTACAGAGGAGATGGCTCTTTCAGATGCTTGGGCTAAGTGGTTAGCAAACAACAAGCTACAGCTGGCCTCACTTCTGTTTATGGAAAGAAATTACACAGACAGCTTGAATCATAGGTGTTTAAAACATTTTTCATTCTTACTAAGATGCAACAGCTACCTGAGGATTCCTGGTTTTGAGTAAATGTTCGGAGCAGCCAGTCCTTGAACTGTACAGTTTTTAAAATGGCAGATTTTAGAACAAGTGAAAAATAGGCTTTTATTCCCTATTAAACTCAAAGTGACCAAAACCAAACAACCAATCCAAGAAAGAAAAACTCCCAAATAAACAAGCAACATACCCCTCCAAAAAACCAAACTAAAAACAGCAAAACCCTCCCCCCCAACCCCAGCCAAAAAATAACCAACCAAAAACCAAACACCAAACCAAACAAACCCAGTCCTGCTCTCTGATGTGGAATCTGTGCTTCTCCACTGATATCCTTCTCCACTGAAGGATATCACACTGCTTATAGGGTAAAGAACTTTTGTCCTGTGAGGTCCTGAGCACTTGCAGCTTCTGGGCTTGTCCCTGTACACAGACTGAAGCTGTGCTTAAATCTTTTATATGTTGGAGTACTCTTTCTCAGGTACTTGCATTTTGGTGACACACATGTGCTACCTCATTGTATAGGATTATAAATCCACTTTAATGGATGCAACAACAGCAAAGCACACTTGGAGAGTTCTAGCACACAGTCAGGCACTTTTCAACAGCAAAGTCCTGGAGGTGACCGCAGGAGTGTTTCAGTTCTTAAACAACAAGGTGGATGCATAGCAAATGTTACTCACTCCACACTATGTTTCGTAGTCAGCATATTTTTTGAAGTATTTTTCTACTTGGTGAATACTGGTAGCAGAAAAAATGCTTTTATGTTTGACAGAAACATCTGTTAAAGATGTACAGAACAGCATGTGTAATACCTGGAACACGACCAGGTGCAAATTCATGGAACTTGCCTTCAGTATATCTTTCTTTGAAGAGTTCTCCCCTCCACTAAGCTCATTCCTTGTTTATTCCACTTTCCAGTCTAATCAGAAAAAGCCCAGAAAAGTCTCCTCCGAACCACCCCTCCTTGTCCTTTAGCCTAGTTGAGAATGCCCTGGCAGGATGAGGCTTCAGTGCAGCACCCATCAGCTGTGCTTTGTGCAGAAGCTGATTTCCCATTTGGGAAAGAGACAAATCTGCACCGATCCTTACATTCCCTGCAGTCTGCTCTGTAAGTGGGATTGGAATGTGCATCACGGACTTTCCTGGGGGTGAGCTGTCTCTCCAAGGCAATAGTTCTAAACAGCTCGAGACTGTCCCTTTCAGTGCTGTCGCAGCATTTGGTGCCCAGCAAAAGTCACAGGAGTGAAACAAGGACGTCACCTGGGGGCACTATTGTAGCCAGATACTCGTGTCTCATGTCATTTGCATTTGAAAGTATATAGAAGCAGAATATATTTCTGGTAAAGCTGCTCTTTATCAGAAGATTTCTTTTAGCTCGACTACTGGTTGTAATTTTAAATGATCTGTGCCACTGAGTGGAAAAACAACAGCAAAAATAAAGAAACTTAATTTCCTAGGTTGCTTACTGTTGAAGTTTAGTTTACTTTTTTTGATGAGCCAAACCTTATTTTATCCTAAAAAATTTCCTTCAAAACAGTAACCAGTTCCATGAGAGTTCTGCCAAAGCAAATATTCACAGAAATTTATCTTGTGAGATAAACAGATGTTCCATACACTTTGTTTCTAAGTATGCTTTCTATGGCAAAAGTCTGTACCCAAGATGAATCTCCAATAGCCATGCCTTGTTCCAAGAGACAAAAAATGCTTTGAGACCATCTTTTGCACTCATTTCTGGAGCTAAGCCTTACACCACACAGATATACCTCTCTTTGGTTTTATTTTGTAGTAGGTAAGGGAAAATAACAGAGTAGAAAAACAGTTTTGCTTATGTTTTTGACATCAGATGTGCTGTGTTAAAGTTGTAATGAAACAGTAAATAGGTAAATTAAAACTGTTAACAAGACAGAAATCATGCTGTTTGTGATATCCCATATGCTGAGACTATTGTGAGAGTCACTGGAAATTGTGTCACTGATACATTATATATATCTTACATTTGGAAAAGCCACATAATTGTCAATAAAGTGTACCTATGCAAAATTCTCATCCTCTTTTCTTCTCTAGTTGTAAAAGGTCCATCTCAACAATGAAAATGTACCAAATGGTATGTCACAGAAAACTACTTTGAAAAGGAAGGCACTGAAAGTGTTAACTAGATAGGGACATCCACTGTTCCTGCAAGCAATTTTGCCATTCTGCAAAGAATGACTTTAAGAGTGTTAAGATTAGTGAGTAAATTTTTCCTGCATGACTTATTACTTGTGGCCTTTTGTAGTATCCCTTCAGCAACTGCTGCATGACATGACCTTTTCAGCATATTTATCAGATTATGGATGATGCAGAGTTATAAATGGGTTTGCTGGGGGAGAAATGACCAATTCCAGGGGACTGTTCCGAAATCAAGATTTGATACAGGTGCTTTGGAACACATCTGGTATTTGAGCAGTGTAGTTTACTTGAGGGATATGCTGACTTGTTACAGTGGTTTTCTGATACTCCCCTGTGACATTTCTGTCATGTATCTATGAAGCTTCAGATATTACAGTATACTTTCATATCATTAAAGTCAGTGAGAAAACTTCTGTTAATTTCAATTATACAAGGCCAAGACCTGGGTACCCGAGTGACTTGCTGCACTGATCTAGCATTCTGCTTTTTACCCTTTAAGGATCAGTCACAAAACAAAAACCAAAACAAAAANCTGTTTTACTGCATTAATTCATTTACATAGAAGCTAACAATATGTCTGTGTGAGCTAATGTATTGCAGTCTTGACACTGATTGGCAGGTTTTACACTCCCAGATTTTACATTCTCTCTCCAAACTTTCAGCTATTTCCCTGGCAGATATGAATAAGCAAAGAAGGATTGCTAACTATGGGCAGATTGGGATGAGACAGGATGATGTCATGATCCAGTACTTGTGATATTGGAAGTAAGAATAAGATATTTAATCATTCACCTCACTTTAACCTCTAATTTCTAATAGAACAAAGTTTGTATATGGTGTCACTGACTTAAGTGCTGCTTTTTGAACCTGTTTTATAGAGTTTTTTGGATAAATGTGATACATTTCTGATAAAGTGTATTTTTTTCTCATTTTCTGTTTTATGACTACCCTGCAGGACTTCAGGTTTCCACTGTGACTCAGTTAGTGTCATTAGCACCTGTTTTAGAGCCTGGAGCTCGTCCAGGGCAGAATTTTATTTCACAGCAGGTGCTTCATCACATGCCTGTGAAATCTGGGATGTCAACAGTGAAGAAATTCTCATTGTGTGCTTTCCTAAAGCTTTGACTTTGCCATTTGTGTAGATAACTCTCCTCTTTACTCACTGACTTGAAATCACTCATCTCAGAGATCTGTTCAGGCTCTTCCTGACCGATAAGATGGTCCCTCAGCTGAGGCCTGCTCCTGCTTGGTGCTGGGACTTGTTCTTCTGGGAAATAAGACCTCTAAGAAATTAAGTGAGGTTCCTTTGAGATGCACAGGCTGGGAATCCACTGACTCAATTCTACTCTAGGTCTAGCTTTTGCTCATGTTGGTCTCTGCTGACTGATGTCACCTGTGGCTGGCTCACTGCTTACAGAAGGGAATTCCCAGTTTTTGTTGGCTCCTTCTACATCATAAATGGATGTAAAAATGAGCAAACCTGCTTTTGTTTTCTTTTGTTTCGTTTTGTTTATACTGTCTGCCAGTGACATGAAAAGCAGCAGACCTGACATGAGTTTGTGTTCTGTTGTCCAAAACACCTGAAACTCAGTTTACAAGAGAAGTTCAAGTGAAAAAAATCCATGAATACCTGACAAATTTCTGGCTTTGTGAGGTGAAGCCCACAGAGAAGTAGTCATACATTACTGAAAATGTATAAAATGACCCAGTACACCACAGGATGTGTTTAAAGAATGACTTCTGGTAAACTTTTATGGAAAATTCATCTACTAGTCCAGAACTGCTCTGGTTCTGAGGTCACTTTCAAACGTATTGCCAGAAGTAGCAGATTTGAAAGCAGACATCTGATTCAAACATTTTACAACTCATAAATGGAGCTATCTCCTTGAGAAGAAAATAATTTCCACAGGGACTAGAGACTTGCCATAGCTTGTGGTGTTATTTGTATTGTGACAGTGCTGGGATGCTTGACAGTCTTTGCCTCTTCCCTGTTTAAGTGATGCATACAGAACAGTGAATTCTGCAGCAACCATCAACACTCTCACTGGATAGACAGTGATAGACACACAACAGAAGTCTAGGAGGTTACATCCAGTTTAAATCCCCAAAATTACAAACTTTTTGGGAACCTGTACTCTAGTTAATCTCGTGGTGAGGTGTCCTACCCTCTTTCTCCACCTTTTCTTATGCTGAAATGAATTCTGCTGTCCTAGTAGATGCTGATCTGGACTGCTGACAGAAACGCTGCTGAAGTTGTGAAGAGAGTTGGGGATGCTGGGGAAGGACTAGAAGAAGAGAGGAGGTTGTATCATACTCTGCTGAAGTGTAGAGGTCAATTTAAGGACAAAGACTACAGAAAGACACAGAAACAGATAAAGCAAGTTGATCTTTCCATTTCCAACATGGTGGCAAGAACAGATTCAAAAAGGACTATTAAAAAACCCCAAGAGCAAATGACTCTGCTATTTTTAAAATTTATCTTTTCCCTTAGTTTTCATTTGTGTTTTTTCTCCTTTTTCATTCACTTTTGTTCAGAACTATGTGAATACGTCCACAAGTTTTGGATTTTGGCTTTCTAATCCTTAAAAATCTATCTCTCACCTAAGAATTAACTACTCAATGAATTCTCTTTAAAGAAATCCACAAGTATATGCAGGACTGTAAAAAAAATTCCAGAAGAAAAATATTTCAATGGGATAAAATGTTCTACTCTCTAGATCATGTTATATAGCAAAGGAAATTAAACACTTGGACAAACTTCAGAATTTATACTGAATTTATGTATTTTATGATACCTTAGCACTTTGTTACGTGGTTTTAATTTATTTCTTGTATATCACACACATATAGAATGAATTCATAGAATATCCTGAGTTAGAGGGGACCCACAAGGATAACTGAATCCAGCTCCTGGTTCTAGAGGGGACAGTCCCAAGAGTCACACCATGTGCTTGAGAGCATTGTCCAAATGCTTCTTGAACTCTCTCAGGCTGGTGCTGTGACCACTGCCCTGGGGACCCTATTCCCTCTGGGTGAAAAACCTTTTCCTAGTATCCAAACTAAACTTCTCCTGGCACAATTTTAGGCTGTTCCATGGGGTCCTGTCACTGTCACCACAGAGCAGAGATCAGTGCCTGCCCCTCCTCTTCCCCTCACGAGGAAGCTGTAACTGCACTAAGGTCTCCCCTCAGTCTTCCCCAGGCTGAACAGACCAAGTGCCCTCAGCCACTCCTCACACAGCTTCCCCTCAAGGCCCTTCACCATCCTTGGGCCCTCCTTTGGACACTCTCTAACAGCTCAATCTCTTTTCTGTGTTGTGGCACCCAGAACTGCCCCCAGCACTGGAGGTGAGGCTGCCCCAGTGCAGAGCAGAGCAGGACAATCCCCTCCCTTGCCTGGCTGGGGATGCTGTCCCTGATGCCCCCCAGGACAGGGATGTCCCTCCTGGCTGCCAGGGCACTGCTGGCTCATGTTCAACTTGTCATTGACCAGGACACCAGGTCCCTTTCCATGCAGTTTCAACTCTTTTAAAATAAAGAGCGCCACTCCTTCAAGGAATTTGAAAAGTGATATTATACTTATTCCCTAACCAGAAAAAATTGCAAATCATGGTAGATTGAAAAACATGCCTGAGAGCAGCTGTCAGAGTGGTCAGATGCAAATTTTCAACTAGCTTTTCCCCCTTCCCGTGAGACTGAGAAAGGGGAAACAAAATGAATATAAATTACGTGTTCAGTTGGAAACAAATGGCTTAACTGTGGACAGAGTACCTGTCAAAAAACCTCATGCTTTTTCCATACCCTAAAGCTTCAAAGAAAAATATGCAACTGGGACCTCTGTATATGTAGATGAAGCAGAAAATGTGATAAGTAATGAAATTACTTATCTATCCTGCTATGTTTAGTGTCAATATGATCATTGGAATTTATATTGAAATGTTTTTGACTTTTTCTGGTTTTATCCTGTTGTTAACAAGAATAATTTGTGATTTATACTTTTAAAGGCAATGCAAAGAATGGAAAAGAAAAAGAATATAACTGAGTTTGATAGGCTTGTGGCTATGGCTTCTGATGGGTAGAGAAGCCTATATTCTATTGTTTTGTTTAAACATGGAGAAACCACAGCATAATAATTTCTGTGATTTTGTGCAGGTATTTTGAGGAATGTTAGGAGACTGAATGGCTCATAGTTGCAACTTTACAGTCTGTTCCAGTGAAGCTCCAGTTCAGCTTCAGGAATGAGGCAGTAGAGCTCAATTTAATTGAGCAGTTGAGTGACTTTCTATTTGAAAAAGGGTTTTGCCAGCATCAGTCCCTTTGATCTAAGACAACATCCAATCCAAACAGTTTCCAGGTGCCTGAGGATTCTCTTGTATGTAATAGGACTACTGATGGTTGTACTGCTAGGTACCTCTGTCTGCTTTATATTTTTTACTTAAAATACAGGAATCCTGAGCAGTTCAAGCACTTCACAAACACAAAATGAGCAAGACCTTAATTTCCCCAGTCACAGATACTGCATTACTTGTACACTGATAGAAAGCTGCCATCCTTTTCCCACAGGGGAGAAGATATCAGGCAGATATGAAGGATCTTCACCAAAGTGTATGGTACCAAATTTGGGTCACAAAATTCTAAATTTTGTGTCTCCCTGCTGCTACTTAGCACTTGCACTTTTGAAGGGCTGGTGCTCAGTGTTACACCTGCAGTTGGTGTGTGCTGCAGAATGCTCCAGACTTTACACCTACGTCACAATGAGGAACAGACAGCAAAGCTTAGCCCAAGCCAGTGGTTGCTGTTTTCTCATGCAGAGCCCTGAGAGAGTCTGAGCACAGAACAACTAATTGACAAAGTGCTTTGCTGACCTTAATACAAGTTCTTTCCCATGGGCAACTTTGCTTTTTTAAAAGTAGTACCTAAATTCTGTCTGAAAATTTTCATGGGGGCTAGTTCTTGGTGTGGTAACATTTAAAATGGTGCATGAGAGCAAAGTTCTGTTTGTTTTATTTCCTGGCATATCCCTGTGGGAATTGCTCTGAATGCAGATCATTATACAAAGCCAAATTTTCCTGCCCCTGCTGAAACTCTTTGGTGGGCTGTGTCTAGAATTCATTGTGAATACTGCCTTGTCCCCTTTATACCACTCTTTCTTTACTGTCTTGTTGGGCTTGATAACCTTTTTCATTCTTAATGTAACCTAGAGAGAAACAATGATTTCTGTCTTTGCACTCCTAAAAAACAATTTCTGATCTTTTCACCATAAATGTGAGGAAGTGGAACAGCAGCATATGAAACCCTTCATGGGCTAGATCTTGACAGATAATATTATCTTTCAGGAAGAAATGAGTGTGCTCACTACCATAATGTGCTGCTGTCTCTGCCCCAAATTCTATTTTTGTTTCTGTTCTCCTTAGCAGAAGAGAAAAATAATAAAACATCTTACTCTTTTTTTTTTTCTTCCTTTTTTGGTTCTTTTTTTGTTATTTGAGATATTTTCTAGCCTAACTCCAAAGAGCAGGCTGCAAGTAGATGTGAGGTCTTTGTCGAACAGCACCTGCTGATCTTCTGTGAGGCAGCTTTGCCTGTCCTGAATCTGCTAGCTCTCTTGGCAGTGCTGCACTATTCCTGCCAGGTGAGAAGTGGACTGTTTGAAAGTACACTTGTTTTTATTTTGTTTAACTCTTGAGTTTTCTTGGTTAAGCTTGACTCAGAGATTATTTTTGTTAGAAACCTGAATCATGGTTGAATTCTACTGTCTGAAGCACCAAGGGGTTGTCCCTGACTGAGCCCTGGCCACAGAGGAGATGGGAGCAGTGCACCTGGGGACACTACTGCTGGCTGCAGAGTGGAAAGGGAAGGGGGTGTGGTGGAAGATGTCACTGCTCAAACACAGCAGTGCTCACTGTGTTGGTGCCTTGCAGTCAGTCTACCAGAGCTCCCACTTGGCTTGGGCAAGATGGCTGGCTCTATCCTCAAAGTGCCAAATAGCAATTACTGTCAACTCTTTTTTGTTTTCACAGGAGTGAAAGTGTTTGGAGTGATAAGAGATACCTTCCCACAGATAGATCATGAGGAGTCACAGGCACATCTACCCCCACCCCCTTCACAGAATCAGAGAATGGGTCAGGCTGGGAAGGACCAAACAGGGTCATCTGCTCCAGCCACTCTGCTCAAACAGCATCAAAGCAGACCACTTGGCACAGCATTGGGTCCAGAGGGTTCTTGGATTTCCCCAGAGAGAGAGACCCCACAGCTCTCTGGGCAGCCTGTTCCACTGGTTGCTGGCTCTCACAAGTAAAGTCTTTGAAGTGTCCCATGAGCACTAATGGGCCAAAGGCCACTAAACTCCTCTTCAGTTAGGCAAAGTTCATGTCCTTGCAAAAGTGGTTTAATATTCTTGGCCTAGCTAAGTTCCAGGAGTTGTGATAATGTTATGATCATACAAGATGAAAACCACAAGAAAAAAAAAGGAGAAGAATTTTTGTGCAAAATCAGATAACTAGAGACAAATTTCAGTTAGAAGGTGTTTGGCTTTTTATCCACAAGGGAATGAATAGCATAAATTGCATCTAATTTTTTTTTCCCCATAAGGATAGTCATTGAATTTTAGCATCAGATAACACCCTATTATATGCTCTAAGGAAATTTTTTCTTCCAGTACCAAAGTAATGATTTCATTAGAATTGCGTTTTATTCCGGAATACATTAGTTCATTATCAAGTATTTTCTTGGTTTGTGCATTCTAAAAGTACTCTTTCTCTAGAATGTTTCTTTTCAGATTCAGGGAAGTTTTTGAAAAGCTTTGTGCTAAAGATGCTCTCTTTTACTTCTTTAATATGTCCCTATTCTTCCCTGTACTCTAGCTAGCAGTGTCTCCTGGGGAGGCCACAGTGGGCAATGGAATCTCTTGTAGTCAAATACATGGAAACCACTACTGCTGTGGTAAATGTAGAAAAGAAAGATAAAGTAATTTTTTTCCTTTTTTTTTTCCCATTTCCCAGGAAATGATAAATAGTTGCTCCAGGGGTAGCAAAGCCAGGCACAACAGAACAGGAATTTTGTTTTTGTTGGTAATGGAAAAGGACCCAGGAGGCTTGGAGGCTTTGGGATGTTTCTTTGAGCAGAGGATGCAATTACATTAAGGCAGGACTTCATCAGCAGTCCACGATGTAGAGACAGATATGTGAGAAAAAGTAGAGCTAAATACCCTAAAACTTACCTTTAACTGAAATTCTACTACTTCTACTTCTTAACCAAGGTGGTTATAATATTTATCGACTCCGTGTATTGAATTAGTCTCTATGAATTTCAGTTATGCTTCATAATATCTTACAATTTGTCCTTAAATTCACAGAATGAATTTGTTGTTTTGTCCATACATTTGTCTACACTTGCTTTCTTTCACTGAAATTTTGCAGGTCAATGTAACAACTGTAAGATACCTGCAAGTAAATAAAAAGTAATAAAATACACCAGCTGTTAAGGATCTTTAACAGCTGGGCCAAAGTGTGATCAGGAAAAGTAACTGACTT
>VZTN01032294.1:5192-36126 GCA_013400515.1 Erpornis zantholeuca
GTCCCTACCCAAGGAATGAGTTTTAAGGTCCCTTCCAACCCAAACCCATGATTGTAAATTACACTCAATATGTGTAACAACATCTCTCCTTGCCATTCATCCACAAATTCAACAAAACCAGAGATCGCCTTCTGTGAAAAAAATATTCCAAATAACAAGATGTGAGTGTGTACAGGAATAAGAGATTTATTTACAGCTAACACTCTACCTTATCACAAACCAAGGAATTCCAGGATTCTGCACCTGATGGCAAATAAAACCCCCTCCAACTAAGCCCATTCTGCCTTAATACCTTGGTTCATATTAGGCAGAAATACAGACTACAAAGTCTTCTCCCTTAAACAACCACCCCTGTGGTACCAACACAGCTCAGAGCACATTATTCTGCTCAGGCTGGGGCAGCTGAATCACTGTTCCAGCCTGGAGGAGGGACTGTCTCTTCCCAGACAAGCTCCCAGTGAATATCAGTGCTGACAGGAGCAGCTTGTTGCACCAGCTGCCATGCTACATTTAGATTAATAAATGTGTTTAACTACACAGAGAAGAAACAAAATTATGTCACGTCCACCACAGACCTGCTCATCTAAGCATCCACAAAATGAATCTTTTCCATTTACCTCCTCACAGGGACACCCTGCAACCCCAGCATCCAGCCACACTCACGAGGAGATTGAGCTCTGGTCCTTAATGAAATTAGCGCAGATAATTTGGCATTTTCCCTGGACTAAAGGTTCTGTTTTCACCTCTGCAACCAGCAGGGTCTGCCTAATGATGCAGCAGCATCATGTGAGCTGCACCAGCTCCTTCTCAAGGTGGTAACCTGAGGACAGAACGTGTCAAATGAGCTCTGGTGGGGTCCAGCCACAGGTTTCCTACTAAAGAATGTGCATTCAAAAGGCAAAACCACATCCCCACTGAGACCTTCTCTTCTTAGTTTCTACTTTAAAGCGTGGATGGTCAAAAAATACTTCTCCTTATTCATCTTATTTTTGAAAAGGCACCACTGTATCCCTAATGGGAAGGGATGTAAAAAAAAACCACCCCAAAAGCCAAACAGCACACAAATATCACAGATGAAGGTGCTGACAGAAAGTGCCAGCATGGCTTGTGAGAGCTTGGCAGACTTTCCTTCTGAAAGCTCTCCCTACAACATATGGGATGTTCCTCACTGATAAGTTTTAAGTTGTTATTTAAAAAAAAAAGGAAAAAAAAAAGATACTTCAATCTAAAAATGATGCTTTAATTTGCAAGTTTGGTACAGAATGCATAATTTATGCCAATAATTAGCACTTTAAAAAGCTACACAATGCTGTCTGGCATTTCTTGAGGATTTACTGAATAAAGTCTTGTGTCCCTTTTTGAGAAAATATTTCATATGCTGGGCTGCCAGTTAGAGCAGGACTTATGGAATGAACATCTCTGCACTCTGACCTGAGCTGAAGTTAATCCACCCTGGATCTATGGAAAATTGAGGGGGGAGTAAGATAAAGCAGAAAAATTTAATGTTTCCAAGGCCGAAGTTTTATTTCTGTTAAAAATTTCTGTTAAAAAGCAGCTTAGATTGAGGCTATTTGCATTCTCAGCGTAATTCCATCCCACAAAAATCGAAGTTTTTACATTTATTTTGGTGACTAACTTTGAACCAAGGGCTGTGGATCCTTTTTCTCTCTGCTGGCTCTGAAACAACACAAACACAGAGCAGAGAAGTGGCAGGGAAAGAGGGTTGGGAGCTGGTGCTTTGAGGTGACAAATGACACACAAGTGACAAGGAAAGGTTCACCCTGGCATGCCAGAGGGCACTGGAGTGGAACAAGAGCTGAGGGGACACAAGAGGCTGATGACAACACATCAGAGCACACAAGCACTGACCTACAGTGGCACTCTGGAGGCAAAGGGAGGGTGACAAAGCTCCCACCACAGAACCCCAGCTCTTCTCACTGGAGCCACTGCATTTGTCAGTGTTTCTGTCAGCTCTGGAGCTATTTGGGACACACCTACTGAAGGATTTGTGCAACAGAGATCTGTAATGAACACCTTTTTAGCCTCTTAGTGGCATTCCTCAGTGCCACCTTGCCCCCCACAAAGCTGCCATCGGGACTTTACAATTTTTCTAAGATTCAAAACCATCTTTTCAGCTGCACAGAATTGCTTTGGGTTGCAAGGGACTTAAAAGATCATGAAGTTCCAACCCCTGGCATGAGCAAGGATGCCACTCACTACCCCAGGTTGCTCAGGGCCTTGAACATTTCCAGGAATGGAGCAGCCACAGCTCTGAGAAGCATCATTCCCAAGAGCCATCTGCAAGCCACCCTTCACAAAAGACACTCAGTGAAGAGATTTCACAGCCTTTTGATCACATTTGGCTTTTCAGGCAGGCTCTGTGCACAGAGCAGTCCCAGGAGCAGTCCCACAGCATTAGCTTCATGAAGGGCTTCTGTCCTGTTAGGAATGACAACATTCCTGTATCTCCCCAATCCCCCCTCTTTTACAGGATGCTGTTGCCTTTCCCTGGTCTTAAAATTAAAACCAAAACATGATTTATGGGGAAAAGGGGGTTTTACCTCAGTATTTATTTCAGGATCCTTGGGTGCAGCACTTGGTCCAGGTGGAATGCCCCAAAAATGCATGCACTTACAGGCCTTGCAAAATTAACATATTTATCAAAGATTCCCCAATGAGAGGCTGGAGTGAACTCCTCGTTCTGAGGAAGTTTCTTCTTGGATGAGCTTATTTTAGTCTACAAAAATATGTTTTGGAGAGGACTTTGGAGCTTCCAGACTGTTTGCTCTCCTGGTTTAACAGTGCCATGGGGCTGAGCTGAGTTACCAGACTTGGGAAGTTACAAGTGTGTGAGCTAAAAGCACTGAGAATACATCAAACTATAAAAGGGTATATAAGAGGGGTAGAAAATAAAAAGCAAAAAATCATTCTGGCATCAATGCAGTTTGCTTGCCCACTATCCCAGCAGCTCTGAGAGATTCCACTCTGAGATTATCTTTCCTATACTGCTTAATCAAAAATTTTCTGCTCAGTTACTCACTTCCTGGTTGTTACTCACTTAATTCACCCAGGTACCACTTAGGAACAACATTCCTCTCAAGTCTGACCAAAAGTAAAACCTCTCCCTGCTCAGGAAAGCCACAGACCACAGGAGCCAGGATTTCACACAAAATCCTTCAGGCTGGAAAAGACCTCCAAGGTCAATGAGTCCAACCTGTGCCCAAACCCCACCTTGTCCCCAGCCCAGAGCTCTGAGTGCCACATCCAGGGATGGGGATGCTCCCTGGGCAGCATCCTCCAATGCTTAACAAGCCTTTCCATGGAGAAATTCCTGCTGATGTCCAATCTGATCCTCCCCTGGTGCAGCTCGGGGCTGTGTCCTCTCCAAAAGCCACAAGCACTGCTGATAAAATCAGAATAAACCTTTGCTCCTCTGGATTACAGCTGCTTTCCCCAAGTCCACACATCCCAATTAACACAAAAAAAACCAGTGCACCCACAACTCAAAGATCCATGACTCAGGGGAAGAGAAGAAGGAAACAGGGAAAGATGGAGCCCAAACCAAAGGCTCTGCTGTCACAACAACAGCCTCACGTCGAGGCTACTCCAAACCCATCCCAAAGCACTCACATGGCTGTGTTTTTGATGATCCTTCCTTGGTCCATTTTCTGCCCAATCCCATGCACAACAAACACAATGTGACTAGTCTGTGGTGGCTTGTCTTCTAACGTGGCTTCTTCTACATAGCCTCTATGTAGCCTCGTGCCACTACTTGAAGCTGCAGAAAGAACATGATCCCAGCATCAGTGACATTCTGCCAAGCCCAGTGCTCTCATCTGCTGACAGAAGCTCGGTTTTTCTCAGGCCAGCACATTGGAAAAAATCAGATTATATAATATATAATCACAAAATTAAAGGATTAGCGCCTATTTTTAAATATAGGCACTTTTAAACCCCTGAAAGATTTGGGTGGCCAGGTGATGAGATCAGCACCCATTTCCACTGCAAAGGGAGCTCATTTCAGGTATGTTTTGAAGAACAGCTCTTCAGAAAACAGTTGTGTAACTGTGCACCCACTTTTACAACACAACACCCTTCCCCTGGGTGCCTCAGTCATTAAAACTCCTTCTGTCTCCACCTCACTCTCACAGGATCATGGGAATGACCTGGCCACAGAAGTGATTAAATGTTGTCACTTTATCCACCCCAATTAAAGAGAGCTGGTTGAAAACCTCCACGATTTTTAATTTTGAGGGGAAAACTTGCTTTATTTTGAGCTGATCCAAGCTCAAATTCCCCACCTCGTCCTTCAGCTCAGTGGCCAAATTAAAAATCAGTTCCCCAGGGTAAATGTGGGCATTTTCTCCCTGCTGGATGGGCTGACAGTCCCACAGGCACAATGTGCCTCCATCCCCCTCTAGTGACCTGCAGGGACCACACCAGGCACCAGTGCTGGCCTCAAAAACTAGAATTTAACAACTTATTTTGGTTTCAAAGAGGAGGAAAGCACCCCAAACCCACAAAGGGCATTTTTTTACCCCCAGACAGGTTTTGTTTACCAAGTGAGCTCCTCTTTGATATTTCTCCCCCACAAATTGTTTAGGGCAGATCTTATTATTTATTACACATTATCCTAATGGTGTTCTGGATAAATGACTTCATTGCTTCTGGAACTGAAGCACTGAGTGATATTATTCTTTTAGGAAACATTAATTAAGTACCCACCCAGGGGCCCCAGGGGTAAGAGGGCATTAATTACAGAGTGGAGGGATGGAGATTAAAGTCAGACTTATTACCTCACCTTGTCTTTTCAAGGAACAAACCAGATGTGTAGGTTCTTTTTTTGGTGTCCTGCAGAGGATAAATTCCCACTATTG
The DNA here is from genome assembly GCA_013400515.1 of Erpornis zantholeuca. Classification (NCBI taxonomy): domain Eukaryota; kingdom Metazoa; phylum Chordata; class Aves; order Passeriformes; family Timaliidae; genus Erpornis; species Erpornis zantholeuca. Next base: position 10,070 of record VZTN01032294.1, read on the forward strand.
CCCATTTTGAATCCATAAGGATTCAAAAATGGCAATAATCTGATTTTTTTTCCTTGAGAGACACCACCTTCTCTTCCAACCACCTCAGCTTTGCTGCCTGACTGGGAGTTTTGAGCTTAAACGAGCCTGAATTCCTACTGGAAATAATTTGTGTCTAAATGCCCTTTCCTGTCAGTTCAAACTTCTGTTTCATGAACAGAAGAAAAGGCTGGATGGAGGTGAGGAGAGGGAAGGTATGGTCATGTATTTAAGGAGTGCATCAGAGTATGTAAGCACCCAGCAGTAAAATTAAGGTTGCAAAAGGAACTGTAATATTTATATTATTACAGTAATAATTCTAATTTTACAGTACTTTCTGGACTCTGCCACTCTAATAGTTTTATATATTTGCCTTCTAGTGCTAACTGCTGCATCCAAACCCACCAAAAATATGGGATAAAATTAAAACATAACAAATCAAACACATAATAGAAATAAAAAATATTTATATCTAGTTACAATTACATACACAACCTAAGGACTCTGAATACTCATACAAAGCAAAAAATGCAATAGCCAAAGTGGGGTAAAAAACACATTAAAACTTGAACTACCCTTCTGGAGTTAGAGCAACAAACATAAAATGCTGGCATTTACAACATTCTTCACAAACTCTGGGAGAGATTACCTTTGGAAAACCCCAGCTTTTGTGTAACAGTCCTTGCAATTTTGGATGTCGTGGCATCACTGTACAGATACACTTCATCCACACTGTGCCAGTCCACATGGGTGCGGCTCAGCTTTAGACTATGAATAGCTGCAGCAAAAAGGAACAACATTGAATTTAGGTGGGGAAGAGAGGGGAAAAAAAAAAAGCCTCTAAACACACAAAGAGAGAGAGAGAGAAAGGGGTGATTCACACACCTAAATTTGTGTTATTTCTTACCTTGAGAAATTTTTTTGCAGCTGGGATTAACCTGAGCAGGACAAGCAGCAGCTCAGGGAACCACACGTGAGGATATTTCACGTCGCTCCCCTCCCACCCTCGTATTTTCAAAATATCCCCTTAAAAAGGGGGCAGGGGAATGGATCCTGAGATACTAGAGGTGGGTGTGACCATCAGGTGGCTGCCCCAGGTATTTTCACCACTTCAAAGAAGTGGAAGTTCAGCCCTCTCTCCCCGTGAGAGCTGCTCTGCCCTGACACAGAGGCTTTCAAGGCTCCCTTGCTAGAAGGCTCCGTTGCATTTCTCCCCTTTCAGAAATATCTCCGAGCTGGAAATGCAGCTCAATGAGCCTCTGAATGAGCAATTTCTGGCACAGAACAGAATTTAGCTCTTTCAAAAGCTGCTAAGAGCTCCAGTGGTTGGGTTGTTGGTTTTTTTTTGGTTTTTTTTTTTTTCTGGGCACTGATTGTATTTTCCAGATTTGGAACCGATTGAGCTCCAGGCCCGACCTCATGACACACAGGCTGACTGTCAGGATTAAACAACAGGCACGTTGTGATGCAAATCAAAATCATCTGAGGCTTGCAGGAGCCAAGCAGTGCCACAGCTGATTTACAGTAATTTGGATTTCACCAAAATTCGCTGCTCAGGTCTCCTTGAACGTGGGGTGCACGACATTTGGAGAGCTGACAACAGCAATAGCCCTGTGACCAAAAAATGGTTATTTAACTGTCACTGCTCTTGCTGAGAAGTCCAAAGTCATGGAAAACACCCAGAGGGGTTGTTTTGGGGTTGTTTTTTCCCCAGCAAGCAGAGCTCTAACCTGTCTCCTACTTGAATCACCTAAATTAATTTTTTAGACTCTTCTAAAAACGTTCTGAGAAAGCCTGAGCCATCATAATTTCCAATTTTAACTCTGCTACAGCCCAAACCAGCCATGCTCAGGCAGATGTTGGGACCTTTCTCCTGCAATATTTTCTGTTTCTTTGCCAAAGCAGACAGGCTTGACATGGACTGATGAAAAACTAAGTGAAATCTGTAAGGAACAAGGGGATTAGGAGAGGATTAGCCCTTGTGTTGTGGTAAACAACTGATTCACCAAAATAACTGGAGTTACATCATTGCTTTACACTGACAGAGCAAGAAGAGGAAGGGAAATAAAGCTGACTTTTGAAGAGTAGAAATGGCCTGTCCAGCAGGTCTTCAAGAATTGTTCCATCTGCATTCTGCAAAATCCCTCCCAGAGTAGGATCCTGGGGAAGCTGGCAGAGGAGGAATGAAGTTTGGTGCCTTTGGAGGGTGTTGTGTTCCATGTCCCAAAAAAAGAAGAGACTTGGTTGAATCTCTTTATTACCACTGGAAAAAAAAAGGAGTCTGTGGAGGAGTGATCCTCAAACTCCTCCTGGAATCGAGTCCAGCCTCTCTGCTGGAAAGAATATACAGGAACAAGTAGCTTTTCCCTACCCTGCATTATTCCCACTTGGGAAGAACAAATCTCTCATGTTTATGCTGCTCTTCCTGAACATGGACACTGAAGGAGCATCAGCATCAACTACAAGATGTGGAAGCACCAAAGCACTTCAAATGAAGCTCAGCAGGGCCAAGTGTGAGGTCCTGCACCTGGGTCAGGGCAATCCCAAGCACAAATTAAGGCTGGAGGGAGAATGGATTGAGAGCATTCTCCAAGGAGAAGGATTTTGGGGTGCTGGTGGCTGAGAAGATCAACATGACCCAGCCACGTGTGTCTGCAGCCCAAATGTGTCCTGGGCTACATCCAAAGAAATGTCACCAGCAGAGAGCTGGGGGTGCTCAGTCTGGAGAAAAAAAGGTTTCAGGGAGAGCTCAGAGCCCCTGCCAGGGCATAAAGAGGCTCCAGGAGAGCTGGAGAGGGACTGGGGACAAGGGATGGAGGGACAGGACACAGGGAATGGCTTCTCAGTACCAGAGGGCAGGGATGGATATTGGGATTTTGGGAAGGAATTCCTGGCTGTGAGGGCGGGCAGGCCCTGGCATAGGGTGCCCAGAGAAGCTGTGGCGGCCCCTGGATCTCTGGAAGTGTCCAAGGCCAGGCTGGACAGGGCTTGGAGCAGCCTGGGATAGTGGAAGGTGTCCCTGTCATGGCAGGGGTGGCACTGGATGAACTTTAAGGTCCCTTCCAAACCAAACCAGTTTGGGATTCCAGGGAATATTCAAAACTATTTCTCTCCATATTTAATAACACTTTCAAAAGAGAAGCTTAAAAATTTGGTCAACTGTTAACAAAACACCACAGGAAAATGTCAGTGACCTTCAGTAGAACCAAAGCTGTCCCTTGACTGCAGAGTAACTTCTCTGAGATGTATTATTAATGTATTCATTGCATCCAAGCTCAGATAAATTTCTTACAGCACTTCCACTGTAAACTCTTCCTTCCTACACAGAAACACAGAACAAAACAAGACTGATTTCACATGTTGGTCCTTGCTACTCAGTTTTTCTTTAGCCACAACATATCAGGAGTTTTTAGGTAAGTGCAAGACCCAGAAGAGGCATATGGACAATGCTTTCCAGAGAACCTTCCAATTTGCCAGTAAGATAATAAATTTTTCAATTTTAACAGGCACATTTATATTTCATTTCGATTCTCTCAGTATATTTTGCTTACCAACACATTCCCTGCTCTGCTTTGGAGTGCCTGTCCATGCACAGAGCCCATACCACCAGCAGAGAGAGTCAATCACTGAAAAGCAGTGGCTGCAGGACATTCCAAAGGCACCACACACTCCAGGACAGAATTTTGGTAACACCTCCATGGTGCCCATCCTACCAACCAGGAATGGGCACATTCCTTTAAAAGTTAAGGAATTTCCTGGGCCAAACAAACCCAAGTTGGGTGCTCCACCTTGGCACTCTATTCTGAAATCCCCTGGGATTCACTGCTTGAGCATCAATGTCACAGATCACTCCTCTTACTGAGGTGGGGTAAGATTTTTGTCTCCACTTTTTAATTTATATAAACATTGGAATGTCTCTTCACCTTCAGACCCTGGATGTGATGTCCACCAACCTTTTGCCCTCAGGCTGGATGGGGCTTGGAGCAACCTGGTCTAGTGGGAAGTGTCCCTGCCCATGGCAGGAGGTTGGAGCAAGATGAGCTTCGAGGTCCCTTCCAACCCAAACCATTCTGGGATTCGATTCTGTGATTATTTGACAGTGAAGAGATTATTAAAACCCTTGAGAGTTCAACCAAGAGGAGCTTCTGCTGCTGACAGCCCCAGGGGGTGTGAAAAGCGAGACAGGCAACACAAAAATATGTCTCTGGAGAGGATTTGACAGCAGTCTGAAAAGAAACATCCTAAAAAAAGGGAGAAAAACACACAAACTGTGCTTTGCAGGTATGGGATATCAAGAGCTGCCAGTGCTGGGCTGAAACTGAACCTGAGGAAGGGAAAGTGCTGTTTCCTGAGGATGAGGAGGTAACAGGATTCACATTCTCTGTGCAGAACGAGCAGTGACTGTCCTGTGCACCTCCTGCCTGCTCCAGAGGGCCCCAGAGTGACAGCCTGGGGGCTGCCCACGCCAAGAGATGTCACAGTGTGTCAGGAAGGCACCAAGGCATGTCACAGCCTGGCTGGGGGAGCCGAGGCACAGAATTCTGATGAGGCAACAGGACAGGCACAGGGGAATCTCTTCATGCTCATCCCTCTGCCTGCTGGAGCACAAATTCCACACCTGAAGAGTCTCTCCAGGGCACCAGGCTGGGATGGTGCCAAGCTTCACTGAGATCTGACTGCCCAGGACATCTCTCCTGTAAAACCACGAGGACAGGAATGTCCCTGTGGAGCAGACTTCTCATGGATTTGTTTCCACGTGGCACTTCCCCGACACTGACAGCATTCCTGCAGACATCTCTCTGGAGGTGCAACTTCCCCAGATGCAGAAAACACCTGCACACTTCTCTGGAGAAGAGAAAGTTCCAGGGAGACCTTACAGCAGCTCCCCAGAACTTGGAGAGGCCTTTTGAAAGAGGGGGAACAACTTCTGACACGGGGAGATAGTGACAGGACAAGAGAGAAGGGTTTTAAACTAAAGGAAGAGAGATTTAGATTAGATATAAGGAAGAAATTCATTACTCAGAGTGGTGAGGCCCTGGCACAGAGTGCCCAGAGAAGCTGTGGCTGCCCCTGGATCCCTGGAAGTGTCCAAGGCCAGGTTGGACAGGGCTTGGAGCAGCCTGGGCTAGTGGAAGGTGTCCCTGCCATGGCAGGGGCTGGAATGAGATGGGATTTAAGGTCCCTTCCAGCTCAAGCCTTTCTAGCATTTTAGTTTGGGATTGAAGGCCAAGTCCTTGGAAATTAGGCCAAATTTTGGGTTCTTTTGCAGCCAGAAATTAGAAATGCAGCATTTTTCAGGACTACAAACCAAGACAGACACCTGGAGAGTGAGCACAGGGAAGGCTCAGCTGCACTGGAGATGGAAGATGAGATCAAGAAAGGATTTCTTTCAGCTGAAGAAATCAATGGTTACTATCACACAAATTTCCAGTTTCACCAAGTCAGATGAACACAGAGGAAAAAAAATCTCCTTAAAAAGTGCAAATATGAAAAATGAAGAGGCAACCACAAAGCACAGAACAGATATTCCTAAAGCCTTGCAGAACCTGATCTCAATTAGGCTTTTGACTCATCTTGAGCCAAAGAAATGGAGAATAACTGAGCAGCAGAAACCTTGCACTGTGTTCCTTGAGTAGCCAGGGGTGTGCCCATGGAAACATCCTCCCAGCTGGAGGAGCTGAACACCTCCTGGGGCCAACTGTTCACAATTAAACACCTTTTTCAGCTAAGTACCTGCTGTTCTGCTTGATGCTTTCATCCCAGACCAAAGCACGGGGTGGATCTTTCCTCCCAGAGTCTGATGGTGCTCAAGTCAAAAATCAATCCAGGGAAAAGCATCTTTGAAGTGCTCAGGGCTGACACTGCCTCCAGTGACAAAGGCACTGTCATTCCAGCCAGGACAGGCACTAGAGGAGGGATACAGACTGTCTCAAAACCTCTCCTGCCTTCTTTTATCCCCAAGGGTTTTAAAATTAATCTGTCTTGCGAGCAGCAGGTGCCACACAAAAGCCTGGCACATGGTACAGGGAGCTGGCAGCATAACTTGGCTGCTGTTTTTCCTTGTTAAAGGACTCTTCAGGTTCTGGTATATAAACCTGTAGATTTAAAAACCTTTTCTTACTTATTAAAAAAAAAAAAAAAGCCATTAAAAAGGCCATTGCTCTTAATTAAAAATGTCTCATGTTGCTGTCGTTTTTATATTGCACTTCACCACCTCTCAATTCATCAGTGCCTGTATTTTTTACATAACCACCTAATTTCAATTTTTTTTTTAAACTCCAGCACATTCATTACCACAACTGAACATGATTTGAGGAAAAAAAAATGCACAATATAATTTCAAAGCTATTCAGAAGAAAAGGCAGAAGTTTTTTATTGCTCCAGTTGCACTCATTGACCTTTAACAGACTTGAGTTCCTTGTGTGAGGAGAGGCAGGAAAAAAGTTTACTATGAAACATTTTGATTTCAGCTCCTTGCATTTGGATCCAGTTATGTAAAATACAATTAAAGCAAGTTAAAAGGCAAACATTTATGCATGTCAAAATAAACTCTCAGAGTTCACAACATCCCCAGCAGCTACAAGAATACAAGGTATGACAAAGAACAACTTTAAACCTACCACTGTGCATTTACATTTTAAATAAAAGGTTTTAGGAGGTTCCACAATAACTGCAGTCAGTGGAAGTTTAATCACTTCAGGCTTTAATGGTGGCAGAGAGAGCCCAGTGACAAGAACTCTGGAGCCTTCTGCAATCATTAATGGCTCCTGGAAGATCTCCCCCACTTTCTGAAATAAATTTCCACAACATCAGCTGCTGCAAAGGTCAGGGCTGTTTTCTGCAGCACAGGAGCCTTTAGCTATAATTCCACACAGCTTCCCCTTTCACAGCCCATGTCCAGAGACTCATTTCATCCCAAAGCTGCAGCAAAAATAAATTACAGCATAAAATTAAAGATTATCATCCAAAAGAAAGCAGCAAACAAAACATTATCTGGAAGCCTCCATTCCTTCTCTCACAGAACTTATCTCATACCAGGCCTGCTGCAATTCTGAAAGAAGTTGCTTTTATTTTATTGAAAGAGCCAAACCACACACAAAGAGTGCAAGAAACAAACGTTTACAGCTTTCATCACAAATATAATAAGAATTACTGCGTGGCACTGTGAGCATCTACTTCTCTCTAGGACTCACAACACTTCTACTTTTCTTCTAAGGTTTAGGATGTTTTTTCCTTCCCCTTGGAAGGAAATGGCATGGATACAGCTCAAAAAACAGAAGCATGTAAATCTAACATTTAACTGAGACAAGCAAACTAGAATTTAAAGCTTCCTAAGCCAGGAGCACTACCAAAAAAAAAGAGAAATCTCCAATTACTGTACCTTGGGAATGCTTTCTCTTAAGACATGCAGCATCTGATTTCTCCTTATATCCTCTCCATTTGAACAAAGAAGGGAGGGAGAAGGGAGGGAGGTAGTAGAGAACTAAAAGTAAAAACACTGAGCTTCAAAGTAAAATTTTTAAAAGGGGTGTCATGTTTTTTTTCATTAGTATCACCATTTTTAGGAAAAAAAAAAAGTTACATTTTCTAGAAAGAACTAAAAAGTATATACTTTAAAAAAAAACCCCTAGATTTGGTAGCAGAAGTGTCAGGTCCCAAATTCAATTTCTTTATAACCATTAGGACATCACTGCAGAGCTAAAGGCATCAGTAAGGGACAGCAGGAGACACACACACGACCTCAAGCATCATCCCCTCCTTGGTACAGGGTACAACACACTGACCCTTTCTCCATTTACACTAAAAAATTCAATTTTAAGCACAGCTCTGGTGGTTGTTTTTCTTCTCCAGTGGATGTAAAAGGATGGTTAAAAGTCAGACTGGACAAAATCTCCTCCTGCTGCCCTGCTCTCCATGGCCCCAGGAGCACTCAGCTCTGATCCAGTAAAATCAGGGACATTCCACACTTGTGTCACCTGCCACTGCTGATCCTGGCCCAGGGCTCAGCCAACAGCTCTGTCAGCAAATGCCTCAGTACAGGTGCAAATGAAATGTATTTATTGTTGCACATCACTTCTCTGGAGGGCAGGAAAATCAGGCTCAGAGCTACAGCACTTGGGATTCCACAGAGTAATTCAGTCTGGGCAGTGTTTTTCAGGCTGTGGGAATGCAGCCCCCGGGAAGAATGAGCACAGGAAATGCAAGAAAAGAAGAAGAAAAATTTCTTTTCATGGTGAGGGTGGTAAAACACTGAACAGGCTGCCCAGAGAGCTTGTGGAGTCTCTGTTGTTGGAGATACTGAAAATCCCACAGGAAACATCCTGAGCAACCTGCTCTCATCAGCTCCGTGGCTCTGAGCAGGGAGGTTGGACTTGAGCATCCCCAGAGATTCCTCCTGCCCTGCACAACTCTCTCATTCTATCAATTGGACTTTCCCATCTAAAGGTTAACTTGGCTGGGACAAAAATCTATATAAACTTTTTATACAGTGAGAAAATACTATTTGAAAGCTAAGACTAAAAAAATCAGCTCTTTCAAATGCAGTTTTTACAGGTGTTTTGGCCTTAACCACATGCTGAAATTCCATAAGAAAAAAACCAATAAAGTTTTGCTGTCTCAAAATCAATGCACTGAAATATTAATCCTGACTCTGACAGGACTTTTTTTTTTTTTTCCTGTATTTCTTATCAGCTATCATGGAATCCCAGACTTGATCACAGAATAATTCCTGGCAGAGGGACTGCTGGGGTTCATCTGCTCCAATCCTCTTCACAGATCAGGATCAACTCTAAAGTCAGATCCAATTTCAGGTTTCAATCAAGGTTGCTTGGGTGATTTCCAGCTGAATTTTGAGCACCTCCCTGTGCAAACACAAAGAACTGTATCTATTCCTACCTTCCTATCACGTAAATAAAGCTTTCAGCTTCACTTTATCATCACTGAACAAATATACCTGAGAAAGATCATGGAGCAGTGGATGACAGGAACTTAACTGGTCTTGTTTTATCTTACAACAGCCTGGATGTGACAGGAATCTCTGCAGAATGCTGCTCCTTTGATGGCTACTTCAGATAGGTCCTGAACTCACTGTCTGCCTAAGCATGAAGAAAAGGCAGCTTCTAAATCTTCTGTCACTCTGTGAATTTTAAGCTTGTTCACTGCTCCATAGGAATCCCTCTCCAGCTCTCCTGGAGCTCCTTTAGACCCTGCAAGAGGCTCTGAGCTCTCCCTGGATCCTCCTCCTCTCCAGGTGAACATTCCCAGCTCTCCCAGCCTGGCTCCAGAGCTGGACACAGAACTCCAGAGGAGTCTCACCAGAGCAGAGGGAGAGAATCCCCTCCCCTGACCTTCTGGCCAAGCTCCTTTTGTCCATGAAGTGCCCCATTTCTGCACCCTGCTGTTGTAACAATCATTTACCTGATGCACTGAAGGGGATCAGGCACCAAGAGGAGTCACTGGAATCAGGCATCATAAACCAAGTTCATTTTGTAAGGCACGAAATTAAATACTTTGTAAGGACAGAAATCAAAACACAACTAGAGTTTGCTGGGCAGAGGAGTGATCTCCTGGCTGCCCCATGGAAAACAGATCTTGGGGAAGCACTCACTGCCATCCCTGCTTTCTGTTCCCTTCTGCATTTAAAAACTGCAGATTAGGTTTTGTCTAACCTAACAATTTCTGCTCCCAAAAAACACAAGTCAGCCTGGACATTGTGTTATTTGTAGGCTGCAGAGATCCCTTCCCTGAATAGGTCAGGACACTCCTTTCCTGAATAATTCTGCACTTTTTCAGAGGAAGGTTTGCTGGGATGAAGAGTTTAATATTGGGCCATTTCTCCCACCTGGATGAAGCTTGGTTATTTCCCTGTTAACATGCTGCAATCCAGGAGCAGAATGAATAAATTTAATCCCTGAAGTAATTCTGAGTAGAAAGAGACTATTACAGCAACTTGTATTAATTCTGCTGAGGAATCAGAGGACATGGCCACTTTTTCATCCCTCACAATGCTCTCACAGCACTGGGAAAAGTCACTTTGCTTCCCAAAGGGTATTTCGAGATTTATTTCAATTTTCACCCATCATAAATAACAGGTACCTGCAAACCTTGGAAAATCTGTTTCATACAGGATGCAATCACAACAAATTGGAGCATTTAAGAAATTTATCAACTGAATTCAGCTAATTATTGTTTACTTCTCCAGCAAAAATGCAACTTGCAGAGCTTCTCCCAGTGCCACTGCAGATGGGAGCTGTGGAGGCCAGAGGATCCAAGAGGTTTTGAGAGGCAAATTGGAATGACAAAACCAATTCTCACACACTCTCAGCTGTAATTGTCCTGCAACCCTCCTGTTACTACCAAAAAAACCTGCTGAAACCTACTGGTGACTTGACATATATTCCATTTGAAGTGGTGCCATACATAGCTTGGGGGTTTTCTTAGTGTTTGGGTTTTTTTTTTCTGGTTTGCCTTTCTTTCTTTCTAAACTTTAGTTTTAGAAGAGGGACTGGTGCCTGAATTTGGAGTTTCTTTTTCTGATCTTTTATGTTTTCATAAATACCAGTGATTGTATCATTCTCATCACTCTTCCCAACATCAAACCTCAACATTTCTGTTCCCTAATCCAGACTTTATCTAGAGAAAAACCCAGCCCTGATCTCTCTTATTTATTCTATAAGCAGAATCCACTGAAGCCATCCTTCCTCCCCTCAAAAATTAAGCTACCAAAGGCTGGCAGCTCTCAGGAATCACAAAGATTTGCTTTCCATGTAAAAAACCACAAATCCCTGCCACTGACAACCCTGAGCTTTGTGCCTCTGGGACAATAAATCAGTAGAGACCCACAGGAAGATAGGTGAAAGTGCCTTCCAGAAGGGTGTTTGTACAGGCAGTGCTGTGGCTCACACCACTCCATGCACCTTTTTGACAGAGCTGTTGAAGCAGAAGATTCTTCTGCAGCCTTGGCCAGAAGAAAAGATCTTTTAAAGTAGCAAAAATAGAAAAAAAAAATTCATAAAGTCCTCACTAGTTTCAAAGGGGAGTTAGAAATTCTGTAAAGCTGAAGAAAACCTTGCTAAATCAACAAATAACACTCTGGTTTTCCTTACAGTAATTACAGAATTACCCTGAGTATTGCTGGGCTTCCAATTTATTAACAAGGTTTTACTTGTGTGGTCATGAAAAACTCATGGCCAGAACACAGCCATTCCTACACTGTGTAACTGCACTTTTAAAAATAAAGACATTTATAAAATTTTATTTCTTTTTATAAAGAATAACACAACCAAATCCCTGCTAAAATATCTCGAGGGCTCTCTGTACTTGCAGCTTGTGGGTTTGTAGATTGTTCAAGCCAAGGGACAGCCAAAAGTGTGAAGGGGAAAAACACTGAATTTTTGCTGTGCAATACCTGCCCTGAGCTATCAATTCAGCTGTGTACACTAAATAACAGAGCAGTGACCTCAGAAATCTGTTCTTAAAAATGTTCCACCCATCAGACCAAGATTCCCAGCAACACTACCTGAATATCCTCAGCCTGCTCATTAAAATGTAAGGACTTCCCCAACTGAATGAGTGCCCAAGATTTACTGCAGCTGAAAACTAATAAATCTAGCCTGAATAAAAATGGAAAATGAAATGTGATTTGTAAAACTGATCCTACTCCCTTTTAGGGCAGAATTGGGGATGCTGGCCAGTTTTGCCTTTGCACACTGACTCTTCTTGTCCCATCAGGAGATTTTAGTTTGAAGTGAGATTTCAAACCCAATTAAAAGATAGGAAACAAAGTGGGAACAAGATGTTTATCCATGAATATCATTTTAACAGCACTCCCCAAAGGAAATCCTACACTGGGAAAGGGGAAGATTTGGAGTCCTGATGTTCCCCACTTGGCAGGATGAAAAACCAACACAGATCACCTTCTAACTCAAGAAAAGCAGACCCCAAGTGTCAAAAAAAAAGTATTATAGCGATGTAAACAATCTTACCCTCCTTGCCATCAACAGGTTTGGCTATTTCCATCTCAAAGCTCTCCTGCAGCTGCTGCCCTTTGAAGCGGTTGAGATGCTCCTGCTCTATTAAGTTACTTTCCTCCTCCTCCAGAGGTTGCCAGGTCCCATCAATAAACCACTGTCCACGCATTACTGGGATCTTTTCTGTTTCTAAAGGAAAACAAAACACAGAAGGAGAGGGTTTTTTTGATGTAACACATCACAAGCTGAGAGCAGGAAGGAGGGAAAGGGAGTTCTGTTGGGTTATCCCCAACAAGGTAACCCCAAATGCCTCAGAAAACAGCCCCAACCTCTTCCTCTGACATGAGCAGTGAATGTTCATCTGCAAACCTGAGCTGATGAGGCCACATTTACCAGCTCTGTGTGTGAGGATGTGAGGGACAGACAGGAAAACACCATCCCAGAATGGTTTGGGTTGCAAGGACCTTAAAATGCCACCCAGTGCCACCCCCTGCCACCCTAACCTTCCACTACTATCCCAGGTTGCTCCAAGCCCCACCCAACCTGGCCTTGGACACTTCCAGGGATGGGGAGTCCACTTCCAACAACCCAAATTACACATCAATTAGCATAAACGATGGTATTTAAAAATGCAAGGGGTTTTTTTTGTTTGTTTTTTGGGGTTTTTTTTAATTAAAATCAATTTTTTACTTGGGGCTGGTTTTGGTTACTGTCGTTGTGGTTTCACTTTCAGTTCTCCAAATGAGGAAATTGGGGGCTCAGCATTTGCTATGCACGTGGCAAAAGAGAGATTTCTAAAAAATATGTAACTTGGTGCTTATTCTACATGAAACTGTGCTTAACTGTTGCCCACACTAATTACTGGGAGCAAAAATTCCTCTTACACCCATCCCTGCGAGCAAGCTGGGACAATGACATCCATTGTAACTCAGCTTTGAATTTCCCCTCCTACACCTGGAAAATCAGGGAGAAAAACTGTGTGTGCCTGTGCTCCACAAGCCTCAAAGATCCCAAATCCAAGTTTTCATGGCATTAGCAGAGATTTTGGTCTGCTGAGAGCACAGAGCAGTGGGACCAGTGTGTGTATACATCTTTATATGTATCTGTAAGACTGACTCAGCCAAAAGCAAAATATCCTGTGTGTGTTACCCTGACCACAAAGGTTTAGCTCTACAAAGCAAATAAGAACTCAACCACAAAAAAAGGCTTAAAAGAGGAGGTGATGGGGGGGGGGGAAAAAAGCAGATTTCACTGCTCAGAGATCTGTTACAACCTGGAGGGTGGAAAAAAAAAGCTGGTAAGGACAAATTGGAAAAGCAACAATAGATGCAAACACACAGTAAATGCAAATCATGTAAAAATTAAACATGAAACAATAGATTTCAGAGTTACTGAGCACAGAAGGGATCTCTTTGATTTGTCACCAGAGCTGGGTGAGGTGACCCAGTGGGTTTTAGCCTGGTCCCAATGCTCTGTGAGAACAACCAGGAGGCTCAGGTCACAAAAAACTCCTGGTTCTGCACTGCCCTCCCCTACAGACACACCACAAGGGCTTGCTGTGCCCAAAAGTCATCTCCACACCAGCTGCTGGCAGATGAGAATGTAATGGAGAATTGCAAACACCTCCACAGCTTACTTGGAACCTCTAAACTACTCAGAGTTTTTCACCCCTCAGACCACTGAACGCACAAGCCACTGAAACAAAAAGAAAACCACCTTGCAATCATCTCCTGGTGGGGCAAGCAGCACTCCAAAGGTAATTCTGAAACCTTTGCTGTAACAGATGGACAGGAAAACAGTTCCCACAGTCCTGGCAGTGGCAGTCAGCTCTCACACCCCACCTCTGTGGCAGGAGGAGGGCACACAGATGGGCAAGGGCACCTTTACATCAGTACTGCCACAGCTGGCAAGGAAAGGTGAGCAGCAGGAAAACTCATGGCAGGGAATAAAGCAGATAATCAGGGAGCAAGATTCCCACTGAACTTCCCCCACCTGGTCCTCCCTGAGTGGGAATCCTGCAGAATCTCTGTGCACACAGCTTCCCAAAAGAACAGCTCAGAGCATCCCCAGCTCCCTCATCCTGGCTTCCCACAGATCCCAGTTTCTTTCTCAGGCACTGCACGTGCTGGTCCACCCCTCCCAAGTCCTTCACTGAAGCTCTTCCATCCCCCTGCACCCATGTGGAGCACACACAGCTCAGGTCGTGTGGCCTGACCAAAACACAAAAGTAGTGCAAGACCCAGTTCTGCCACTCAGCTGCTGTCTGCCCTCCTAAAATAGCTGTTCCAGGTGGGAGCCAATTGTTATCTGCTGAATTCCTAATGCTCTGGATGCTCAGGATCCATCAGCTTGAATAAAGAGGTTGGAGCGTGGTTGTTTAGTGGAAACGAATCCCCAAAAAATACCAGAAAAACCAAAGCTCTGAGTGGCTTTAAAACACAGAAGCTAATAGTGCCTTGCAAGTTACACAGAAAATTCAACATCCCATGAAAATTCAGACTGACTTTGGAGCCTACATCCCATCGGGGTGAAGGATGAGAGTTGAGTTTCCATGCACTGAGAGTGAACCACGGTGTCAGCACACAGAGCAGCTGACACACCTCCTCTGCTGCACTCCCAGACATTTCACACCTCTCAGATACCCACATTCTTCAGCCCATCCAGAGCACACAGATCCAGGCTGCCCTCACAGACAAAGCTCTGTCTGTCAGAAGAAGTGAAATGCACATTAAATGTGAGGGGGAGATAAAGGCTCCCATTGTGGCTGAAGCAATGACATGGCTGTGTCAGATGTTAATCCTCACTGGGAAAAATCTGGGAGCAATTCCTTAATTCTTGACTGAGCAGTCTGATGAGGCTCCACTCACTGAATCCACACACAGGGATATGTTTCTTTTTTAAAATAATAATCATATGAATACTGTTTTGTCCTCCAAACTAAACGAATACAAGACTCCTGTTTTTCAGTCTTGAAGGGCTTCAAGTTTTTCACATGGGAATTTCCACCTACAGATTTCTAAAATTCTAACCATCAAGTGTTAAAATAAACATTTTCAGGCTCTTTCTGCCTGAGAGAAAGTTTCCCAGAGTGGTTCTTTACAAGAGCAGTCTATAGCACTCAACAGCAGCTCTCAAACACAACTTGAGCCCTTCCCAGAAAGGCTCAGCCAGGAAAAAACTGCTTGAAAGAAGAAAAATTTTAAGATAAAATCTCTGCAGAACAGTTGAATTTAGCAATAAATTAATCTATCTGGGTCTGGAAAGGATGTTTGTATGCAAGTGTAAATGATTTTCAGATCCAAAGACAATAATGGAGGTTTGAAAAACCTGAGTGAGGCAATTCTGTTTTCCAGCTCTGTGGGATTTTGGGAGGACCAAGGCATTGCCTTTATTTGTTGTCCCCATTCCCTCCTTTAAACAGTTGCACACTCTCAGAGCAGCCAAAGCAGCCTGAACCACAATCTGCTTTTATTTCCCATCACGAGCTGGGGGCAGGTCTGAACACTGAGCTACTGGGAAACTCCAGAGAAAACCACCTGGAAAGAAGAGGAAGCAAGGAAAAAAATCACATTTCCTGCCATCAGCAGCACAGTTTGGCTCTCAGAAAATGGAACAGGGTCCTGCAGAATGGAGATAATCAAATCTGTGATCACAGCACACAAAGAACTATTTCCAGTGGAGCCAGGCTGGGAGAACTGGGGGTGTTCACCTGGAGAAGGATCCAGGGAGAGCTCAGAGCTCCTTGCAGGGCCTAAAGGAGCTCCAGGAGAGCTGGAGAGGGACTGGGGACAAGGCATGGAGGGACAGGACACAGGGAATGGTTTTAAACCAAAATGTTAATGTTGGAACCCTGGAGGCTGAGAATTTTAAATTCTCTGTGCTGAAAGGCACTGATCCACAGGAAAACCCCACATGTGATCTGAGGCCTTGGGATAGGCTTCCAAAATTGAGTGATAACATTAAAATCACATCTGTGTGGTTTGAATAGAAGCTGTGGTGTCACTGGGTAGAAAATTTGGGATTTAAGGTTTTAGAATATAGCAATATATATGTACCAAGATGGAGATTTTAGGGTGTTGGCTAAATACTTCTTTTTCACTTTCTTCTTCCTTATTCTTCATGGGTTTAGGTGGTGTCTTATCATTGGACAAGAAAATCTGCACTGCTGAACTTAGAATATTGGGTTAGAAATAAAACTAATTTAGGTGGCAAATCATTATTGGAACAAAGGTCCTTGAAAAAGCTCTGCAAAGCCAGAGAATTATCATTGTTAGCCTTGTTTTACCTTGTTAGCAGAGCTCACAGCTCCTAGGACTGTAACAGAGATAAGAATTAATAAACAACTGAGTCTGAAGGAGAACAAACCACATCTCCTGTATTTCATCCCAGCTATAGGGAGGGTGAGAGGCTGGGAAAGAAACCATCACCCCAACAGGTTTAAAGGGAATATTAGGGAGAAATTCTTGACTGGGAGGGTGGGGAGGCCCTGGCCCAGGATGCCCAGAGAAGCTGTGGCTGCCCCTGGATCCCTGGAATTGTTCCAGGCCAGGTTGGACAGGGCTTGGAGCAACCTGGGCTAGTGGAAGGTGTCCCTGCCATGGCAGGGGTGGAATGGGATGAGCTTTAAGGTCTCTTCCAACCCAAACCATCCCACAGTTCTGTGACAACCTCCAATTCAATGACAACCAAATTGTGAAGATCACCAGCTCCAAAGGAAAGTGGCACTTCAGTGAATGAAGACAGGGAATGTAGCAGTGGTGATTCCATGGAATACTCTGGATTGGGTGGGGAAATAATTTCACACAAGAGATTCTTCGGGAAAATCTGTGACACTGGGAAAGAGGAAAGGCCTTCCTAACACAGCTCCTCTGCTTAACCCTGCACAGGGGCTGCCACTGAAAAACTCCCATGTTTCATCCAGAAGACTTGATGCAAACTTATGACAATAAACAGCATTAAAAAGTGATGAACCAGAATTGCCACTTTAGCACTCAATTTCACTCACTCATCCACCTTCAATAAAATCATTCATGTCTTGGATACTCAGATATTTTAGAAAGCTTAAACTACATTCTTTCAATTACCTTTTTTTTTTAATGAAGAATTAAACACACTGGCACTATATCATGTTTTAATTTAATGTATTTTTTGTCAATACAGAATTCCAAATCTATAATATGAGGTGTTATTTATCCTTATCCCTGCAATCCCAATCCCTAGGAAAGGATTTCTTTACTGCCTTAAGTCTTACACCATATAATCTGCAGCTGGCAGTGCTTCAGACTGAAAGACACCAACATATTTGAGTGGTTAATACACTTCCATGGTTTATTTATAAAAGAATTTCTAAATAAATCTGAATGGTGGAGATGAAAAGTAGATGAAAACCACTTTAATTTAATTAGCCACACGTATTTTACCACTTTTAGAGGAAATCAGTTTAAGAGATTTACTCTGCAACAAAGGATTTATTTATTTTCACACAAATGGGTCTTTTCTTTCCCTGTGAAAATCCAAAGAATAAAAGAATACAAGTGCTGTAATTAATGGGGTGATACAACCATGAGTGATAATCACCTAAATCCTTTGAATAATAAGAATGGTGTTAAAATAAAAACTGTTGCAACATATAAACTACTGCATGTGAATAACCCAGCAACTCCTTTTTTGTGGAGATCTTTAAACTGTGTGATCACACCTAACAGAAATTGGAATAAAAAGTTTACTAATCTATCACAACGAGGTCACAACTGAGCAGAATTTGCTTCATTTTCCTTCTAACACATCAATTCTGTCATTCATTTCCTGTCACCACACTGCTGGACAGGGCATAGCCCTAAATTTCAACATTGCACAGCTCAAACAACCTTTTTTTCACCTGCCTTGATTCAGGACCACGAAACTGTTACAAAACTAAGATAATACAGAGATAAGAACTCAGCTGCTGGCCAAGTTCAGGCACTCCTGGCACTCTGCAGCCATCAGTCCCAAGACACTTATGATGATTTACCCACAAATGAGATCTAAAAGGTTAATAGAATATTCAGAGGCTCAGAAATTTAAATTAAAGCTGGTGTTTTGCTCAAATTGACAATTCCCAGCTCTCCAAGCCCAAAGCCAAGAAGTCAGGCAAGAAACACAAGCTTAGCAAACACTACCAGGTCAAGATGCTTTTCAGTGTTAGTCATTTCAGATTCCTGCTTTTTGGTGTTGTAACAATTCCTTAGATTTGATTTCCTTCTTCCTACAGTGGCAAACAATTTGCAGCATGTGAGAATAATATCTGCACAAGCTGAAGGGAACTCTGAGGCTACAAATGTGACATCTTACACTGAAAGTTAAATAATTAAGTGCTCGTGCATTTACCAAGGACCTGGCCTGAAACACTTCCATGGATGGGGCAGCCACAGCTTCTCTGGGCAATCTGTGCCAGGGCCTGTGTACATAAACATAAATAAATAAATATATAAAAATATATTCCAGAATATACCCAGAATAACATCAAGGGTACTGACAGAGACTTGGTTCAAACTTTTTACCCATTCCTATTATATCAAGCCCAAAATCCTTGGTGTATTTCTGGGTGTATTTCATGAGGAAGTTTAGTGATAGGACAAGAAGTAATGGGTTCAAACTGAAAGAACTGGAATTGAGTTTAGATATGTGGAAGAAATTCTTGTCTGTGAGGATGGTGATGTTGTAATAAAATAGCCCCAAAACTAAAATGGCATTATTTCCTGTTAGCTATCTAACATAACACTCTTTTAAACATTTTTCTTTTTAAAAGAAGCTTAACACTGTGCACCTTTCTAGCTCTCATTCCCATTATTTCAGAACACAGCAGGTGACTGTCTGTTAAATAAATGGAGCCACTCATTTGATCCCAGCCTGGTGACCTCCCTTTGTTCAGCCACAGACACGTGTGCCCTGTCCTGCTCTTCCAAAAGGAACAAGCCCTGCAGAGGAGTTCAAGGGTGAAGCCTCAGCCTCAGAAAGCTTCAGTGACACAAACTTAGAGCCTGTGACTGAGCTGAAAAGAGATTTCATTCACTGAGCAGTAAAAATCATCATTTTGCTGCTTCATCCAGTAATTCTCAGTTGCTTCACTGGAGCAATTTGTAAATTCCAGGTGGAAGACACATTTGAGTTGCATGGAGAACCAACACATTCAGAGCAATCCCAGTGGCACAGGTGGGATTTTCTTTCCAGAGCAGCTAAACCTGTGAGCCTTCATGTTTGCTCCAAGGACAGATCCAAAACAGGCCAGGAATAAATAGTTTTGCTCTGCTGCAAACATGGAATTGCCTCTGATTCACCATGGCTGCCTGAAATATTCCAGCAACAGCCTAACACTGTTTTTTCCCCTGAACTGTTTTTGATCTGTTTGTGCTACAAGTTGAACAATCCAAAACAGGAACAAAAGGCTGATCTTTGGGACTGGTTCCAGTGTCAAACACAGAAGGAACCCCACAAAAAGTGCTGAATGTCCTCCAAGTCAGCAATAAATCATCCCAGAACACAGAATCATAACATGGTTTGGGTCGGGAGGAACCTTAAAGAACATCCAGTTCCCCTCCTGCTATGGGCAGGAACAACTTCCACTAGCCCAGGTTGCTCCAAGCCCCATCCAGCCTGGCCTTGGACACTTCCAGGGATCCAGGGGCAGCCACAGCTTCTCTGGGCACCCTGTGCCAGGGCCTCCCCACCCTCACAGCCAAGAATTCTTTCCCAATATCCCATCCATCCATGCCCTCTGGCACTGGGAAGCCATTCCCTGTGTCCTGTCCCTCCATCCCTTGTCCCCAGTCCCTCTCCAGCTCTCCTGGAGCTCCTTTAGGCCCTGCAAGGAGCTCTGAGCTCTCCCTGGATCCTTCTCCTCTCCAGGTAAACACCCCCAGCTCTCCCAGCCTGGCTCCAGGATCTAAGTTTCCCAGGAAGGATTTTACTGCTTTAAGGTAACTGTTTAATTGACATATCCACAACTGCTCCTTCCACAGACATGATGCTGTCGCTCCAAGCCAAAATCCTAAAGCTCACTTTACAGTCCATGTCAAGCACGAAACACTCAAAAAAATCCCTTGGACTGCTGGAACATGACATAGGCTGCAGTTTTAAATTTAGAATGATAGTTTTACTGAATTCTTATCCATTAAAACAGTTCACTAGGCTTCAATCCCAGTGCTCTGAAGCACTTCCACCAGTGGAATTTGCTGCCAGAACCACTGGGTTTGTCTCTTATCAGCTCTTTCCCCCTGCCCAGGGAGACCTGCATTTTTTGAAACCACAAAAGAACAGCTCCTGTGCCACATGACCAACATGTGAGCACCTCCCAAAAGTGAGTTCTGTGCTCCCAGCCCCATCCACAGCCACGGGGCTTTTGCACAACCCCAGGTACACCCTCCTGAAAACCCTGCTTTGTTCCCCAACTCCACCAGCACAGATGAACGCTTGGAACAACAGGTTCCTGGAATGTTTTCCAAAATAAAGAAGAGCAAGATTGTCCCTGTGCACACCTCAGACCTGCCACTAATGAACAAGATGACAGCAAAGGTTATTATGCCCTTGGCTGGCTTCAACTCCTCCCTTCTCCACCACAGGGATTATTTTTCTGTGCTCTCCTCCTGAACTCACTTCCTTCTTCTGCCAGCTCCAGAATTCCCTACCCCCTCATCCCTACGTTTTCATCTTCCTTCCAGTTTTTCCAACCCTGTAGGGCTTCCCCCTGCCAGAAAACCAGCATGACTTTCACAGAATGGTTTGGGTTAGACCTTAAGGACCACTCCTGCCATGGCAGGGGCACCTTCCACTGTCCCAGGCTGCTCCAAGCCCTCCAACCTGGCCTTGGGCACTGCCAGGGCAGGGGCAGTCACAGCTTCTCTGGACAACAATTTGAGTTTCTTTCACCTTAAATTTCACTGCCTGCCATCCCACTTGGGCCTCGTGTTCCATTCATCCCAGTGCTCACTAATTCCTGCTCTTTACAACTTTTATTATCTACAGAGCTCCTCCTCTCCAGCTCCACACCAGCCACGCTCCAGAGGCACCTGCAGCCCACGCACAGATCACATCCCACCAG
This sequence comes from Erpornis zantholeuca, assembly GCA_013400515.1. Lineage (NCBI taxonomy): Eukaryota > Metazoa > Chordata > Aves > Passeriformes > Timaliidae > Erpornis > Erpornis zantholeuca. The sequence continues at coordinate 31,133 of VZTN01032294.1, forward strand.
TGACCTCTTCTCTGACCAACACTCAAACCACCACCTCACCCTCACTGTTTCCAACCTTACAGATATCTCTGAGACAACTGCTCAAGCTTCTTATTTTAATTTCTTGCTCTTATGCAGATTTTTTTGCCATCTAGGCCTTCTGCTCACTAACTGGCAGTGTCAGCTCTTACACATCCTTGTTGTGCTCCTCCACGAGCTCTGGATAAGGTCTCTCTTTGCTTTCAGCGTTGTTTTTCCCCTAAAAGAGTATCACACAGACAAAAATTCACCTGTCACCACTCTTTAATCCAACTCTGTCACCTCCAAATTAAATCCCATCCTACTCCTTTGATCTCAACACTGCCCAGTCCATGTTCAAGCCTGAATGAAGTCAGAGCAGAACTCCTCATCCTTCTCATCCCACAAACATTTTCTGCTGCCACAGTTACAGCAGCAAACACCCCTCTCACCCACAACTTGTAACCCAAATATTTCCTAATTCCCTTCGTCCTTGCTGACCAATCCAGCAGGAGAAGTGCTGGACCACATCAAAGGACAAGCACAACTTTCTAAGCCACATCCACCCTTGGCTACTCTGCTGTAGCTGAGCCATTCCCCAGAGAATGATTCCAGTCCCATTTAAAGGAGAAAGACAAGAGGTTAACTTTGTTTAAATATGTCTAAATAAAACATAAAAGCTGAGGACAGGGAAGAAACTTGCTCTCAGAGACACATCCCAAGTGCTGCCACCTGCCCTCTGGTCTAGTGAAAGCATCCCAAAAGTCCCAAGTTCTCTCTGCTGAGAGACCACAAACAAAAGCAGAACACACACACACAAACAAATATCATTTAATACATGGAACACTGCAAATCTGGAAGTTATTTCATCTCTGTGTGTTAGGTCACAGAATCCCAGAATGGCTTGATTGGAAGGGACCTTAAAGAACATCCAGTTCCACTCCTGCCATGGGCAGGGACACCTTCCACTGTCCCAGCTTGCTCCAAGCCCTGTCCAGCCTGGCCTTGGACACTTCCAGGCCTTTTGATCAGGAAGGAATTGGCTAAAAACTAAGCTACAAGGTAGTTTTGAAAGGATGGTACAATAAAAACAGAAGCAAAAAAGTAAAATCCAGAAAGATTTTGAGTAGAGAAAGTTCCCCTTTACCAAATAAACTGTCAGGGTTTTATTTGCAAAAGAGTAACACCCCTGGAGATAAAAAAAAGTCATAAAATAGTATTCAGGAATTTAGCCTTCAATCCAAAGGTCCTTCATATAAAGAAAATTGTTATCAACCAAGTTCAAAGACCATCTGAGACACCAAAACCAACGTCCTAAGTGTGCTGTAAAATGACTGAAAGCCCTGCTAAAACCAGACTAAACCAAAGGAAAATCACAAACAGTGATAAACTCTTGATTCCATACCCTTAATTTTCATCTTGATCAAGAAGGCAGCAAAAATGGTTTTTTAAAGCAGCCCAGTTGCAGCCTGAGCAGACAGATCTTAGTTTTAAGACCCAGTGGGCCACTCTGTATTCACAGGAATTTCCAGGTTAAAGTCAGTAAAATACTTTTTATATCAGTACATCTTTACTCAAGGATGGATCTAGTAAGCAAATTTTATTTTTTTTTCAAATACAAAACCACTTTTTTTACTGAAGAGAGTTCAGCAACTACCAAACCTGTGTCTGGGAGTGGAGTAATTTAAATACAGGCAACTTGAAAAAGTACCCATGAAACAGAGCCAGGAAAAAGCAAATACCTGACAGGACAACAGTTGCATGGGACAAGCCCACAAGCCACAAAACAGGAGAGAGTCACCCCAAAGTTCAAAGGTCATGGATTTAACAGACTCATACAGGACTTCGAAAACTCCACTGTGAAACTCCATAGAAAAATGGTTGAAAAACAGTCTCTTCAACTGGGAGGGCTGGAAAAGGCTGGATAATTTAAGATTTAAACAGAAGACTCTTGTATAAAACATCACTCATTGTCATCTCCACAGAAAAGAAGCAGCCCTGCTCCAAATTACTGACTTGTCTGAAAGCCTACACTAATAATTTTCATCCTCTTGCACCATTTTTCGCTGGTTCTACAGCACTAATTAAATAAATCCCAGAGGTCACAAGGTAAGGATAAAATTCTCTTAATTAATCTGCTCAAATTGTAACTCAGGCTGATATTCCTGACGTTACCAACGAATCCTGTAGTGAGCTCAGGATGCAGATATAAAAAAAATACCTGGGCACGTGCCAAGCTGTAACCAACATTTCCCTGGCATTGTGATGCCCCAGGAATTGTCAGCTGAAGAACCAACTGCTCAGTGTGGTAGCTGTGTGACAGCAGCCTCCCCTGGAGCCCAGCACATCCATGAAAAAGGGCAAAATAACAAAGAGAAAAAGCTTCTGACCTTTGCTCTGAGTGGAACTGTGAGTCAGCAGAAGCAGCCAGCAGTTCCTGTGCTCTTCAGTGGGCACCTCAGCATATTTTAAGTCAGTTGTACTCATCGTACCTCATGCTTGTGTGGTCAGACAGGAGGAGTCTCCTGCCTTGCTCAGGGGTGTCAGAGCTGGTTTGACACTTCCACGTCAGGGCAGCAGCCACCCTTTGGATCCAGAATCACACACAGGCTACCAAACCATGGGAATAATGGTACACCAAAGGCTGTCAAAGGCACAGGTGAGACTCAATCCTGGGATTTGACCTTGCTGTTTTCTCAGGTCTGGATGCAGCAGACAGGAGGAATGGGAGAGAAGCACTCACAGGGAACAGAAGGCAGGAAATGTGCAGTGAAGAAGTCAAACCAGAAGGCACCAGAAGACCCTTGAAACACTGAAAGTTGATCTCAGCCTTGCAAAGGACTGGACCTGCTAATAAGAAAAGACTTGAGCACTCCTCTTAATCAGCTTTCTGAGGACTAGAAATCATCCCCGTCATTAGTCTGCTCAGGCCCAGGAGTTTATTTCTCCCCTGCCTCTGGTGCTAACCTCTGGGAATCTCTCCTTCCCAGCACCACAAATCGCCTCTGCACAGCCTATGCTGTCATCTGCAACATCTGCTCCTCGAGCTTAATGAGACTGAATCAGCTTCCAAAATGGACAAGGCACAGAGTCAAGAAATTAAACCTTTAAGCTGCTGACGAGCGCAGTCTCTTGCTCCCATTACCAGGAGCAATCCTGCCTCACCTGACAGCTCTGCTCGCTCCTTCCCCTCTCTCCCTATGGCACAGCTACAGGGATGGCAGCAGTTTCCTCCTCCCCTGGATGTCCTGCATCTTCTCTTCCCAGGAACCATGTGGCAGATGCACGGAGTGCCAACAGCAAGGGGCTTCAGGGTGGTGACAGGGAGAAGCAGCTCCAGTTTCTGCTCAAGAAGCTGTGCCCAGGCTCCTCTAGCTCAGAACTCGTGTGGACTGAGACCTCTGCTTGCTCCTGGAGCTCAGTGTCTGTCTGCTGGGGTGATGATTTGAAAGACAAATTGTCACACAAGTGAACTGTACCATGCAGTGCTGTCATTTATGGACCTCCCTCCTGTAAAGAGGCTGATCAGTTAAGAGGGAAAACAACAGAAGACCCTGGTTTTCCTCTCTGAAACAGCTCTGCTGTTCCCCTGAGACTCCCACCTGAGCCTCAGTACAAGAGAAACCTGCCTGCCCCTCTGCCAAGCCCATGCCAGGACATGCTCAGCTCCTCTGCAGCTCACTCTACTCCAAAACATCTCCCTCGTCCTTGAGGGAATGCAGCTGGAAAGCAAGTCCTCAAGAACAGCAGGTGAGCAGTGGCACAGCTTGTCAGCCTCAGGAAAGTCGGGGCTCACTTGTGCAGCGAGACCCTGGGAGCCTTTCCCACCAAAGGAAAAGTGCAGGGAGCTGGGGTCTTTGCCCCTCTTTCACTTCTCTCCCCCAAGGTCCTCTGCCCTCCAGCAAAGGACACACAAATGCAAGGGGAAGGGTGGAAAAAGGGGTGCATTCCCACCTTATTCTGAAGTTGAGGGAGTGAAGCAAATTTCCCTCTACTGGAAAGGTAGGAGTTAAGGATTATGAGACGCTTGTTGCAACCCATCCAAGAGAAAGGAGGAGAGATCCCACTTCATGCCCCCTCCAGTGGGCAGGTGATGAGAAAGGAAATATAAAGCACAAGATCACAACTTCCCTAGTGGAGAGGACAAGAGACAACCCTCACTTCCATCATTCCTCATGGAAGATGAGAGATCAAAAGTGTGACTGTGGGGAGGAGGGAGTGGACAAGTAACTGATGTTTCTGTTCTGCTCCTTCTGAATGACAGGTGTGCAGGGAGGGAACTGGGGGAGCGCTGAAGGCAAATACCCACCCTCACTCACCCTCTGCTTAGGAAAAACAGAGCATAAGAAGGTTTTCAGCCACCTTTCCTCCCACTTTCTTCCACACATGCCAAGAAACGAGCAGATGCCCAGACCTCCCTTTTCCATGTCTCTGGGTGCCAGGTGTGCATGGCCCAGATCATCTCCTTAAGGTTTGTGTGCACAGGGAGCTGGGAGAGGGAGAGATGCTCAGCTCCCTTTGCGGCTGGAAGCAGCTGATGTGCCCTGCACACCCTGAGCGGGGGGTACCTCATCCTCCGGGGGGTCCAGTGTCCTCTCTCTCCAGCACACGCAGAGTGATGCCCAAATCCCTTCCCTTATTCTCCAGTACACGCTCAGGGATGTCCAAATCTTTTCCCTTACACGTGTGCCTGGGAGGAGGGCGCGATGCCCAGTGCCGCGTCCCTGACACTTGGAAGGGGAACTCCCAGTCCCTCCTCGCTCAGGTCCGTGCCGGAGATGGGCACCGCGGGTCCTCTGTCCCTGGCTGATTTGTCTTGTGTCCCTTATACAGGAACACCCCGGCAGGTGTGTTCACAACACAAGCGCGGCCGGGTCCGTGTGCCGGGGCAGAAGGGCCACCCGCTGTCCCCGCCGAGAGGTCACCCAGCGCAGGCTCCGTGCGCACGGGGGATGCCCGGCATCCCTCGCCGGGACCACGGGGCACCCCGGCCACCC